>JAJNNQ010000043.1:1822500-2107500 GCA_027886175.1 Phylloscopus collybita
ATTATTTCCCATAACAAATGTACCATTTGAAATAATTGTTCAGAATCCTTTCTGGAAAGCAATCCCAAACCAAAGCTGGTTCTGTATGGCCCAAAAAGCACTTTTATGGTAAGAGTATGGGCAAGGGGTTGGAAGGAAGAAAACTTCTGGTGGTTGCATTGACCATTATTGCACACAGAAGCCAGATGCGCCTTAACATGCATTTATCATGATGAGTTTATAAAATTTTCCATAGTAAGTAAGACCCTGTTTATTATGCAAGCATTACACAAGTTTATTTTCCTGTGTTATCATAAATAATTTGAAATTGAGAGATATGGTGGTTTTTAATAACTAAGGAGAGAATTTCCTCAAATCCCAGTTTCAGAAATACTTTTTGCAAAAAGAAAGTACAAAAAAAAGTACAAAAAAAAATCTCACAAATACAACATGAAAATATTAATACAGGACATTTGTGTCAGAAAAGTTGGTTAGTTTGAGTCCTGGATTTATACATCACATGAACAATTAAGCAGTGTTTTTTACAGATGGCGTATTTTGTCAAACTTTAAAACAATTATATTCTGCATATATTATTTTATATAGAAATAATATTAATATATATTGTTTATATATAAGCAGGATTACACATTTCAGTGGTAGGAGTGCAAAGCAAACAGCAGTATGACAACAATTAGAACACTTCACTAGGCTCTGGAAATACTGGAATTTTTCAAGGACAGTTTTAAGAAGCGTGTAAGATGCTGAACCACACAAGTTCTGAAACGAATATTTACGATATTCAACACCCACTTCCAAACAGATTATTTAAAATTATTCCATCTGAGGAGACAGGCACTCAAATAGATGAAAATTCTTGATCATAAAGGGCTCACCAGGCTTACTGGACCATTATAGGATCCAATAGCCAGAGGCTACAGTTATATTGTTAAAACTGAGAATTACTCAGCACTTAAGTGCTGTTTCCAAATAGTCAGGATTATTAAACACAGAATTCATTCACCAAAAGAGGTCGTGGGCTTATTATTGCCTGGTAGTTGTTCAGGTAAGGCTTTCTTTAAAGTTATGTTCCTACCAACTTTGAGAAAAAAATGGTCTGCTGTGCCCAGAGCCCCACTTTCTCTGCTTCTTTTTCCTTCTTTTGCCCTGGGGAGAATGGAGATGCTTCCACTGCCAAGTGTGCTTGGAACAGCTGTGACCCCATGTAGGGGCACCAATCAGGGCAAAATATCCTCCCCAATGAACCTGCTGTGGTCCAGACCCTCTCCCCTAAGGTTACACCTGTTCTGACAGTGCAGCACTTAAGGGGTTGGTCCTGATTTTTAAAGAACAGATTTATTTACTTTCCAGGCTGTTTTTGATAAACTTTGAAAATTGGTTTAGTTTTCTTTTCCCTTCTCATTTTCCCTTGAACACTCCTCACTGAAATTTACATTCCTTACTATTCACCTCATGAAAATATTTCAGAATTCCCTGTGTTTTTCTTTGAAGAGCATCTTACACTTTACTGATTAAGCATCCCATCTTACCTGACCTTGCTGTTCAGTGGAACACTGACCTTTAAGAAACTGCTGGTTTCTTCTCAGACCATGCCTCCACTAGACCTTTTTAGCTTTTAACCTCAGTGTCTCTCTGATTAACTATCTGATTTTACTTCCTCTAAAGCTTAGTCTCCTCTCTGTTGCCTCTTGATTCTCTATCTCCCCCTAGGATGTTGAATTTAATTATACTGTAATTATTATTATATTGGTGGCTCAGCCATTCCATCTGAAATTAACTTCAGTTAGGCATTTAATATTAAATTGAGAATAATGCTGGCTCTTCAACTAACTGTTCTGGAGAAGTTCTTTAATGTGCTGGAACAGCATACCTGAAGTTTTGTGCTATTCACTCAGTTCCTAACTGAAGTTTTCCATTATTGTAACAATTTAGACAAGATTGCACAGACACTCCATCCCTCTCTGCTGGCACACCAGTATCCTTTCCTTGGCTCGTCTGAACTACGAAGTTTATTTAGTTTCTTTCACATTGGAATGAAAATCTGAGAGGCTTTAAATCTGCCAGCTGACAGTGGCTGTATAAAGAAATAAGTAAAACTTGAATAAAATAAGCATTGCTTGAGCTATAGAGTGACTGCCACTCCTCATTTCTCACATCCACACACAAATACACAGCACATTTGAAAATATGCCTCAAAACATCTATACTCTATTTAACCTTTGCCTGCAGGTGCTAATAAATTTCAGCCTGTCTTAAGGCTTTTTTTGTATTTGCAATGAGCTCCCCATGCCTATCATAACCTACCATTTGCAGTTTGATAAAAAAAAGACTCAGGCAACTCATAACTGATTGTGGGGGATGCTGTATAAAGAAAAAGGAGGTAATTTT
This sequence comes from Phylloscopus collybita, assembly GCA_027886175.1. Classification (NCBI taxonomy): domain Eukaryota; kingdom Metazoa; phylum Chordata; class Aves; order Passeriformes; family Phylloscopidae; genus Phylloscopus; species Phylloscopus collybita. Next base: position 1,824,889 of record JAJNNQ010000043.1, read on the forward strand.
TATTACAGATAATTTATGCTTTAAACAGAGACAGGAGATCTGAGAAAAGGACAGTTATGCACAGTTTTACAGATAAGAACCTGAGGCAGAGAAATTATCTTCATACAGAATTCTGCCTCAGAGGTGGGCATTTTCCATAGTTCTCCCCACTTGACTCCCATGTGGAGATAAAGATGTATAAATAACTACAAGGTTATCCTTTCCTTCTGCATTGTAAGGGAAGGAATCAAAGGAAACTACTGGAAGTCCTCCCTCTACCTCTGAACCAGCTGATGGAAATGGAGTTCACCAAAATACACAAGACCTGAAAACCACACTCAACAACTTCTGAGTGCTCTATTTTATGGCTTTTAACATTTACTGTTTTGCCTTTTCAAGAACTTAGTGAAATTCTTATACCCAGACTACTTGAAAAGACCAGGAACAACATTTACTGTCTGTGTTTACTGTCTGAACTTATTCCCACATTCTTTGATTAAATAAATGTTGTAAGTGCAATCATACTGTGTTCTTTATTCTGTATGCTGCCTGACAAATGTAATTTCTGCAATATATGAAACACAGTGATTCTGATACTTAAAAGTCTGCTGGTGAATTATGAAAGAAATCAGTCACACACACCAAAGAGACTAACTTTGAAACTGGAAAATTCTGTGTCATTGGCAATGCCAGGAATAGATTCCCAGAGGACTTTTTAAATTCCTGTATAATGTGGCTTTACCACTGCTTTTTCTTCTGTGGCAGAACAATAATTAGAATTATATCAGTATAAATAGAAGCTTATTTCCCTCTCCAGTGTAGCAACAGAAAACATTGTTTTCTGTCTCTTTCCTCTCCAAAGGAGATACCCCAGTCAGGTGGGTCTCTCCTTTAAGAGAGGAAAGAGACAGAAAGCAATGCCCACAGAGTAGGAAAATCTAAAAATGTCTCATCTAAAACACATTGATAATAAGATATTACCTGAGATCTAATCTTCCAGAGCTGAACCTCTGGGCTAGAGTTTACTTTCATGTTGTATCATGGCTAACTGAAGAGGTTAAAGCTATGTTCAAACAATCTTATCTAGCTTTTTTATCATTACCATTATTATTATTATTATTATTTAAAAGTTTGAATTTTCTACTATTACAGAGTCCTTTTTTAACTCAGACAAAATCTTCCAAATCTGCACAGAGAGGGCAACACCTCTCAACAGCAAAAAACATCATCTTTTCAATGATGCTGAGTGGAAAATATTTTCTCCTTTGTTTATTCTATTTTTCCTGCACTGTACATGAGGATGAACATCCAGAGTATTAAAATAACTCAATCATTGTTTTAAAAAACAAACATGTGCACCCGAGGGGAATAATCCTTCCTGAATTTCTTCCTCAGATCTATCCAGATCCAGTTCTGAGAACTCTTTTTCTCTTACAGATGAGAGAGGAAGAGATGCACATGTTCTTGCTTCTTCATGCTGAAGGCTTTCTTTTTAATTTCTCTTTGATAATTTGAATTGCATGACAAGTTTCAACTATAAACTTTAAAAAACAGGCTTCTCATTTCTAATCAAGGGGGTTTACTCTTCCTGCTGGGAAGGACAGAAAACTAATAATGTTAAGGTTTTGTGGAACCTCTCCAAAATTTAGGATACATTGAAGCTCCCCTGAAGAGGGATTTTAAGAGTTGGTTGATTGGTTGGTTGGAGGTTTGCACCCTTTAGGAGATAAGGGATCACCTCACTTCCTCTGCATGGAATAGATATAGAAGTGGCAGAATTGGTACGAAAGTGGCAGGCAATTGGAGGGGAAAAAAAAAAAAAAAAAGGACAAACCCAGTTTATCCTTTTACAGTCAGAGAAATGGATTCATAATCAGGACACTTGAAGCTGCTAAGAATGAACTGAGAGAAGACTGCTGAATGCAAATGCAATCAGTTTCAGGAAAAAATCTTAATACATTTAATAGTATTCTTTGTATTCTATAATGTTGTTAATGACACTAATAAGACTTTATGGAGAAATCAGAATACTTGACAGTATTAAAGCTCCTAAATCTTGAACAGATATTCAATGTAAAATTCCAAATCAATTCCATTAACATATTTAAACCCACAGCACACAGCACTGTACCGGTAAGCAAGTACCTTACACAAAAAAGCATATTAAGGAACAGCTAAAATTCTTTAAACTCAAGTTACAGTGGTATTTGGGAATTCAGTGATTTTTTTCAAAAAACCAATATAATAGGGCATGTCTTTGACTCATTTATTTTAATTCAACTTCCTGGTTTAAATGTTTTCCATCTACAATCTTTGGTCATAAGTCTTATTCATTCCCCAGCTAACATGTGGCTGCCCCTGGGATCCCTGGCAGTGTCCAAGGCCAGGTTGTAAGTGCAATCATACCTGTTCTTTATTCTGTACGTTGCCTGACAAATGTAATTTCTGCAATATGGCTTGGAGCACCCTGGGAGACTGGAAGGTGTCCCTGCCCACGGCAGGGGTGGCACTGGGTGGGCTTTGAGGTACCTCGCACCCCAACCACTCCAGAATTCTGTGATTCTAAGAAGTTGAAACAGTAAACTCCAAAAATCTCCCTTTGAGGAGATTTTTTCCTCCTCATTTACTACCTGTGACACACTTACAAACCTTGAATATTTGACACTAATAAAACCATGAATATCTGGAAAAATAAACTCTCTTCTGCAAAACTGAAAATGGTCTGTACTCCTTTGGTTTAAATATAGACAGGGCTTTCATTACTTACAAATACATGCAATGGTTTTGGTCTTGCTACTGATTTATTTGGTAACTGATATGTATAAAGGAAAGCAAGCAAAATGAACCATTTTTGAAGACTGATGTGAGGGAAGGTTGAGGTGTCTGTACAAAGCATGTCCTCAAGGTACAGAGGGGCAGCAGCTGAGAGCCTGATGTGGCTCCTACTTAGATGGGAAATTCTGGGAAAAGAGGTTATCCAAGCTCTGCAAGTCAAAACATCCTCGTGTCATGCTAAGACCAGAATTATTTTTTCCTCTGCCAAATATAATGAGGACTATATATTGCACCAAACTCACCATATTCTTCTTAACAACTTTGAGCAGGACTGTTTCTGAAGAAATCCATAATTGGTCTTCACAAGACAAGGCAAAAATAAATACTATGTCAGATAAACACCCTGGATATTTCAGCTACCAGAACATCCAGGACTACAAACAGAAGAACACAGAGAAACAGGAAAAATCAAGGAAAGAAAGACAAAATACTCACTACCATACAGGCAGCAGACAAACCATATTAACAGTGCACTTGAAAACAAACAAAAACCCCTAAAGGCACTAAAGTACTGGTTAAGGATTAATCTGGAGAATGGTAACAAGTGAAGCCTGAGAATATTGGGAGAGCTTCTCTTTAACAGAAAGGAAAAGCACAAGACCAAAATAATGTTTTGAAAATCTATGTAGGAATGGCAAAAATAGTATTATGGCAGGTTATTAACTTTTTATTGGTAACTGCTAAGAGTAGAGTGTGATCTCTGAAGCACAGAATCAACAACCAGCAGTAGAAAGTGCAAGGAAAGTCAGTACTAAGTTAGAGGCAGGATTTCTGTAGAGATGCTCTGGGTTCTACAGCAACCCCAAATTTTTGCGGGCTGGAGTAAAGCACAACTCCATAATTAGTATATTGGTCAAGCACAGAAACCGTAATTTCAGCTCTACAGAAACACGGGAATGAAAAGAAATATATGTATATATGGTGACTGGGAAGTACCTGCAGATCTCAAAGCATTCCTGGCTATGGTAAGAACAAGAGAAAGGAGATACCAAGTTTAAAGGGCTAGAGCCAGGCAGTTAAAGAAGAAAATTGGAATATTGATTATCCCATTTCCCTCAAAAGGAAAGGTGTAAGAGCAAGGCTAGTATACTGATTTGGAGAAGATAAATTTCTGAAGATGTTAATAGGTAGAGTTAGGAAGACAGGAGCTGTGTTTGTGTTTGGAACTGACCAGAGAGTGAATACACCCAGAGGAAAAGGGGCAGAAAGATGAGAGAGGTCAAAAGACGAAGAAAAGTCTCTGCAGGAAATAGTGTTAGAACACCTGGCAAGTCAGGAGGTGAACACACAGCCAAACCACCAATGGCCCTGAAGGAAGGGCAGGATGAATGAAGATAGGAATGGATCAGATTTTTCACATGAATAAAACAGTGAAATCTGAGTTGGAGAAGATCCCTCATGCCTGTGAAGGAGAGGTACCCCAAAGAGACACAGTGAGGGGTGAAAAGCTAATGACAGTAATGAAGTTTAAGGAAATCAGAATATTGGGGGGGGGGGGGGGGGCGCGTTCCTATAGAAAAGAAGGATTAAAAACCTTAGTTATAAATCAGGGAGGAAGAGCAATTAATAAGAGAAACGTGAAGAACTATACAAAAATTGAAAGAGAAGGAAGCTGAACAACTGGAACAAGTAGCAGGAGAGCTACAACCCCTTCCTGAATCTGTGACAGAACAAAACTGAGCAAGGAGAGGGGAGAAGACAGACCAAAGGCAGGGAAAGGTCACATTGTGTGTTACTCTGTTCTGATTTTATTATTTGTAAGACATCAGTGAAGGGAGGCAGGGCAATGGCCAAGAGTTCAGCAGGGATCCAGAACCTGGTGGGAGAGCCAAGGGAGCTGTTGGGGAATGCAGAGATGTGAAGCTCCTCAGTGCAGGGATGGCAGAGCTGGAGAGAGAGAGGAGCTGGATCGGTGTCCAGAGGAAGTGGGGCTGGCCGCAGGATTTCCGCAGGGATCTGGTGCTGCCGCAGCCCACGGGAGGAAGCGGATGCTGGGAGCCTGCCAGGGACAGCAGTTGGTAGGGGGGAAAAAAGAGAGAGGACAGCACAGTTTACCCAAGAGCTCTGTTCAAATATGTGGTTAGAAGATGACAAACCCACGAGTCAGAGCAAATAGGGTGAGGACCTGCAGTGTTTACTTCTGCAGAGCTGGGCTGGCTGGGGATTTCACGTCTTGCTATCAGACAGCACAGGGGGATAAAGCAAATGATGGATGTGCAAGCAGAAAATCACAATGTTAATTACCTTAAAATATCAATTATCTCCAGAAAATCTCCCCTTTGATCTGGGGAATCCCAGTTTCTCAGTGGTATAAACACACAGAGCTGGAGGCTCATGAGCTATTCCTGCACATCTGAGCCACCTTGATCTAGAAGTGGTTTTGATCCCACACTCACTACCATAAGTTCTCAACAGGAACAGTGAATTTTCCATCTTCAGTTTCACATTCCAGCAGGTCAACATTCAAGCAGTTCCTGTTCCCATCCACCACACAGTTGCAGGTTTAATACCCTCTTCCTCCTCCTCCTTCAGTCTATGTAAGGAGCAGCAATATAAATTCTGGAACATGGGACTGTTTTCAGCACCAGTGCTGCTGAAAGATATGGGTGGGCCTGACATTATTTCACCAACTGAAAACTGAAATCAGGGACAGTTCTGCTGTGAGATATGGATTATAGTGCCTGCATTCATCAGATATATTTATGTATCTATGTATGTTTACATGTCTTGCAGTGATAATTTCAGTTTCACTGCAGTGCAATCCAGCAATCAATGTTACCTTTATTGGGGGAAAAAATTAAAAAAAATTAATAAAAGGTTGCATAAAACTACCTCCAAAAATTACTTTTTCAGTAATTACCTGGAAAATTCAACTTCAGGCACAACAACACTGATTTTTTTATAAGTAGCTCTATCCATTACCCTGCGGAAAACATTATCTTGAGTCTTGATCAGTTATTCTGGGAATTTAAATTGCAAGTTTTTTAAGTACTCTAAATCCTAAACAACCTTGCAGCAGACTCTCCAAATGTCCAACATAGAGGCACTGAAGTAGCAGACTTACAAATCAGGACCTGACAATTTAGGTCCCTGTTTTCTTTTTCCCCAGCCCTCCTGAAACTCCCAGGAACTTTCCTATAGTACAGGAAATCAGATTTTGCTGGAGAGCAATGAATTTACAAATTCTTATGTATTAGACTCCATGCTGAGAGCAGTGTTTGAGGACCATGTACAGACACAGTACAATTTAATACAAAAAAAGGGGTATTATACTAATCAGCAAATGAAAGCTTGGTTCTAGCACACAGTACAAAAGTACCACAGCACATGAATTACTCAACACAATTCAGCATTTCACTTTGCATCTACAAAAATAAAAGTACTACAGTGACACAGCATGTGCTGATTGCATATCTTCAGAAATAAAAGGGAAAGAAAACCCCACTAGAAAAACTGAAATACAGAAAAGAACGTTAGCTACTTTAGGCAGCAGATTTAACTTTTTGGATATAATAATGAACTCTTAATTTTGAGGGTGCTGCTTAATTAAAAAGCTACCAAGAAGACTATAGGTATAAGCAATATTGATTGGTTTTGATCAATACCTAGCACAGCAATTAAAATAAAAGCCTTTTCCACAGTCTGACACTGGATATGGGGTCCATTTCTAAATTTCTTCCATTCCATAACAAGCTTTGACTTCAGCAGCTGCTTCAGTACAAAAGCCCCTCAACAATATTAAGCTGCAAACTGCTGAGCAACTGGAACAAAGAATATTGACAGCACTGCTTGGGTCCCTAAAGAGAACACTTAGAAACCAAGTAACTGGAAATGAGACTTGAACCAATTCTATGGTTCATCAAACATCTGCAATAATATCTGATTCCAGTGCAGTTACAGGGAGTGAATCGGAATGCCTGTCAGGCTGGGATTAAAAATTAAAGCAGAGGCCTTGCCTTGTCAGTAATTCAAGTTGTTAAGGAAAAAAAAAAAAAGGAGAAACATATATTTTAAAAGCAAAATCACTGATCAGTGGAGGATCACCACCACAATGTGACAGTGGGTTGAGAAAAGGAGGAGAAAATGTGTGTATTTTGTCAAGGCTGATAGCCAGTTTGAAGTCTGACATTTCAGCGTGCTTGAAAGCAATACTTGAGACTTTTTTTACTGTTTTTATAAAGACACAAGTGGTTTGTTACATCACTAAACTGTATGATGGGATATCTGCCTGCACACAGCAAAGCTGACATAAAATAAAAGCATCAACTAACTTACTGTAGAACAGCTTCAGAGAAGTCAGGACTGAGCTCTCAAACAAAGGGATATAAAGCACAGGTCTGGAATGGTGAGTTATGCACAGAAAACACAGATAAGAGAAGAATCTATGCCTTGGCTTATTTACCACAGGCAAGAACAGAGAAGGGTGTTCTGAGTGGTCACCTCACCCGTGTGAATATTATTTAAGTTTAAATAAATCAATAGAATGGATTTTCAAATAATAACAATAATAGTTTAAAAATAGTAGTTAAAAGAATGTTTTTCCTGATCTGTAAAAGAAGTCCGGGTATTTCAGTACTTCATGGGAATGGGGGGAAGGTGCAACCAAAAGCAAGTCCTAAAACTTGTGCCCGTTAGTTAAATCAGAATTACAGGTCAATTCTAACAATTTGCGCAAAACCAATTAACCAGCATGGAAATGTATTTTTATGCAGCAGCCAAATGCCTGCCAAAGTTTGTGAGCCACAGCACTACCAGGAGCAACAGGTTCAAAACCTCCTTCTCTTTCATACTAAGAAATACCACCAAATGCAAGAAGCACCCCAGTTTCAGATAAAACGACTGGGAAAACTTGAGGAGGCTCTGAGACACATCTCCTGTGTCATGAAAAGAACTTGTAAGAAACTCTTGTATTTTTAATTCTTTATAAATAAATGCATTTGAAGATTTCCAAGTTTAATTTTCTATAGGTTGGTCTCTGGAAAACAGGACAAATCAGCAATGGCACTTTAAAAACATTGTCCTGTCACTGTTGTGGGTTGTTTTATTTGTTTGTTTGTAGTTTTGGTGGTGTTGGTTTTTTTTTTGTACTGAACTTCACTCTGTTTCATGACCAGCTCTACTAATTATAGTAATTCACAAAGAGTCTAGAATACCAAGTATTTCTGCACTACTGCTACCCTCATGTAATGTAATTTCTGAATCAGCACCAGCAAGGGTTTGCTAAGCCTTTTTATTTCCACAGAAATCACACTTCAGGCTTAACAACTCCAACAGTATTTCGTGTTTTGGGACACCTGAAGTTTCCCTGAAGACAACCAGAGGAACCAAATGTCAGCACCACGACCTCCAAAACAGATTAAATAAAGATTAGAAGCCCCAGAGTGAAATAAAGCACCAAGCAATGGCACAAGAGTTAAAATGTCCAAGGAAATGTGTTGTTCGTGAGACAAAAATGGACACATTCTACTTTTGCAGCTCCAACAGCTCCATGGTTTGCTTACTCAGCAGAAGTGCAACACAGAAATTACTACCAAAAAAAGACAACCCTAACTTACGGAATTCTTTTCCTGTTTAGGCCATGGTTGTGCAGAAGTGCTTACACCACAACAAACAATAATTCAGTTTCTGCTACCAGGCAATATCTTGACAACTGCAGCATTTTCCAGGCCCTGTTTAATAAAGCTGAAACACATTTTCTAAGGTGGCTTCTAGTCACTAATAAATCTAGTAGGTAATGCATGTTTGTTTCTTTTAATATTTCCTTTAACCTCAACCTGAAAATCTGAAAACTGCAAGCAATATGATTTGAATTCCTTTGTTTTACTGTAACTTTTTTAAATTAAGAAGTTCCTGACAAAACCAAGATATACCACCTCTTTTATGTGACTGGTTTATAGAGTTTGGTTAATCCAGTATCAGACCTGTATAAAAGGAAAAAAACAGGCTCTTTGTTAAGACAAGATATTACTACTACAGATATCCTAACCCAGCCTCTTGAACATGCAGCATGATTTATGGCAGCTGGAGCACCTCTGGAGTTCATCTCATGTCACGAACAGCTGCTGCAGACTCCACATTTTTATGTCAAAAGCATAAAAGAAGAAAAGAAAAAAAGAACTACTAACAGGGTACTTATATTAACATGTACCAGTAGCTAAAATTTAGGTAGGCATAGCTGAGATTTAATTCATGATGTCAGAATCATCAGAACACAAATTACTACCTGTTTCAGCTCCTGCTCTCTTTAAATGTATTTTTAAGGCACAGAACAAACCCAGAGGTTTTACCACCTTTCAAACCTTATTCTTGATGTTAATAATATTAACTGAGCCATTTCCAGTTGACATTATTAACAAATCATCACTGTTTTGCATTTGGGTAGTGGGAAAATGGAGAAGAAAGCGGAAAATAAATATACCAAGGGGATACTTTCTTCTCTTATATTTTTTTTTTAAGTCACAGGCTGCTTAAAAGTCAACAATATGCTGTTTGTTGAGGGCTTTCTAACACAGAAACATGGACTAACCAAAAAATTGTCACTGACAAACACTGCAAAGACTGAGGTACGGTCTAAGAGACTCTTCTGGAAGGATGTGAAGGTTCTGCACAACAAAATTGAGTGTCTACGTGAGATTTAGGCACAACACAGCTGAACACAGGTATTTAATGAAAAAATCACCTCCATAAACCCTCAGTTCTGTCACCAGGTAGCTTGAGAGGTGCCTGAGTGCCACAGCAGCATCACAGAGACATTTCATGGACAGATGTCTTGGACAGGCAGATGCAACGGCTAAAGTTTAGGAAAACGTAAAATAGGCTTTTAAAAAGAATCTTGAACTACAGATTACCCTTTGTATACCATATTGGATGAAAAATGGCAAGTTACACGTTTGTGTGTTTTAGTAACAACAGGAAAAAGTAGATTAATGATAAATGTTCAAGAACTACCTCTATGGGGTGAAATGGCATCTGGTAACACGGCAGAACACTAAAAATGTATTAAAGCCCTCTTCTGCAATCACGCTCTTGGATACCTTAGCCTTCAATACCATTTTCTTGTGCTAATTTGGAATTCAGGAAACTGAATAGAATCAATGTCGGCTTTACTGAGGAAATTTCTTTTTTTTGGTACCTAATTATTTTCCACCATTCACTCAAGTCATGTTTTCTAAATATCACACTAAAAAAGGTTTTGTGGGTTTTTTGGGGGGTTTTTTTTGGTGTTTTTTTTTTTTTTTAATAATGAAAGCTTAGTTCCTTGTACAATTTAAGGAACATGATTAGGCAACAGGAGCTTCAACAAAACCCTTCACATACTATAGTGCTGCAACAATAGATAACAATACCCATTTTGTTCCAGAAAGAATAAGAATTCTGCACATTATCAGGATAAGACAGCAAGGATGTCAAGTAGCTATATTTTTTTTTCTATTAAGAGGAAATATAACACATGTTCTCCACACAGCAATGGGGGGACACCAGCTGGAGCAAGAAAAATAAAGCAATTGGCAGTGGAAGTCACAAAATACCCTGTGTACACAGAGTAACACAAAACTACGAAAATACAGGCCTAAAATGGAGCAAAAGGCTTTTTGCAGGGATATCTAAGGGGTGTCTAGCAGTCACCCTTTAACAATTTTGTCCTTGCAAAATGGAAATTTGAGATTTTTTTCACAACAGAGAAAACTGGAAAAGGGTGTCTTTGCCTCAAATACATAGAAAAAATCCAGATGAAATAAATTAATAGTTTTGGTACAGAGAAGTAACTCTAAAATTGATCAGTAAACAGGAATGACCCACTGCATTTGTACTGTTTTCCACGATACGGCTACTGCAAACATGTGTGACTCTAATCAGAATATTCACACATAAAATGCTACTCAACCATGAAATTGCTTGCCAGGCGAGGGCCAGAGTCCCTGATCCTGCTGTCGGACCCGTCCAGGCAGATCCCAACATCTGTGCAGAGCTGGGATGAAGCCAACAGGGTCGTGCTCCACAGGGACTCACTGCCTGCTTTTACAAATCTCACTGAAATCCTACTTGTGAAAAACTGATTTATTAAGTGAAATATCACACTCAACATATGCACAGTAAGCATATGGACAGTCTGTGCATTTTTCTGCCACTCTTTTAAAACGGAAAAAAAACATTAAAATTCACCTCAGGGGTTAAATTATTCCCTTAATTATCTACTACTTAAGATCTCAGTACATTTCAGACTAAAATTTAGGTTTGCGATATGGAAATCAGATCTGAAAGCAGAATTGGAAAATGTTTTCCAGATCCTTTATGTCTCAGAAAGTAATATTTATTATCCACCTTATAGAGAACTTTGTCTTCCACTTCCTCTGTCAGAGAAAACCAGACAGGTCATTCACCTCTTCTGGAGTGAATTATGCACAGAACTACTTTCTTGGGTAAATGAGCCTCTGATGGGTTACAGACTGCTGCATCTGAATTTTGTTACAGGTATCCTCCCTAAGTGGCATAAATCCAGTCTGTGTATGTTGCTGTGACAGCACTTTGAGATGTACACTTAAGTTAAGGGTCACAACAGAGGAGATGTGCATTTAAGTTAAGAGAGTCACAATAAAACAGGCTACAAGGACAAAGTGCAGCGTAGACTTTCACCTTAAGTTTAGTATTTTTTGTTCTCCTTGATTATGCCACAACCTCTATTTTTCTCTAGGGGGGAGAAAATGGAGATGAAATTTTGTATTTTGTCTGTCTGTATACACTGGAGGTTTAGTGTTTTCCGCGGTTATCATGTTTAGAATGCAGAGACCTCAAAATAAGAAACAAGATTTCCAAGCTTTCCCCTAAATGTATCCCAATCTGCAGAGCTGCACGTTTGTTTCTAAGCACCACACCCTGTGCAGGCCTGAGGGCCCATGTAAACGCAAGTGCCTGTAACACTGAGGTCTTAATTCTGCAGAAAATTCAAAAAGACCATTATCTGTGACTTGTGTTATGTAATGTGCATCTCATATTTAGTGTGATGTTTGGATGTGACAGTTCTAGTCAGCCATGGATATCTGTGTTCCCTCCAGAGGCCTCCCTGCCTTTCCTCCTCATTACTTCACTCTTCACCACCTCTCATAAGGCATTTGTTGTTCAGCTGTTCTTATTAAGAGCTGCACATCTCCAGCAATTTGGGATCTTCAGGATTCATCTTTCATCATATTAGAAAGCAGATGGAAGTTGTAAGTCCTTGGATTTTCCAGAAATGTGCTAAGCAAGACTGAAATGAGTCACTTAGATGTATTAACAGAGTAGTTGAGCTGATAACAAAATCTGTGTTTGGCATATTGTGCAGCCATAAGACTCTCACTTTCACTTTTGCTTTTCATGAGGCTAAAGAAGACTACCTTTAGGTGAAGTGCCTCCAGCCTAGGCAAACAGAAAAAGGAAAATGCTGCCCATCAGTGCAGCTGTGCTTAATCTGGCGCAGACAGAGGAATGGCCACACACCAGAAATGCCCTGCTGTTTCCTTTTTCTCAACCTGGAAATGAAACTCGTGATAATTTTAGGAAGGAGGTAAGTGTACTCAGAGGCAACTACATTTTTACAGGTTTTAGGAAATTAGTATAATTGATAAAAAGCACCAATTAGAACAGGGATAGAATGGTGATAGAATGCCCCCCAGGTCAAGACCCTTCTCTGGAGCCCTCCCTTGGTACTAACTGTATTTTGTCCATGAAATGTGTCTCAAAGAGCTGTTTTCAACCTTAGTAGCCAGGAAGAACTAAGCTGGAGCTTGGAGTTCTGGAATTTGTTTTGTCTTTCTGCCTAGGGGAAGGGCATGGAAAATTACTGGAAAAATTAGCCACTAATACAATAGGATAAAGAGCTACAAATGTATGTGCAAAGAATACAGAGAACATAGAAAACAACAAAAAAAGCAAAACCCAAAATGGCATCAGTGCAAGAGCCACAAAATACCCTTGTCCTCAGCCCAAGGAGATCTGACCAGCTAAAGTGGGATGCTCAGTGAAGACCCTGGAACCAGAAGCATCAGGAGGCACCCTGGTATGAAGATGAACCATCAGGAGGAAGAGCACAAGGGGGAGGAAGAGTGTGCACAGGTAGCAGGCCCTGGCAAGGCTTACCCCAGCATTTGCTTCCTATTGATCAAATGTTTGCACAGCACTCTACTGATGTAAGGCATTATGTACAATCAGTGTTAAATATTAATGCCAGAAAATCTCCACCTCTAAATTCAGAGTTAGTCCATTTAACATTCCCAGTGTTACTAAGCTACAACTTGACCTCCTTTAGTGATGTTCTGGAGTGTTTTAAGAACATACTGTGTGCACTCTGCCATGAGTAAAGATGATTTGTATGTCAACAGTGACAGAATGTTTTTAAATACAACTACTAAAACAAAAGTTTTGAAACAGGGCTTTTCTCAATGCTACTTAAACTTAGAGTAGGCTGTATCTTCTCACTCTTAAAGGTTAAATGAATTCAAAATAAACAAAGCTTCTACAACTTTTGAGGCAATCAATAAGGTTTACACTTCTGTATATTTAATTATTAGATTATTAAACACACCACATGAGGTGTGTATATGCACAAGTGCTTTCATTTGTAAAAGAAAAAATATTCTCTCTCCTCTGAAACTTTGATTTTAAGTTCACTTCAAACAATAAAGTTTAAAATTTAAACTGTAATACAGCTTTCACTATGGTAGCATAAATAATCCATTAGAGCAAATGAAAAAATTAAAATTTGAATGAGCAGAGTTCATTCAGTTGCAAGACATTTTAAACAGGATACATTTAACAACATTACTCTGAGAAATGGCTGAAGTTAACAGTTGTTCATCAGTACAACCCCACAGGAAAAGAAATTGCAGTACCCTGGGACTTCCACTGAACTGGTCAGAAATTTCCTGTGGAGCCTTCTTCCAGGCAATGACACATGTACCAACTATAGAGCAGAAGGACCTCAGCTTTGTTTTAATTATAAAGAAAGCCCTTGACATCAGAATGCAGAGAAATAAATCCATGGAGACACCTATCATGAACTAAAGCATCTAGTAAGTTAAGAGTCTATGAACATAAGGGAAGAACCGAACTTACAACCAGATTTTACCTGTATTTTTGAAAAAAAACTAAACTAATCTAGAAGGCTGTGAAGCAGCCTGAGCATTCCAGTCGCTTCCCTTTGCCTTTCAGCCTCTACCTCACCCTGTGAATTTCACATTATCCCTTCAACCACTCACTTCTCCTTTAACTTCCTGAGTCTTCACATCCCCACCCCCTCCTCCAAGCAAAAGAAAACCAAATTTTATCCAATTTCATAAATTTGGAATGGTACTGCATACACTGTATATAAATCTTTTTGGTGCTCCACTCTCAATAAATACTGTTTTTCACACAGAATGTTCCCAAAGCCTGTCCGCATCAAAATGGCTGTTATCTTCCATTGTTTTCAATGAAAGTGAAGCTAAAATGGTTGTTAGAAAAGAGGAAAAAGAAAGAAATGTGTCCACTGCCTCCCTCTGGGAACCATGAAAGAGGAGCTAAATTACCTTTGGGGAAATGCTGGTTCCTTATCCTGTCTGAGGCTTCCACTGAGCTCAAACTAATTAACCATTTTATTTCTAAATTCCAAGGAAATTAAATATTCACTCAAAGAATAGCAATTGGAATTTTGGGGAGGAAATGGTGCTTGCTCTCTCTGAAACAACTGGCTGAGTTCTCACATTAAAAGAGAAGCAATGCACAAAATTACCTGGGAAATTACCTCTATAAAGAGAAATATTATGTTGGCTATAGGAAGCAACATATTTTTGTATCAGAGCTTACAATTAACATTTGTGACACAGAGCAGTTCTAACCCAAGCATTATATTTTCAACTAATTTTTGGGAAGGAATGATGAAGGAGGATGGTATGAGCAGAAAAAGCATATCTCCCCTCTTTGTGAAAATGTGAGAATGAAAATTCAACTGGGGGATTTCTTAGCAGGAAACAGGAAATTAATCCTAATTTTCCTGCAAAAGGAGTCTCTGCAATCCAAGGGAAGTACCAATTGCTCAACTTCAAAAAACTCCTGGTGAGCCAACAAAAAGTTTCATAGTCTTGGAGATCAATGCAATATTCTGATATTCACTTATAAACACCTGATATCAGCCAATGTTGTTTGCAGACTTTGAGAGCTGGAGCATGCTTTTAACTAATCCTTTCCACAACAATTGCATTAATGAACAGCTACTGAGCAATAAAATTAAGGAGCTGGGAGACTGAAGCAGCCCAGCTTGCCTGTGTAAATTCTATGTAAGGCCCTCGGGTGGTGACCCACAACGTCCTCCCCAAACCTCCCAGTGAACACTGGCCTCCATGCAGACAAAACAGTGCTTCTACACCAAGGACAAGAATTCTAAACATTTATCCAGCTTTTCACATACACAGCATTTTTGGCTGCACACATGAGAAAGTCAAGGATGCACCACCTTGTGAGACTATACCAGTGCTCTGCAAAAAATATTGTTGTTTAATTGTTTATTGTTGTGCAGTCATTAGCCATATGGATTTACCTTATGTGTTCAGATATGTAACTTCAAAGCAAATGCAAATTCTTGGTTTTCTTCTGGCTTCCATATCTAAGAACACATTTTACAGCACATAAACCTGAACACTGTGAGACATGATCTCCACAGAATGAAAAGAGCAGTAAAGTCACTTCATTCAAAATTAAATATGAATGCTACTTACACAAAAGGAAAGAATACAATTTTAACCATGAATGTATGAAAGGAAATACTTTTCACTTCCCTATTAACTACAAAAAGAATGCTACAGCCACTTAATAAATTTCTTCTACTTTTAAGAAATAACCATTCTCTAGCTGGACACAGGAACCATCTACAGAGTAGACTAATCAATTGTCTGAAGAACATATGCTGAGGGTGAAATCACTCACTTAGTGATGATCAGTAAACATGCAAAGGGCCTTCTAGAACTTTCTGGAATTCGGGTAAGGAATTGACAGGTAACTCAGATATCCAGCATTACCTCAGGTACAAAAGCCCTGGGGCAAAGCAAGACAACTTGTCATCTTTTGCCCTTCTATGGGAGGATGATTTTTTCCTTAATTTCTGTTTTAAGGAGGAGTTTAACATGCATTCTCCACAGAAACAAGACAGCTGGAAACCAGACCTAGAATTCCATTTTCAGCAATAAACCTAGAAGCAAAAGCTGCCCTAGCTAGGCTGCCTGCAGAAGGTTGCAGTAGCAAGAGATGGGTCAGGCAGTCAAGAACGAAAACAAGTTCCTTCATCCCTCATGCACAAAAGGCAGAGAAGGAGGACAGCAGTTCAATGAAACCAGAAAGAAAACAGTCCTTGTGGGAGAATAGTCTCACATGCTTTTCATGGTAATCTGCAGTCCAAAACAGATATAAAAGTATTCATATCTCCTCAAATACCGAGTATTGATAATTAAGGGGACTTGGGGCATTTAGGGTGTGCAAGTGCCTCTTAGCTCTACTGAAGGGAGATGGGTCCAGAGAAGAAAGTAGTAATTTCTCTCCCCATAAAACACAGAAATAAATGCAGAGACCCAACTTTTCTGAAGAGAGGTGGACAGAGATTGATCAGCCATCTCAAATGTCCAAACACTCCACTAAGTAACATCTAGGAAAATTTTATTTCTATACTTATGACCTTTAAAATGAATTACCTGGACAACTGATGACAGCATTGTCTTTGGTACACTCTACAAGCCTCGGTCACAGAGCTCAGCACTGAACAGGGCAGAGGGGATGTGGGCCCAGCTCATGAGGCTTTTCAGTCTCTGGGGCAAGGAGTGTCTCTGGCCTATTACTCTGTGCATTAGATGGAATTCTTCTGGGAGACACAAACACAAACCACATACCTTTGCCCATACCAGAAGTCATCTTTCAAAGGGCTGGGGAGGAAAACTTACCAAACCTTACCCATAAAATAATCAAGATTTTAATACAGCTATGTGTGAGAAACAGTGAACTCTTTCTTTGCACCAGCACACGTGGAAAAACTTTCAATGCCAGGAGCATGAGATAACAGGAGCACAGGAATTTCTGGACAGTAAAAACATCTTAACTGCTATGTACAGAAATCATCTTGTAAGAAAGGATTTTCAGGTACCACCCCTTCAAACCCAGAGATGGGGATGAATGGCCAGCCTGAGGAAGAGCAGGATGGTCACTTGTGGCCATCAGAAGAAGGGTTGCTGCTAAACATCCAGGTTTTATTTCTCCTTTTGGACCCAGTTTTCAGCTTAGAAAGAGGTGGAAAGAGAGGCATGTTGGAATTTGCTTCTCTCAGCAGAAGATCTCAAAATACGGAAAAATGAGCTCTTAACTAGAGAGGTGAAGAGATCTCCTCAGGACACTGCGAAGAAACACAAACCATTCTAACACTGAAGACTGAAATTTGCCTCAGACCATCCATGTATATGATTTCTCACAAGACTTCAAAGTGTGCAGAGGTTTTCCTCCAGGAAAAAGTAAAGTAACAAGTACCCAGAAAAGAATCACGGGGATTTTTTCTGCTTCTCCTACTGTAGGAGTGAAGCTACTCCTACTGAAATGCCTGCAGTATTAACAAGGTGGGTGATCAAGCAACAGTTTTCTTTCCTGAGTCACTTGAAACAATTTTCAGTTCTACATCATATATTTCAAAACTTCCAGGCCAGGACCTATCTTTCTGATCCAGCACATTTATGACATGCATCTTTTCAAGCCTAAAAAAAAATTATAAAAACGTACCTAATCTGTTCAGAACTTTGTTCACTCAGAAGAAAACCTATGCAGTGGCAACTCTTGACAGAAAATAAACATACAATCCATTTTAAAGGGAGCTGCAAATACTTCAACTACTGTCTGAGGGGAGAGAGAAATCAAACAGCATTAATCTTACTGTTGCAGTTCAGCTAATGTAAAACTTAAAAGTAAACTTCAACTCAAGTCTTTGTGTATTCATTTTATGAGTCAACCTGTGTGTTCCTGCCTGACTCGCAGCTATGTTGAGTGAGGCAGCAATATTTCCAAATCATTAAATCATCTGCAAGTGCTTTCCTCCTCCATCAAGCATTCCTAAGCCTTTCTCTCTCTTTCTTTCTGACAAAAGCAAAGACAAGATTATTTCCTCTCCAAACACAACCCACTCAGCTACAGCTGCCACGTCTGCAGCAGCCAGACCACGCGCCCCTTCAGCAGGAACGGTTTTTCTTAGGTCAAGTGGAACACATGCCTAATAAAAAATTCTGAATTGCTCCTATGAATTAATAAACAAGCCTTCTGTGCTGTTTTGTACGTACAATAACAGTTTTCAGATATGACAGAACAGCTACAAATGCTCTACTACTTGACCTGCAATGTGGCAGCAGAGTTTTGATTTACCGGCCCCCTCAGCCTTGGCAGGAGCCATAATGTAGCAGTAGCTTCCAATGGTCCCCACTGATAGTGGGATTTTGACCCCTCCACAGTCAATAGCAAGACACTGTGGAGTAGGATTTCACTTAATACATGTTCATCTTCCATCTGCTTGACTATAACCTAGTACCATTTTCTTATTCTTTGACATGAGCTTACAATGCTACCTTAAAATACCAGACACAAAAACCATGATGAAGACGTCCTGAGCAAAACCTAAGTGATAAGAAGGAGCATCGTGAGTCTTGTGAGGGATTGAATTAATTTATCCCAACTACGACAAAAAAAAATGCAAAGCTTTTCCTGACGCCTTAAAATATTGGGAGAATGGGTTTTATGAACACCAGGTGAATTAATTTCTAAATTAAATTAAATTGTTTCTAAAATAAGTGTTCATCCTGTCTTGATGTGCAAATAGAATCATACCATGATTTTATCTTTGCTTCATCAAACACGGCTTTATACAATAAGTTAAATATTCAATCACAGAATTGTAGGGCACACAGAACTTGCATTTTCTCACTTTTCTTGAATTATGACAATACACAAAGAAAATGAAGATGGAATTGAGCAATAAGGCCATGTAACATTCCAAGGCCTGTAGAAATTAGAAATGCCAATGGAACATGCTAAAGGATGTTGCCAACTACTTTGATTTACCTACTCAGATTCTTAGTATACCTCTAAATTTAGAGCCAATAATGAACTTACTGATCAGTTAAACTCTCCTGAGCTTAAATGTCTGTCCTTTAGACTCCAAATGCTTTTTCATTGAAAATTTTCTCTTGCTGATCATTTTGTTTCACAATTTTGTTTCACAACAATATTTACATTTTTCAGATTTTTGGCTTTGTTACATATACTTTATTTTGAGAACACAGTGTCTCCCACTGAAGTCAACTGTTGTGCTTTGGATCTCCCCAGACTTAAGTCTCTAATGTCATTCCTCACGGTCTTACACTCTTCCTGTGACAACTGCTCCTTCAGTGGGGAATTAAGCTTCCCTCTAATAGCAAGGAACCAAAATACTAAGTAGCTAATACTAATAGCTAAGTGTCCTATTTTTCCAACAATTTGATATTTAAAACAGATTAGGACAAAATGACCACAGTTGTTGTACTTGCAAGAGATACTTTAATTTGAGGAATGTGCCTTACTAAGTTGGCTAACCTTAACAACTCTGTGGGTACAAAATGTCCGTAAACTTTGTTCCTCTCTCTGATAATTATTTCATTTGTTAATTATGTTTAGTGGTCAGTGTAGACTGGACATGACTATGCAACATTGTTGAAGCTCCTTAATCAGCCACCCTCACAATTTAACCACCACTACAGGGTGTTAAAGAGACATTGGTGAAAAATGCTGGACATCTCTGACTGTGCTGATGGTGCATTCAGTCTAAGGTGTTGTTTACTGCAAATAAGGCCTGATAACCATTAGCTCACACACTGTAGGATGCCAAGCCATTACCAGATTCTGTCAACAGAAATTGGAAAATGGTCACTTTGCTGAATCATTTCTGTTGTTCCTGATCTGTGTTTGTGAGACACTGGTCTAGGGCAGTCTAATTCCAGTTTTATCTGTAGAAATACTTTTTGGCAGTAAATAGACACTATTTGTGACACAGACCTGGGAACGAGGTTTCACCATAGTATTGTGAGAACTACTCCCACTCAAGACCCTCCCTCCTGTTGTGTTTTGAACTATGTCTCAAAGGCAGCAAAAACTGTCATGAAACTTCTGCCCTTAATTCCTCCTGTTGTCTTGGACCAGCTGATTTTGCATTTAACTTAGTTTTTGATGCTTGATTGTTTCTTAAGGTGACAAATTTTCAGTTTACTTCAGGATACAAAAATACATGAACCACCCTAGTTTCAGGCAGGGTGGTCCTGAAAGATGCCAGAGATCAACTCCATCTACGGAACAGTCTTTTCTTTAGCACTGACAGAGCACAGATTTTTGGGTAGGTCACATCCATGCTTCCATCTGTCCTGTGCCTTTGTGACCAGCATCATGTGTCCACAGCATGGGGGACAGAAGGACACTCTTTGTTCCACATTAACACGTGGGACATCACCTTGATCTCCGAGTCAGCTTCCAGGAGTTACCCATATTGTGCTGGCAATTAAAGAATTATGAACTCCTAATTCTAAGGTATTCTCAGAAAACTGAGAGTTACATGTGACCAACACCTGTGTTTTTGAGCCACTGCAGTTCAGAAACACTTCTCTATCACATTTATACATGCAATTAATGAAGCCATGATAAAGACACACAACACTTACGTAGTCATGAAAGGCTTTTGCTTCACTTGAGTGTTCACATGTTTCTCGTCTTTCTGGAGCTGCACAGTAGAGATCCCAAAACACACTGCAAGGGAAGAGGTTATGGGGATGGTGAGAGTGTCACTGTGATGTTCATGTGCATTTTATGGCATACACATAGGAACACCTATGGATGTTCCTATACAGGAACACTTTCTCTCCAAAGGATGGGAACGCTCACCTCTAAGGAAGAATTAGATTTGTAAATCATCTGTGAGGAACAAAGTCCTGCCATGTGATCTCTGAGGCAAGCAGTGCCTTCTTTAATACCACGCCATTACAGACCAAGAATCTGGTCTAATATACAAATACAATGAGTATTACTGTGCATTTAATCTTATCCCTCTAGCAACTGCTCAAATGACTTCCACAAAGCATGGGAAGGAATGAATTCATAATAATATGGAAAGAAAATAAAGGAAAGGGAAAAGGAAAAGGAAAAGGAAAAGGAAAAGGAAAAGGAAAAGGAAAAGGAAAAGGAAAAGGAAAAGGAAAAGGAAAAGGAAAAGGAAAAGGAAAAGGAAAAGGAAAAGGAAAAGGAAAAGGAAAAGGAAAAGGAAAAGGAAAAGGAAAAGGAAAAGGAAAAGGAAAAGGAAAGAGAAGAGAAGAGAAGAGAAGAGAAGAGAAGAGAAGAGAAGAGAAGAGAAGAGAAGAGAAGAGAAGAGAGAAGAGAGAAGAGAGAAGAGAGAAGAGAGAAGAGAGAAGAGAGAAGAGAGAAGAGAGAAGAGAGAAGAGAGAAGAGAGAAGAGAGAAGAGAAGAGAGAAGAGAAGAGAAGAGAAGAGAAGAGAAGAAAAGAAAAGAAAAGAAAAGAAAAGAAAAGAAAAGAAAAGAAAAGAAAAGAAAAGAAAAGAAAAGAAAAGAAAAGAAAAGAAAAGAAAAGAAAAGAAAAGAAAAGAAAAGAAAAGAAAAGAAAAGAAAAGAAAAGAAAAGAAAAGAAAAGAAAAGAAGAGAAAAGAAGAGAAAAGAGAGAAAACTGGGAATCCTTCCATGGTCAAGGTCATGGAATCATAGAATTATTTGGATTGGAAAGATTTTAGAGCCCATCCAGCCTCTACCACCTTTCAGTACCCCAGCTGACTGAGCCCTGCCCAACCTGGCCTTGCACACTTCCAGGGATGGGGCAGCCACAGCTTCTGTGGACAAACATCCAGTCTTGGCTTAAAGCAAAGTTCCCTGAGGATCTGGTGCCTGGGCAAGCACAGAAAATGGATGGGCATGTTTTTAGGTCATAAAGAGTGAAAGTTAAGGATATTATGGCACTTCATCCCATTGGTCTTCCCCCATGAACTCCTTCAACTAGAGTTATATACCAATCAGTTTTACCACAAAGTTTCTGGAATGAAACTGTGTGTATGCTAGAATGACTTAATAATATATTTGATAATAAAATTTGTTGCAGTTTCATAGCAATTTTTTACTGGTTTAGACTTAATCCTTTACAACATAATCCAGCACCATAATAGGGATTTATGGACAATTTGAGAACCCTGTTGCAGACAATCAGAATTAAGGATAATGCAGACATTAGAGATAAAAGGGACATATTCTTACCAGGCTTCCACCGCACAGCAAAAGCTGTGAAAGAATGGTCAAAGAATACCCCACTTCCCATGCAGCTGTGTAAATCACTTGGGTTCAAATGGGACCTTTTCATGGTCCTGTAAATTCTTGTACTCCTGACAGCTGGACATATTCTCTGCACTTCTGCGTTCCTTCAAACACAGGCTTGTTGGATATATTAAAATAATGAATAAATACCACAGCTACACAGCAGTGCCTATGAACACTCCTCTCCCCTGGGGAATTCTATGCACACAGCTATGGACTGCAGACTGAGCAAGCTCACATCTATAGAGTCTCTATATTTACTGAGTTTTCTTTCCAAATGCAAGTATTTAAGACATGTAGAATGATCCTGTAGCTGCAAAATGCGCTAGAAGGTGGTGAAAAAGGAAACCCAGGTAACCTTCTTTGTTATCAACGCATTATGCACCATTTCTTTTTTTCTGTATCCAATATCCAGTATATTTTTCTGCTATTTCCTTTTCCGCATAATTTTCATGTATCTAATTTTCTGTTATTGTATTCCTTAACAAAAGAATGTTTCTTAATCCTGGTCCTCTCATTCTTTTTACAGTGTTCACCTGAATTTCTTCAGCAGCTGGAACTGGCCATCAACATACGCTAAAAAAAATCAGAGGAGAAGAAAATTGGTACTTACCACCACCAGGAATGCAAGAATCCTGGGGGCTCCCCCAGTGTAATGTTTTTTTCCCATCTTATCTAAAACAAAATGATAAAAACAGAGGTGTACATTCTTGTGATCATTACGACTAAAAAGCATTACATAATTCAGATAGAAAAAGGATGAGGAAGAGAAGATTTCATGGTTATGAGACGCTGTATGGTCATCAATTTGGATGCCCTATTTACTTACTTTTTTACATTTATTGTTATAGCTGATACTTAAAATTAGCTCTTCCTATGCTAGGGAAGCATAGTTTAGAATTTTATTCTTTGGGATTTTTTTAAAATTCTGAATATAATGTGTGTTATTTTAAGGTCAAAAATGCATGATTTAAAAAGTGATTATAAAGTACCCTTAAAACCTGTAATCTTTTCCCATTTCCACAGGACTGATGCTGTGGGTTCACCAGGTGGCACTCTTCTCCCCGCAGCCAGGGCCAGCAGTGTTTTATAATCCTCAAGGAGTGCTTCAGTCACAGGCAATGTGGTAAAAGCAAGGCAGCACCACTGCCATAATCGAGCTCCCACCACCCAGGGAAAACATACAGCTACTCTGGCTTGCCTTCCTATGCTAACAAAGCTCTCCTGAACACCTCTACTGCCTGGGACTTCCTTCCCATCAAGGAAACTGGGTTTGTTTGATGCTGTTTTCAAAGGAAATGCAGTTTAAGAACTCTCACTCCTGAATTCAAACTTTTGTTGTTGATCAGGGAAACCATCAGACATTAACAATTACAGCATCTGTCTCTCTGCAAAACTTCCCAAATGTTGTATCTTAACTATAATCACCCAAGTACCTTTTCAATGCCAGTCAGTAGCTTGTCCTTAACTCCAAAATTAAATAGTTTGGGCTACAATAAAGCCCATAACAACACTGTCCAGACAAATGTCTCATGTTAGAACTTGGTGGATCTAAGGCACAGTGTGCACTGCAAACTCCTTCAGTTACAGCAACACACAGCACCATTTCCTGTCAAACTCTGTTAAAAAAGGAGTATTAAAAGCACAAATCATATTTTTCTCTAGAGACAGAAGCAATGGCAGACAAGAAGGTTATTTTAATTAAATGCTTAAACAGCCTTAATATGAAAGGAATTAAATAGATAGATCTATATAAATATATGTAAAAGTATATAAAAGCTTAATATTAAAGGTAGATATAGTGTTTGTACTGCATGGGGCCTTCCTACAGCTGGCATTTTTCAAAGAGACTTAAGATTCTCAATTTGCACTTGATTTCCACATCCAATTCTTAGGAAATTTAAACACATACAAGTTTTGTCAATAGCAGAATATGCAGCTTCTAAAAATGTTGTTCAGACTTACATGAAAATTCATACAGAACATCTCAAACATTAAGAAACCGAATGCAATTTTGATATATTATATAAAAACAACTATTAATAAATAATTTTGTTATTTTAAATTGTTTATAAAAGATAACCTTGAGCCACTATTACTTGAGTTGGTAAAGCTCGCAGAATGAAAACCAACATCCTCACACTGTAGTTAATACACAAAAACATATTTTACTAAGTTCCTGCTTAAGTGCTGGCAGAAAAAAAGTGATGAACATTTGAAAGCCAAAACCACTACAAAGGTACTACACACTCTTCAAATACACTTCTCTGAGGCACAGCTGTTCCTCATGTGCCCTAGGGAATGTCTTGGAAGGACTTGTATTAATAATCAGGAACATACAGTACCTCTGAGAAGGTTCAAAATAACATAATGAAGAGATGCATTGTACAACCAGAATGAAAATGGGGTTCCTGAAGCAGAAATGTCATTCAGTTGGAAGTAAAAATTATGTCTGTGAAGAACACCCACATTATGTCTAAGCAGTGATTGTTTTCTTCAAAGCAGGGCCTGGTGAGGAAATTACCCAGTTCAGGTCTTTTGTGGGTCCTGGGACATACGTCATCTTGAGAAACTGATTGGGAGAAGGAAACGGAAGTGGAAGTTTGAGATTCTTTTCAAGGATTTTTGTTTTGTTTTTTTCAAAATATCCATACTTGTGTCTAACATAGCAGATATGGTCTGTCTGATCAATGAGACTTACCAAGAATTACTATTTATAGAAAAAAAAATTCTTCATTGTCAAGTGTACTGGTAAAGCTCATAGCAGGGAATGATTAACTGGGAAATGCCCACCAACCTGGTCTAGCCAGGCTAATGCAATGATTCAAAGCTGGAATCTGACTTCCAGGATAGAAAATATGTGGGATAAGGATCAGCTCTTCAAGGGAAGCGTACAAAAGTCAAACTAGACTCAAAGCATGACAAAAACACAGGGACATTCAGGACAACCATCCCTAAGTTACAGAGTATCACAGTGGATTCATGGATATCCAACTTCTGTTTGCCTTTAATGTGGTTCCATTCCTCTGAGCCATAGTCCCTGGCAGATCTGTGAGAGAGGGCTCTTAACCTTTAGACACCACTGGCTGCCCTTCAGCTCAGACAATCTCTGTGTGCCCTTCTTTTAAGCCCCAACACTCAGCTTTAGAGTTACTCTGAACTGTTTAACTTTAAAATGAAACACACCTAAACTGAGAGCATCCAGTGCAGCAGTCACAGAACCATTCACAAGAACGGTCAACACATTTACCCTCCTGCGCTGCTAATTAGTGAGGAAAGTAAACCCACAGCTCATACCCACTCTATACACTACTAATTGTCCCTGATCAATGTTGACCATCTCTTGATGAGTACAAGTCTTGATTTTCAACATTTGATATATCCTTATGTTTCACTGTTCAGACCTGAGAGCTTCTCTGTAAGTTAAGACAGAATTAGTTTTAAAAGCTGAGTTTCAAGACACTGTATTTAATGTTTTCAGGAAATCCAGATGTCATACCAGCTATGCTTCTGCCAACTGTTCATTTCACAAATACACCATAAAAACAAAGATAAACAAAATTTACCTTGTGCAATGCATTATTTACAAATGACAGCTGTTTTGGAAAAGCCAGGATGATACTCTACATTATTTCATCTCTTATTTTTCCAGTGCTTTACCACACAGATAAAACAATTGTCAAAAACATGCTTCACTATAAACAAAAACCGATCCTACTACAATTCTACTCTTTTTCCTTATCTCTGCTTTATCAGTTTTGTGTAAACATCACAAACAACCCTCTGGATTTTCATTTTCCCCTCTTCTATCTCCAAAATGTCATCACCAGCATAATAATTTTATTAGCTTTTGGAGGAGGATCAGTTAAAGCAGCAACTTTTCCTAGGAAAATATCTTGCCTATTTTTTCCCAACTTCTGCTCACTATTCCTATTATTACTACTACTATACTAGGTAGCAAATATACAATATTGTATACTGTTGTTATGTTTATTATCTTATATGTTCTTGTCAAAGATTAAAAAAAATTATAAGCCCAGAAGATTCAATGTGTTCAGCATACATTTGTATCCTAGGGCAAAAGTAAAATGCTGAGGAGACATAATTTACTTCAACCTTCAAAAGATGCACACAAAGTGTTTGAAAAGACTCTTTTAAACCCCCAAAACTACTGTGTAAATGTAAAAATTCCATTAGCAGTTGGAGGTATTTAAATAAGCAGGACCTAAGTGGTTGTGGCCATCATTGATTCAACAGATGAAAAGAAGTGAAGTGGTTAAAAGCATGGTGAGAGCACAGAGAGATCAGCAGTGCTTCAGAGAAGAACTGATAGTATATGACAGTGGGATGTAAAATACATTTAGAAGGGCCGATCATTCACAATTGAAGATATCAATAGTAAGTTAAAAGGTCATCAAAACCGAGTACCATTGAAGTGTTCTCCAACATGCCCACTTATTAGAGAAAATAGATTAATCTTCCCCAGTGTAGAATGGGGATAACAAACCACAGCAAAAATAGTTACACAAAATCATGTACAATGACATGGCAAATTGGGCTTTAGAGGATGAGGAACAGTGGATTGAGGCAAAACCAATACCCAAGGTTCTCACTGCTTTTATTCCAGACCAAATCATATTTATTTCACTTGTGGGCCCTCGGAAGTAAAAAAAAAAAAAAAAAACAACTCACCTCTGATAAAAATGTCTGGGCTGATTTCTGTGCTCCTACATGGAGCAGATACTCATATACGTACAGTGCTAATCTGAAAAATAAACAGAAAGGACAATATTTAGTATTGTGCATTTGTTTGCTCATATTCTTCAGAAGTAAAGGACTATCACAAACTGGAGGTATGTCCCACTGCCTTCCACAAACCACAATGTACTGAATGTGCCGTATCTATTACCTCTACCAGAATTTTTCAACTAGACATGTAGGACAATCTGACTAGAGGTGTTTAAATAGTCATTAATTAAAACATTATTAAGCCCCCAAATTACTTAATGTCAACATTTTTAATGTTTGGACAAGTGCCCAGTGAGCTAACAAGTGACCCAGTGCTGCTCTGAGCGAGCATGCTTACTGTAAATACAATATAATTCATACAGCATCAAAACCATGATTGCTTTTCCAGGTCAACTTTTTAAATGTGGAGTGTGTCAAGCACTTGAAAAATAGCATGCTTGAAAAATAGCCCTGTGGTTTTTCCAAAGAACATGGAAACTTCAGGCTGCATCAGGAGAAGAGATGGCAGCCTTGATGCACGGCATGGCCAACCAAACAACCACAGCTTTGCAGCAAAGGGAAGACGAATCCTGAGATTCATCCAGACCTGGGCTCAGGCAGGATCCTGTCTGACTGTGAACCTCCAGGCTTTGTGGGGGGGAGGGGGGGGGGGGGGGGAGGAGGAGAAGGAGAAGGAGAAGGAGAAGGAGAAGGAAAAGGAGGAGGAGGAGGAGAAGGAGAAGGAGAAGGAGAAGGAGAAGGAGAAGGAGAAGGAGAAGGAGAAGGAGAAGGAGAAGGAGAAGGAGGAGGAGGAGGAGGAGGAGGAGGAGGAGGAGGAGGAGGAGGAGGAGGAGAAGGAGAAGGAGAAGGAGAAGGAGAAGGAGAAGGAGAAGGAGAAGGAGAAGGAGAAGGAGAAGGAGAAGGAGAAGGAGAAGGAGAAGGAGAAGGAGAAGGAGAAGGAGAAGGAGAAGGAGAAGGAGAAGGAGAAGGAGAAGGAGAAGGAGAAGGAGAAGGAGAAGGAGAAGGAGAAGGAGAAGGAGAAGGAGAAGGAGAAGGAGAAGGAGAAGGAGGAGAAGGAGGAGAAGGAGGAGAAGGAGGAGAAGGAGGAGAAGGAGGAGAAGGAGGAGAAGGAGGAGAAGGAGGAGAAGGAGATCTTTTTGCATGCACCTAGAGATATGCAGCTATTCTTATCTGAAACATTCTTACTATCCATTTTCAAAAACCTGTAGATAACTACACGAAGAGGAGAGGGACAGGATCTGTCTTCCTGTTCAAAACCCCGTGCCATGTTCTGTGTGATCACTGTCATTATGGCTCTGATGGAGCAGTAATTATTGCTATTGACCTATCAAGTATGAAATTTTAAAATCTCAGGGAGGCCTTCCCCAAAAAATGGTGTTCATTAGTTGTTTGTACTTTGTACATGCAATACATACACATAATACTTTACTCTCTGTCCAACTTCAAAAGCAGAGATTTTTTTTTCTCAAATTAAATATATATAATTTAAGTATGTGACTAGTTTAAGTTTGAGCTCTGTAAGTACTGTAGGGAGAGAGGATCTCTTAAGCGTTGATTTAATTCTTTCCTGTTCAACTGTCATGCAAATTTTAAGAAATAAACGTTGTAGACTAAAATCTAAGACAGATGTAAAAGAGAAGAAATGCTTTTCTGCCACAGCCAGCATATCCTGAATACCCCGTAATTCTTTAAAGCACCTCATTTGTCTTATGAGAGTCCCTTTCTTGTTCTTCTTCAAACATGAAGCCTGAAGTCCAGATAAAAGGGTTTGTGTGATCACATTCTTCCTGCCCTGTGAAGGAAAGTGAAACAGCACAAACCCCAGGTTTGCTGTGGGGGGGTTACACCACCCCCATGGGTCTGCCATCGACTGAAAGCTTTGGCAGACAGGGCACCTTGATGGCCCCATAGACAGCACAAGACTTTAATGCCCAGAGAGATTTGTGCTTCCTCTCAGGACTCTGCAGTACCTGCAGAGTGCTCCAGCACAGCCCAACATCCCTGCCTGTCCTCACTGTCCCTGCTCAGAAACACAAGGTATTTCAAACTGCAACAAAAAGACAACCCTAAAACTTTTGACCTAAACACACAGTATATGTTAATTAAGCACGATGCTAACTGTTAACATCTCCAGCTCTACTGGAGGTAAATGCTGTTACCTCATGGGCTAAACAAACCAGCGGTGCAAGAAACAATGTTTGAGTGCGTGGAGAGTAAACATGGCAGATTTCAGTAAAAGAATAGCCAGGCTTTAGGCTTCTAGGTTGATCCACCTGTGGTAAATCCCAGGCTGCCAAGAGTTGTGCCAGGACAGCTGGGACCACCTCTTGTCAACAGATGTGGGAAAAGAACACAGCACAGAATAACCCCATCGGGTCTTACTAGGTCTGTATGCCCCAGCCCTTGTTATTGTATTGTCAGGAAGTCTTTACAGAACGTAATGTTATGGGTTCATTTGAAAACAAATGCATTGGCCGCAGAGATCAAAAGAGAGATACTAATGTTTCACTGCGTCACAGCCGAAAGATCAATGGGAAATTGAGGCTCTGGGCAAAGACAGCAGAGACGCCCAAAAAGGTGCAACACTGTGTAACAAGGAGGAATACCAAATATACAAATATATTGAATATACTGTAATGACAGGCGAGGAACAGAATAAGACAAAAACCAGGCTACAGTTCAAGGGTGTAAAATGAACAACTTAATAAACTATTTCACATCCTGGCACAAGACTAAGAAAGTATTAGTGAGGTGGTCTCCAATGCCGAAAAGACTTGGGTTTGAAGTGACATTTTAAAAAGACAGTTTTTACTCATTAAACTGGTGTGAGAAACTGTGCAGAAGCAACAAGCAGACATATGTTGAATTTTCACATTTGCATACTTGTTGACATCCCATGAGTAATGTGAGGAAAAAATATTTCCAATCAATTTATGACAATGCTGCAGTAATTTCTGCTAAAGACATGACACAGGCCAGAGCTCCCCCCTCCCTGCCAAGACAATTAGAGCACACATTCATCTGTACCCTGATGATACATTCACTCCATTAACAAACAAAAAAGGTTACTGTCTGACTCATGTTGCTAACCTGGTGCACTTTGCCTGAAGTTCCTACTCTAATTGGACAAGGCATTCCTACATCCCACAGGCAGCAACTGAATTCCACAGAAAAGAACCATTTAAATGGTTCAAGTCAAGCATTTATCAGAATATTACCAGGAAATAAACAGTAATCCCTCTAACTGTGCCATGGAAATTACATTCCTACATTTTAAAGATGGGGAGATGCAATTAGCTTAATGAGAACTTACAACTCAAGCCTTGCGGCAGTATTTCCATTGACTAAAACATGGTGAACTCACCCAATTCCAAATCAAAAGACTAAGACTGTACATCACATAAGTGTTCCCACCACTTCCTCCGTCACCAAGAGCCATTATGCTGCTAACATCTGATGCTGGATGTAAAAAATAAAATATCTATAACGGGAATGTTCCAGATCTGAGCATCACCAAGATACATTTATAGCATTTTTAGATGGTTAAGACGTAATTTTTTGAAAACTCTTCCTGTATGGAGAGTTTAGCATATGGCACACCATCCATTGAACTTTCGGTGGGTTCAAAACAGTAATTAAATAACCAGAAAATCAATAACCATACATAATTGTAAGTTTGAGTGAAGCAGGAATGAAAAGCAACTTCATAGAAGAGATCGTAAATGTTACTCTCCATGTTTCAGAAGTCCCCGTGTATTCCCAAATTACTACTCTGAACTATGCAGAGAAGTAGCTTTTCTGTTGTTTTCAAAAATGTTTATAGGCTTCAGTTCAAATCCATATTTCATTTTAAATCCTAGGAATCTCACTCCTCTCACATCCAAATTACAAATCCCATTCTCTAAAACAAGAGCAAGTAGCGCTGAATCTTAGCACATGTTCTAAGCAGGGTTTTTCTGAACAATTTTTCTTGAATCTATCAATTCAGTACTTTAAAACCTGCTCCAAAGCTCCTGGAGGTGAGCTGAAGTTTCAACAAACACTGGTAAACAATCCTTCTAAGGAAGTTTATTTAATATGCCAAACCCTGCTTTCTGGTCTATTTGGTCATACTGACAGTCATTTTCATTTTCCCCCGCTTCTCTTCCTGTTTTTAGCATATTTATATGGTAACATAATTTGTTTCAAAGTATATATTTTTAATATTTTTCATATTTTTCATATATATGTGTGTATATATAAAATCTTTTCCTATTCATCTCACCTGAGATTTAGGTGATTCAGTCAGCTGTCAACCAATCACCTGAGAGAGGACTGGACAAGACATCAGATAAGCCATGGTTTTGGTTCAAATTCAAGCACTACCTGAGAAGTCCATGAAACCTTTTTTTCTGTGCTTAGGCAGCTCCATGATGGGCCTCGAGGTTGCAGGGACTTCCCTGCACCCCCCAGCACAAGTGGCAACCCCAGGGTTGCCTCCACATCCCACACACCACTGACATTTTATGCTGTTCAGCCTGAGCCAGCAGGCTACCCTTGCCAAGCGGCTCCACTCAGGCCACTCTACTGCTCCCTCTGCCAGCTCAAGACATGATCTGTGTCACTGTGAATGCTCTGTGTCCCACCAGCAGTCTGAGTGGTGCTCTTAGGAATGCCCAGGTATTCAACGGAACCAAACCACCAGTCAGGAAGGCAGTCCTGGGGGAGATCCTCGATGTTTGCCTGGCCCTGAAGTGTCCTGAGAGCTCCTGCACTGCCCTGCAAACACAGCCAGTGTAAAAGTGTGTTCAACATGATTCACACCCAGGTATTTCTCCCTCTCTCTGCACATAGCAGGAAACACTTTCTTTGCCCAAGCACACAGGGCTTGCACCCAGTGCAGTGAGGAATGGGGGCCTTAGTCCTTCCCAAAAAAGGTGATCCTTCTCCTTGTTCACCCCAATTTTATGTTCAGGGAAAGCCTTCACCCAGCACAGCTCTGGGCAGGCAAACCCACCTCTTGTCTCTTCCACTTGACTCCTTGCAAGATGTCCCCAAAAAATTGCCTACTGAAGTGTGGCCACCCTCCCCATGGTTACTGTTCTGACAGCACTGTAAACAACAGCAGAGTTTTTCAGTTCACCCAGCTCACTTTTTTTGTGTGTGTGTCCCCTAATTTCACACGCTTTTGCTACGTAAGCTCTTGCAGACTTCAAGCACTGGCACAGCCATTTCCAACCACATGTTAAGCTGAGCACTAGTGTGTAACCAAATACTGAAAAGGTATTTGGTATGCAGTGATCTTTTGGGAAACATCAGAGATGTGTGCATTGGTAGTGTCTGCAGTCTCCCCCCCCAAGCACTAAATTGCATGGTTTTACGAATTTTTATCTGCTAAGGATGCCTTGGTTTGTGCTGTCACACTGCAGCATTCTGTTGCTTTTATCTGAGTCTGGCTGAATTTCATATTCGTTTTTTGTCTCAGGTCTCAGCTCATAGAAATGACTACAGATCCAAACTACTGCAGAATCAAAACATTTTTCTGAATGCTCCATCTTGAATGGGACAATTTCCATTGACTTCCAAATGCTTCATCAAAAGGCAAGGTTTCTTGATGACTTCCAGAATTCAAATAAAGAAAT
The DNA here is from genome assembly GCA_027886175.1 of Phylloscopus collybita. NCBI lineage: Eukaryota > Metazoa > Chordata > Aves > Passeriformes > Phylloscopidae > Phylloscopus > Phylloscopus collybita. The sequence continues at coordinate 1,857,432 of JAJNNQ010000043.1, forward strand.
GTCATTTTTACACCTATGTTTGGCACATATATTCCTCAAGGTTTTCAGTAGTTTCACAGGCTTCCTAGTCCATGTTTAAGGAAAAAAAGTAACACATTTTATGAATATACATGGATTTTTAAAGGTAGTCCCTAAGTAGTTTCTTGGGCTTAACCCATATAAACTTTACCATAATTATAAAATATTCCAAATGGCAGCTAAAAAAATAGTTACCTGACAAAATACATTTTAAAGTGTAAGCTGAGACTTTTATAAAAATACTTGAGATTCCATCTCTTCCTGATAGTCAAGGTGGTAACCTCATCTTCCCTGCTGCTTTCAATGGGATAGTAATGGGTTTTTACATGGCATTTTGTCCCTGGTATATAATTTGCTGTATTTAATGAGTTTAATGCCATGCAGTAAGCGAAGGCAGCAGCACAGAGCTGGCATGGAGAGAATCACCATCAGAAAGCAATGCAGAGACCTGAACAAAATTCAAGTTTTCAAGCTTTAAAATCACAGAATTACTGATTGGTGTATGACATCTTGAAATATTACAGCTGTTCCTGAAGCAGCTGCTTGCTCTGAGCAGAAAACACTGTCTGCAGCATAGCCTGGAGAAGACTGAGGAGGAAGAGGGAGCAGGAATGCACAGAGCAGCTCTCCAAGAATGAGCTGGATCAGCAATGACTGGACATGCAGTGCCCAACAGTCTCACCAAGCAAATAGCACCTAATTTAATTTTCATTCATAGAAAGAAATCAGTGTTTCTGAGTATCTGGCTGCTACAAGGTACCCAAGGTTTTGCTAGTAGCTTTCCCAGCCTTTCTCAGAGAGTGTATATTTAATATCCTGCCCAAAGAATCCCAGGATATTTAGGGCTGGACTGCCAGTCTCCCTTGTAAGTATCATCAATAATGCTGGGCAAAGAGTTTACTCCTCTTTTACAGCAGATCCTGGTTAAACCCAGATGCAGATGTTAAATACAGACTGTGCCATTCCCCCTACTTGTTGCATGCTCCACTTATGTGTTCAGACTCAGTTAAATGCAAAGTCTGCACTTAGAGCTTGGTAGGATACTCTGAAGAGACAGTAACGAGTCACCTCATTAATTTTATGGGAATCATATGGGATGGTGACAGATAAAATGAAATTCCCTGAGTATCTACCTAAAAAGTAATGGTGGAAAGTAATTTCTATGATTTATTATGAAGCAGTAAAACTTTCTTCTGGAGAGAGTAAGTTCTGAAAGATCAGAGTGAAGCTATCAGACTTCAGAAGTCACAGAAATTCAGGGAAGTGGTGAAGAGAGTTTCTTCAGAAAACCAGATAACCTGGAGAAAAGAAATACAATACAGGTGCTTCAGGCTAAATTGATCATAAATATCAATGGAACACAAATAGGAGTAAGAGGTTATTCTGGCTGCATCCAAAAATTCATCAGTGATCCAAGACTGCAATAACAATGAAGAAAGTAAATTATTCGGATCAGTAGATGACAACTGAGCCTCTGTCTGAACCATTAAGTTTCTCCCCCAAAACAAGGAGTTGTGATGCTGTTCCTGGGAACAAACCACCTGTGGCTTTAAGAATGCAACTCGTGCTGGGTGGCAAGTTCTGCGCTGGGGACTAAGGTGGAGGAACTCAAGGCATTTCCCTACAAAACAAAAAACAGCAGCCACCTCAGACAGCAGAAGGTGGGTGTGTGTGAGTGCAAACACACCTGTGGAGGTTCTCATTACACCTGAACTGAAGGTGCAACACCTGAAGCACAGATTTCTCCTCAAATCACTGCAGCTTGCACCCACAGGACAAGCCTGCGCTGGCCAGACACACATCTGCCTGCAGAGCCCCCATGCATCTGGCTGGGCTCTCACCTGCAGAGGTCACACACATCTGGCTCAACTATCACCTGCTGAGCTCTCACAAATCCAGCCACCCCACTCCAAGGATTTACCTTGCCTGCTCCTCGTGCCCACCCCTTGCTGACAGAGGGAGCTGGAAGGAGTCTCTTGTTGCTCCCCCAGGCTGGATCATGGTCCAGAAGGATCAGCCAAAACCCCCAGTTTCCACTCAGCAACATCTCCAGATAAACTGAAACATCCAACCTGAGCTACACCTCACACATGATGACTTTGATGAGCCTCCAATCCTCTCAGACTGCCCAGGGGATGGTCTAATACCTAAATGTGTGTATTTTACAACTTTATACAGATAATCCCATAAGACCCTGAACTGGAAGTTACCAGAAACATCTTCCTTTTAAAAAGGTCATTACAAAAATACAGTGGTTGGTTTTCCATATCCTCCCACAATTTTTTTTATAGTAAGAATACTTTCCAAACAAAGAATCCCAGCAACAGGAGGAAGATATTTGAATATTGGGCTCACAAAGTTTATCCACACATTAGAAACCCCAAAACTTTAAAAAACCTCAGAAATAATAAAATCTTGCAGCACTGAATTTCTACAACCAAATGTTTGACTACCAGTCTAGAAAATTTGAATGCTAGCTCTCCAAATTGCTACCACTGCCTAGTGTTTGAAAAGAAGAAACCAGATATGAAAGAGAAGGGATGGGAAGTATTTGATTCTGCACTGACAGTTGATGCTTGGTAGAAGAACTGACACAGTGTCGTATTTGCCCATACATGAAACAGGGAAAACAGGCAAACCATTTGTCACACAATCTCTGGCTGTGCACTTATTGCTAAATCAAAATTTAAAGGGCATAAGCATTCAAAAAACTCCAGTTCTAGCATGTGCAGGACCCAACTCATACTGGTAGTTCTGCTCGTAAAAGTTCAAAGTGCACTTCTGTACAGGACACATTCAGTTAAAAAAAGGGTTGCCTTACACGTTACAGGGGAAAATAGAAAATTCTCTGTTTTCTTCAGAATGTATTACTAGAATACTCTAATCCACACTGGATTCAGTTATTAAGTTAACTTGATGGATAATTTCACAGGAAGGCAGGGAAGGAAATACAGAATATAAGTCAATGTCATGTTATCAAGATGCAATTTCTGCAGCAGATTAACAGGCAAATACGAGACTTTGACTGGATATGGACAGGTTTTAGGATGCCAGGAGTTGGCACTGAACAGTAAAAATAAACATAAATAAATACATGGAGTTAAAAAAGGGGATTGGGGGGAATAAAAATGAGAGGGAGAAAAAAAAAGAGAAAAAAATATTAAAGAAAAATAAATCCAGTTGGGTTTTTCACAGCCAGACAATTTAAGGTTCCAGAAGTTTATGCTTTAGTGAGCGATGTGCTCTAACACTGCAGCCCTATTAATGTACCTGACTGAGCCACTACCTGACCACAGCCATAGCACAACAATTCCAAGGGCCAAGACCCCTGGGGACCACCATCCGTGGCACTTCAGGCACAGCAAAAAGTACTTTAAACCCTCAGCTTATGATCAAAAGGACAAAGATAGAGAAGACATCTTAATGGAGTCAAAGGTTTACCGATTAAAAATACAGGTGAGCTCTATGCAACAACTTCAGGCAGTTTTGCTAAGGAGAGTTTCAGAAAATATTTTCCAATATATCATGAGTGATAAACCATTTCATGTAAAAATCCTCCGTAATAATAGTGCAAAAAAAATTAACTTTCAAAATGAACTCAAAAATATTTTATTAAATATGAACACGTTTTCTTATTGTTCACATGAAAATGCCTGCCTGAGCACAATTTTTCATTCCTCCTCAGTGACATTTTAAAGAATTCTGATCAAACTTCTTGAGACCACAGAAAAGTTCATTTAAAAAAACTTACACGACTTCCATGTGTTTTTCACTTTTCAGTTAAATATGAATAGAATATTAAGATGCAGCAAATATTTGTATTTAGGATACTGTTTACACAGTACCTGAAATTGAGATATTTATGTGGTATTAAAGAAATTCTAATCTTGAGCCACGGAAGTACACACATAGAATAACAGATTCGTGGATTGGTTTGGATTGGAAGAGACCTCAAAACTCATCCTGTTCCCACCCCCGCCCCCCAGCATGGGCAGGGACACCTTCCACTGTCCAGGTGGCTCCAAGCAGTCCAACCTGGCCTTGGACACTTCCAAGCACATTGCAATAATTACACTGCTATTCCATGCTTCATTTATTGCCTTTATCCTCCTTTCTTCATTTTTCCCTGTTTCTTAGCAGTAAAAGAGAAACTAATCTTGAATTACTCTGGAAACTTTCAAAAGCAGATTTTGGTGTAAGAAGTTGGCACATGGGAATTACAAATAGTAGAGAACAGGGATTTGCTTTGCTGATCCTTATCTTTAGCAAGACTCTTACCTGCAGAAGGAAGGGGAAAGAGACTTTTTTTTAACGGCTGCTTTTTCTGCAGCCTGCCAGCATTATCTCTGCTGTGTTGTGGTGGAGTGCTGGTACTGCCAGGGGTGGGAGAGGGGAGGGAGACATTCCAAGACTCCACCAAAGATTTTGCACAAGCTACTTCTGGCACCAACTAATGAACAAAAGCCTATTAAGATACTTATAATCTTTCTACCAACTATGTGTTTTTTATCAGTGTACACAATTAAATCAATTTATGCCTCCCTGTTTCATCTCTTATACACAGAAAGGCAGAAGATAGAATTTTTCAGGTACAACCACTTCAGTTTTACAATGCGTAATGTTCAAGTCATTATGAAACTATGTTTATGCCACATAAAGCTTTTATGAAGAAAAAATATGAATCAAACTGTAATATGCACTTTCTTTAAAAAAAGTATTGATGCATGATTCTGAACAACTGCAAAAACTCTGAGTGAAGAAAAAGGTATTAAACTTGCAATGAATAGCATTAAAGCGAAAAGAAAATCAACACTTGTGATTTACTAAGGAACTCTCCTGTTTCTGCATTAACGGTTGACTTGATATTGAACAGAGTAAAAAAAAAACCACAAAGATTTCAGTTCTTAGCTAAGTGGTGAATATCCTTCAGTCCTGTCTCACATCTAGTGGAGACAGATTAAAACAGAGAAAACCAGACTATACCTGGAATGAATAAAATCAACCAGCTACCATGAAAGATAAAAGGATAAGGAAGAGCACACCACAAAGACCCACAACTAAAAAAAAAAGCTTCACAATATATCTATCAAAATAATTCAGTTTTATGTATATTGTATCTGCAAAAGTTTCTCTCTTCAAATGAAAAGGTAAAAGTAGAAGATCTAGTTCTAGATCTCACAAGAAATTGCACGTATGTACTGAAATGTGCATTAAATGCAACATTTTTATTTGCACCAGCAGATGGCTGCATTAAAACCAAAATGAAAGAAAATGTAAGTGCCTGTTTACAGAAATTATTTTTCATTAGGAATACCATTTCTTACTCTCAACATGACTCAAACTGAGACTTGAATCTAAATCTTGTACTCAAGTTAAAATACCCTGCTTTATCTTCCAAACTGCTGATGCTTGACTTGGTCCTGTGTCTACTTAGAAAACACACATTAGTTTTTTAAGATATCCTTTTATTAGCATATTACAAGAAGACAGCTTGTCAGCACAGTACCCAGCATTCACAGGCTCTGGATTTCAATTTCACCTCAAAAAGCCATTCCCTCCTCAGAAGGATTTTACTAGAAGGCTGGAGTCAAGTCCTGGAATTATATTTAGTACTAACTATAAAGTATTTATAAATCTGCATTGAGTAAATCAAATGTTTAATACATATGTTTAACAAAGGGTCATTTGTTATGGATTTTAGGGCAGCAGTTAGACAAAACACTGTCTTTAACACCTTCTAACTGTGTGCTTATTGCCATACATAATACAAACCCTTCATGCCTGTAACCTGTTTAATAACAGACATTAATTATTTATTAGCCCTCTATAAACAATTTATAAATGTACTCTTACTATAAAGCATGACTAGACTGGCCTTTACTCCCACAATGAAGGCGTCTGCAGAATTTTAACTGCTGCATCAAGAAGCAAACCCCACTTACAAAGAATTAACAATACACAGCAATACACATTTGGGGATATAAAAATATAGCCGAACAGCACAGCCTGTCATACCCTGTCATTTATCTCAGAATTCAGTGTTATGCAGGGGATTTCCTAGAAATTTATATGAAATGGTTATGATGGCATGGTTAACAAAACTGAAGTCATGTTTAGGTGCAATAAAAGAGGTTTTTTTCAAACCTCTGTCATGCATCTCTTGGAGAAGTTTAATTTTTCACCTTGAGTAGACTGGAATGCCTTACAAATACTCTTTTTAACAAGATCACCCCAGACACAGCTGCCTAGGGTGCCTTGCTTGCCCAGGAGAGAGTTAAAATTTTAGGAAAACTGTGTATTTTGCCACTCAAGTTTTCAACAGCTCTGGAAATAATGCTGTTAAGTTAACTGAGGGTCAGTCTTTTCTTTAAGACCAGCTGATATTCTTTGTATTTTTAGTATTAAAATCAGTTAATAGTTTTAGCATGTACAAGGCATTTTGTGGCTCCTTCTGGCACTGCACTAGTTTAATTTTTTCTATAAATGTTAATTCTTCTTGCGTGAGAACTGCATTAAACTTAAAGCAAATACTTACTCCATAGGAAAACACAAGGCAAGTTCCTTCATGGCAAGACATGGGGGTAAACACTTCCCTCTAAGTTTTTAAGTCTGCTGTTTGAACCTCTCCTTTCTGGGTTTTTTCTCCAGCTCAGTGAGTAATCAACCACAGCTTTGTAATACTGCTAAATCTTGTGGCATTTTTCTGATTAAACTCAGAATTTTCCTTATGGAATTTTCCTTATGAGACACGTCTTTTCTGAGCAGCACAAGATCTGAGCAAAGTAGTGCAACATCAACCCCAAAAATATCAGTGGTGTTACATGTGTTGCCTCTGTTGCTCATCTCTGACAGCATGTTCAGGAGAACCAACTGCAAGGAAGACCACATGCAAAAAAATTCCTAATCAGGAATAAAACAGCAGACTGTTTAACTCCTTGCTCCCAGTGGTTTGGATTCATTCAGGAAAGAAACACTGTAGCAGGAAAGGCTCACAGTGCAAGATTAACTCATACAGTTCAAAACTACTCATCTATTTAAAGTCAATGAGAAATACAAATCACTGTCAACTCTGCTCTTTGTGCATGTGAAAAACACCTGTCCTTAACAATAAAATGTCCTCTTCAGATCTAAATTACGCCTTCTATGTATCATCTCACTTAGCATGAATGCACAAACAGAAAAACAAACCCAACAGGTTCATGCCCATATGAAGCCCATGGGAAAGATGACAAGGGAATAACTCTGTAATTTGAATAAAAAAGAGGCTTTGAGTTCACAAATGAAGACAAGACTTACTGTTGTCTTTTAAGATGTGTAAGGAAAAAGTAAACAGAGCTAACACAGAACATTCAGGTGAAAGAAAACATTAGGAAAGACACAGAAGAATAACCACAGGATGACACACATTATGTGGCATTTAAGATCCTTGGCAAGACAGCCCAGCGCTGGATAGACAGAGGTGTCAGATAGGAATTTGAGGGGCAGAGCTGGCAGTGAGAGCAGCAGGAAAGAACACAGCTGTACAGTGCTGAGGTACAAGAACTTCAACACCCCCTACGAGCAGCCTCTGGTCTCTTTCTAGCAAGGAAATGGAAGTGCCAACACAGCAGAGAATTTCCTAGTGTTTCCATCATGCCTGTACAGGTGATGCAATCTTTCCACTGCTTGGTCAACAAGACAAGCCCACGCAGGATTTGCAGTCACTAAAAAGGTCTTAAGCACCCTTCAGGCAGATGAACACAACCCTTCCAGGACTCTCATGCAGCTGTCCAATCCTTTGACGTTCGAGTCCCTCAAGAGATGCACAGCTTTGAAGGTGTCCTCAGACTACAAAGCAACAATCTTAGGTGGAGGGGAAAAATGCATGTATGGGAATAACAAATGAACAAGCAAATCTGAGATAAAGATCTGTAAAATCCAACAGAAACCTCAAGACAACCCTGGCAAGATCACCCCAGTTAAAAACTGCTCATTACTTCACAATGTGTTCCTTTCCCAGTGCTTCTGACCTAAACAATGTCCTTGCTTTTCAGGAGGTGGCCACTCTGTGGTTCGTCACTGCTCCCTCTCTCCAGGAAAGCACAAGCCTTACTGTGACTGAAACGTAAACCCAGGGACTCTGCTTCTTGTGCCGCAAGGAAATTGCAAAAACTCGAAAATGAAATGCCCTTGAAAAGGGACAAGAGGTGGGTAATCCTTCAACTGTATTAACCATGAGACTGCAAGAGATGGGAGACTCACTCAGAAATGTTAATCTTTACTGTGTCTGTCAGACTCTCTTCATTCCTAGAAATGTGAGGCTGCAGGAAAAAGGGAGCAGCATGAGAAGCAAAGGGAGGTACCCAAGTCTTGCTGCTGTGAAAGTAACAGAAATCTGAGCCCCATGCAGCCTACCTTTATAAATTATTTCTATTGGGAATCCCTGCATTTCCCCAATCCTCCCTGAAGGTGCAACAGCCATAGAGAGATTAATTTTTAATAAAATATATTTTCCAAAGGTACGTTGCTATGGGCATCAACCATCAGAACAAATTGTAGCCCTGTGAGAGCTCTGGGACTGACTGTGAGCAAAGTTAAGAGTGCATACCATTTATTGGGCCTTTCACCCAGACATCCTGATAATTCAAAAACTAGAAAACTGAACTTTTTACCAACCAGATCTGTTATGGCCAAGAAAAGCACTCCTCACAAAACCTACTCCTCCACTCCATACACAGACAGCACTGACCTGACTGGTGCACAGGGAGAATCCAGATGGTTATCACACCTTTTCTGTCTCCTGAGTTTTTACAAGGGGTACAGTCTCCTCCACAGGCCACAGGAACTTGGAATATCTCCAGAGAGGGGGATTCCAAGACTCTCCCTGGGCTCAGTCACCCCAAAAGAGAAGCCAGACCCTGCTCCATCGCCCATCCAGACCTGTTGGGACATCGGGGACAAGCTACTCACCAGCACTGGCCACAAAGAGTCCTCAGGAAACCCAGCCTTGCCCTTAATGTTTTTAACTCTCAATGACAACTTAAAAATCTAAGTCAAAATAGTCACTGCCACCTCATTTCCCTGGAAGGCCACTCAACTGAAACAGGAAACTTTTCTCAGTACCTTTCACTGTTAAAGTAATCTTACCCATTCTCTTTAATAAACATGAGCCATTGCTTGCCTCTTTGTGAAAACCTCACATGGAATTACTGAAGGCAACATTTGCTGCTTCTTCATGAGTTTGATCACAGTGATGATCTCATTAAACCGTCCAAATATTAGAATTTTGGGTGGGTTTTTTGGAAAGAAAATACAAGGAGCAACAATAATTTTTTATATTCATCTTTAGCCAACATCACTGAAATAATTATGAGGAATGCAAAAGTAAAGGTTATCGAGAGACTGCAATTTTTATCATTTGCCTCAGACCTCAACATGCTTTCCTGCTTTTTTCACTCAAAAGCCTACAAAACTATTTCATTTAAAACAGTAGAAGAAAAATACTGTTCTAATTTCAAGATGTGTCAGCTGTTTCCACAACAAAAATTGATAAAGATGAGATGTTTTGATTCAGAAAGTGACTTATCTCTGTTACAGACTTCATACCCCTTTACTATTCATATATGGAGGCACCAAATGCCTGGACAGGGTATAAAACTAATGTGGATTTGACTATGCATGGAAAGATCCTGAGGTGGTATCACCCTTTGCACAAGAAGCTAGCACATGCAACCCCCAAAACACTGAAAACAAACCAAAAAACCCTCAAACCAAGCCTCCCCCCCCAAAAAAACCTAAACAAAACAAAACCAAACCAAAATAATTTAAAAACCAACAAAAACAACCCCAACCAAAAAAGAAAAAACACCAAAACACTAAACAACATAAAACCCCCACAAAACCCACCCAAACTAAACTCAAACCACAAATATATATATATATAAATCCCGTCCTCAAACTCCCAAATCAGTGCTTGTGACTTCAATCTCGAGCTGAAGCATTCAGTACACACTACCCTACACTAGGAATATGTTCCCCTGATGCTTCTATTCCAAGTATTTGTGTGTTAATCCTAAAAACAGCTTTTCAGAGCAGCTCCTGAAGCTAGTGCTTTTCCCTTTCTCATGCAACCTGTGACCTTTGTAGGTGGGAGGGAGAACATCAGCCCCTTGAGGTACTTTTCACACTTCCCTCAAGGTGAACAATGGGCTGGTGCAAACTTTACAACAGCAGGACTAAATTTCAAAAACAGTAACCTGGAGATGGAAGATTAACAGGAGCCACTCGATAAGGACTGGTTTGACAAAGCACTCCGGAATTCCCCAAATTCCAGTTACCGGAATTCCAGTGCATGTTGCTCCACCTGGTCCCTGGGAGGGTGACTGACTCTCATTCATCGCACCTGAGCTGAAGGGCTTCGCTGATGCCCGACTTTTATGTGCATTCTACACAAATACATATTTATCTGTTAAAATCTCTGCTGTTTTCAGTGCCCAAGTTGCTCTGAAGGAGGGCACAACTTCATTCCTGCTCCAGTTATTTCCCTCCCCAGGGCTGCCATAAAAACAACAAATGAAATCACATGGATGATGATCTTGTCAGGTCTCATCAGCAAAGCAAAAACTGGCTTGGTCATTACCAGAATAAGAGATTTAAAATATAAGCTTGAAACAAGACTACCTAACTTTTATACACCGAGCTGAAGTCACTCACTGCAGCTTTTCTGTAGCAAATCCCTTTTCTGCAAGGATTTTACAGAACTTTTCATGTTTATGAAGGACCACTGGAAAAAATAGTTGTACAAATAGCAAAAATAATGAGTCAGCTGCTCAGTTTGTTAAAGATCCCTGTGACTTGCACAGCAGTTTAAAACAAGTTGCATAGGAAATTCAGTCAGCAAAATATATTAAAAAACAAACAAACAACAACGACAAAATTTTATTAGAGCTGGATTTGCAAAGAGAAAGAAATTTCCAACCAAGATGCCAACAGTGCAATTATATTGGCCTGCTACAAAACAATTAAAAGTAACAAAATTTTGACTTTATCACTAAGTTGTTAAGAAGCTTAAGATTCTTGTTTGGTTAATCCTTCACACCCACGGAGAAGCCCTCACATGGACCAGACAGCATTCTGGAGGTGCTAGTGCTGCCCCAGAGCTTCTCAGAAGCATCACTCACCACGGAGCAGAAGACTTGACAGCTCCAAACAACAGCAGCTCGCCTAAAACCAACTTTTATAATGTATGTATGCACTCAAAGGTGAATACAAACCCTCTGTGCCAAAAGGCTGGGTGATAGCTAAGGGTAAAACATAAACCTGTCTTTAGAAACAAAACTGGTGCACCTATAGTAAACTGCATCCTAGAAGATTTGTGTCTGAGGAAGGACTTGTGACTGCCCAATAAACAAATATTTATTTTTTTTTTATATTTCAAAGTTTTAATAGCCTTTGAGCACACACTCCCAAAAATAACCTCACCACCCACGGTACTATTTTAGGTGCCAACTTTAAGGCTTCATTCAGCTTTGCCAATGGCTACTGGAAGGTTCAGGGTCCCTAAAAGAATCGCTGGGTGGTGAGGAGGTGTTGCAGGCTTGCCAGTGCAGACCAGTGTGCCTAGTTGGTCCCAGCTGATGGGATATATCCTGACTGGTCCCGGTTAATGGGATACATCCTGGTGGCTATGCTAGCCTTTGAGCAGCTCCAGCTCCTGCCACAGAGCAGACTGGAAATAGAGTACTCAAAGCCTCTGCAGAGAAGGCAGAGTCATCTCCTCCCTCTGCAGCGCAGGGTCCATGGACGTATTGTCCAATATAAACAAAGGGGATGCAGAGAAAAGACACCATGGTCCATTTATATTCAACAGTAAATGCCATTTAATTCTCATTTTAAACTGGGCATGATTCCCTCCACCTGCCCCTCTCACCCCCACCTCCCAGGCCCCACGGGACAATGTTGGTGCAGTTGCTGGAATCATTGCATTTCACGGAGGCAAATCTACAGCTTTTCATCTTAAGTCTGAAACTTTGCTGGGAAAAGGGAAAAGAACTGATGACAGTAAGAACTGTGAAATTATGTTTTAACAGGCTGAAGTGGATCTTAAAGGCAAAAGCCAATGTGAGTAATTTTCAATATTTTCTTTCAAAACAGTGTTCATGTGGGTTTCAGGGAAGGGTAATTCTGAAACTTAAATATGCTGTAAGATGTGCCATCAAGTGCAGTATCTCCAAAATTGAAGAACTCCATCAAACCACAGACAAGACAACCAATAAAACAGTAACATTAGTAGTAAGAGTGAGGATTCTGCTGCTTGGAAAAAAGAAAAAAGAGAAGGAAGATTTTCCAAAGAAATTTTATTTTTAATGCAATATCCCTGTCCTCGGTTACAATGTAAAATTGTGCCCAAGGTCTGTATTCTATCCCCATGAGCCGTTGGAGCCAAGGTGGGGCAGTGTTCTCCTTATCTTCTGTTAATGAGCCCAACAATGCCTTCCCCGGAAGACGTTATCTCTGTTTAATGGGCCATCAAGGACCCATTGCATGACTCATAGGATGAAATCATCCCATTGTGAGATGCTCTGCCCAGGGGGAGGAGCCAAGCATTCCCACCTGGATAAAATCCAGCGTTTGAGACCTCACGAGGAGCTTCTATCCACTGAACTCTCAGAGGAGACAAGAGCTACCAGACATTTCTACAGGAATCACGGCTTTGACAAGATCATCTCATCTGGATTCCTGGAGGAAGACTGGACCCTTCTCATCATCACCGGACCCTTCTCTCTCAGGATCATCTCTACTCCAACAGAACCACATCTGCCGCTCCAGGAGGACTTCCCTTTGGACTGCTTCAAACACCCTGACCAACAGGGTGTCAGGTTGTATTGTTCCATTTATTTTATTTTACCCTTTTTTCCCTCTCTTCTCCTATTAAATTGTATCTCTGACTGGGAGTCTCACTGATTTTGCTTTCAAACCAGCACAATCCCATTTTATGATTCTCCACTTTTTAGTTTATTTACTTGTGTTTTTAAGCTGGAATCAATTACATCTATTTTTTTATATAAACACCACCTCTTAAAATAAAAAGGAAGCTTCAGTGAGAACACAGCTATGGCAGCATCAGTCAGAGAATGGAGTAATGAAGCTGATGCAAATACCTCAGACCAAGACTCAAACTTCCCCCCAACTCTGAAGTGTTCAGTTTCCTGGGAGTCAGTGTGGGCAACTTGGCAGGCATGGTCATGAATATATTAACTGACAAGAACCATCCTCCCCCTCCAGTTAATATATATCAGGAGGAAAACATGTAGAGGCTCAAATAGCTAAATATCTCAGGCTAAAAATATCAAGAACTCCCTCAGCTGGAAGTTGTTAGCAAGAACTCTGATAAAAATAAGGAACCAGGACAGCATAAATTCTTTCCTTTCCCTGCAGAAAATAAACTACATTTGGGAGGAAAGTATTCAAAACATAATAAAAGAGGTGACTCACCCCTTTCAACATGCAGCACACAGTATATGCAAGGAGGGGAGGGGGCACAGGGATGCAAACTCAGTTCAGGAGTCCTGCTGGGAGAGCAGCAATTCCCAGCTCCAGCTCATCTCCTGGAAGGGTTACCATAACAGCTCTGTCACACACACACCCCTGCCCTGAGGGACCCCTGTGCCTACTGAAGGGCTCCAGAGACAGTAAATGACCACACTGAGTAAAACGTCTGCTCCTGGAGCCTTCTCCTGAGGTTAGTGGGATGTTCCTTCAGAAGGCTCCTAACAGCTACAGCTGGAACAGCAAGGCTATGGATATTTTAAATTCACCTCTTAGCCAACAATATTTACAGACATGGGCTGCATTCTTTATTTCTTACATATTTCTCAAACTTACCCTGACACAGTCCAACGAGAAAATCCAGAACTAGCAGAACCAGCTTGGCTTTTGTTTGCAAGCAGACACATGCACATCATCCAGTTCTTTCATTTTTGGGCAGGCAGGGTATCAAAAAGCAAGCCCAAACCACCTACATTTAACGGCCTTCCACACTCAGAAACAAAAAGGGGTGAGCAGGATGAGCTTGTCTCAGCTACAGAGGAAACACAGCAAATATGATGTCTTATGGCTACTAAACCAGAAAATAATTTACAATGGCATCCCATTCCTTCATTCTGGATGGAGCATCCTGCATAAAGAGAAATTACCTGGCTAATGCACATCACAAATCTCACCATTTCATAATCACATAATTGACATTTGTACATCACATTGGGTCACATGCCAGAGACACTCAAAAGAATTTGGACCTTTCAGAGTCATCTCCAGTGCCTCCTTCCCTGCAGTATCCCATGGCAGTGTAGGTTGCTTCTGCACACCAGTATCTCCATTTCTTGTAGAAATAAAATCTCAGGAAAGAAAGAGAATACTGGTCCAAGTCCTTATCTGAACATCATTTGAATGCCCAAGAGATTGATGAAATTTACTTAATTTTACAAACTGCATGATGTACGTAAAAAAATTGTAACTCTGCAGCTAGGAAATACTCAGATCCCAGCCACCTCAGAAAGAAATATTCTTGGACTCCAGAAAACAAATATGCAGCAGTAGGAGTGGGCTGGAAAATGATTGTTTACCAAACTTGAATCCTTGAACATAAAGGGAAAAAACCTTGACTTCAGTGTAAGGACATCTTCACTGAGGAGTGTCACAGCGTAACTCATGGATTGTATCACATCCCTAAAAGAACTTTTTTCTAATAGTTTTTAACAGTAATTTTTCAATTTTACAAGTTGGCTGAAGACACAAAGAGGTTCTGGGAAGCTTCTTGTGCTAAACAGTGGGTTGAGGGAAGAGACAGGAAGGTTTGTCCCAGCAACACATCTGAGTACCCAGACACATTGTGTATTAGCTTAGAACATACAGAATTTTTTTATGTTACCAAACGGCTGTGGGGCAAAGAGGGCTCAAACAGAACCTGATCCTTGAGATGGCTTCCGTACTGTTTTAAACGGTGGTATACCTGTCCTGTCCTCTTCAAATGCTCATGTTCAGCTAAAATATCTGCCAGCTGGCTTAAGAGCACAAGCTCTCCACCAATCTGAGATCCTTCCAACACTTTTAGAATAGAATCCTTCATCCTGGTTTTCATGCTGCTTTCAGAGTTCCCTGAAGCTCTGGAACCAGACTTTGAGGTTCTGTCATACACCTAGGCAGAATCAATAGTGCTGGAGGGAAATAAAAATACCACAAACCAAAAAGCAGGCAAACAAGGAAGAATAACCTTTTGGAGCATAAAGGCTTCTTCAGGTCACTTGGTCTGTCAAAAAGTAAGAAAAAACTCTTTTCTTTTTTGGACAAACTTGTGTCAGTTGCTGGCAGTGCTGTTCAGGGAGAAACATAGATCGAAGTTCGATGGAGGAATTAAAATCTTGTTCTACTAGGGGAGTAACGCATTTCCAGACAGAAAAAAGGTTACCCACATGGACTGCTTTTGCTGTTTTCAGAGGCTTTCATTCACACTGCTCTAAACAAATACTTTGTTTTAAGGAGCTGGGTTGTTGGGTAGTACTGTTGTTGGTCCTGAAGAGAAGTAAATACAGGTGTTGAATATTGATCCGAAAGACAAGTAAAAGCAGGTGTTGAACATAAAATCAACCTTGGTGAGGTAACTACAGTCATTACACAACCAATAGGTAGGACACAGTAAATTTTGTGTTTCCATACCAGGCAACATGACATGGGTGTAAGGCTGACATTGAACCAGCTCAAAAGTGGACCAAGAGTGTTCCATTAACTTTGAAAATGCCCCTTTTAATTTTGTTCCATATTTGAATCAAAACTGTTTGTCTTTTTTTCTCCATAAATCTGCTTCTGTGATTCAACACAAGCAAGTCATGCCTGTTTGCCTGTTCTAAAGACAAAGTTATCAACCCTTGATACAGAAATATTATTATATACATTCATACATTATATTCATTCAAACACCTATAAACGCACAAAACCCCAGGCAACACAGTGAGAAAAACTGGTGCTTGGAGAATGTAACAGGCCTCTCTCCTTCAGCTGTATTAACTCTTTATATATGGTCCTGGACTGGGAAATGAGAAACACCAAGAAAGTTAGGGGCTTGTTAAAGCTGCCTGTCACAGAACTGGACTGAAGTTTAGCTGAAATCCACAACTGAATCACAAAGGCAGGAAGAACATGAAGAACATTTTGAGGCTACAGAATATACAGCAAATACTTTGCCAAACTGCACTGTTGGTCCCTTTAATCTCATTTCTTGGTTCCTTTCACAGCACCCTGAGAAGAAGGTGTCAGGAAGCTGAGGCACATCTGACACTGCCATGGGTTACGTTTCCCTACACTTTCCTCAATTAGTTTTTCACTTGTGCTCTGAATTACTGAGGATTTCCAATGTTTGTGCTGAGCATTAAGTGCCTGTGCTCACTTCAGCCCACAACCATTTGCAGAAGGCAAAGCTCTCTGTAAAAACACACCACACCAGAGAGCCTCTCTAATTATGCCTTGCCCATTGAATGTGTACACTGTGCAAAGAGAAATTAAACAGAAACTAATACCAAAATACTTCCAGAAGCTCTGTGTGTTTCCCTGTGGCTGTATCCCCAGTGTTGCTCTATCAGGGAGCCCCTTATGCACGACCTGCTCTCTGAAATATGGAACAGGTACTCCCACAAGCTGCTGCAGGCATGACCCTACATTTTCAAATGCATTTATTTAGCTCACAGTCCAAGTACTGAAACCACAGAGTCCTTTTTTGACTTCTTGAAGTACTTTGTAAGAGCTTCACTAGATAGTGATACGAGTGAAAAATTGCTCAATCCACTTACATTGTTCTCCATGAAATATACTACAGATTTTACGACAAGAAAACCTTCTGTCCATTATTGGGGGGGGGGGGGCGGTTCTCCTAAATGAGTAATCCCACCCAGAACTGGAGACTGACACTGGGCAACTTCTATCTTCTTTTTTTTTTTTTTCCCTAGTTTGGAATTATTTACTACATACTTACAGGTGTGTTTGGGGAATATGGGTAACATTTTATAAACAACTTTTTTAAATTACTGGATTTAATAGCAATGCATCTGCATCCAATACTCCACTCTGCTTTTATTTCTAATCATCTATTTAGGATAATCTGTGAAATAATTCAAAGTAGTTTTTTCATTCACTTTTTCTATGTTCTCCAACTACAGTTGGACAAATTATTTAAGTCTTGCATCTTTGAAGCATAAGATAGTTTTATTTGGGGTTGGAGTTGTTTGTTTATTTGGGTTTTGCTACATTATAATACCTCATATTATTTCTAAAAATATTTTAAGTATATATAACTAGGTTTGTGGATGCACACGTCTACACACAAGTAGTGGTCTTGTAAAAGTAAACATCTTTCCTTCATAGAGAATTAGATGTACATTTAGCAAAATGAGAAGTGACACTGGATTTGAGGAGCTGCATCAGAAGTCAGGAACACCAATGTGTTTTACCTTTCAGATCTCAAGCCCATTACCAGTACCAGTACCAGTTTCCAAACTTCCAACACAGCTCTTCATCTCCTGATCAGAAGATCTCCCTCATCTTTTCCAGCTTTGTATTTTTGTTAACCAACTGTCCTATGTGCAAGCTCTGTGTGTTTGTTTGTTGATTATGTACTTCTACTCCAACCCAAAAAATCACCCTGTATTTCTATTATTTTACAATGTACATACAAACACACAGGAAAACCAAATTCCTTAGGCTGGAATATATGCCTTTTATTTTTTTAAACATCACCTTCATGTACATGTATCTTCTCCAAATTCACATTTCAAGGAATATTAAACAATAAACAATTAAAGAAGCCAAACAGTTCAAGAGACACACAATAGGAGTCATAACCTTTATTTCCAGAGCAGCTTCAGACTTGGCAAGGAAGCTTCATTATTCCTGATAGACCTGATGAAATTTCAGTAACTCACCCACACTCCAACCACTCAAAAAGCACCTGCACCCTCCCCACCAAAACCTCAAGTCAAAGGCTGATGCAAACAGGAGCCATCCAAGGCTGGCCCTCTCTGAGAGTTAGCTGGGAGAAGAACATAAATAACATATATAGCATGGAGAAATCAGGTGGGGCTTTGGTTTCTCAAATCCAACTGTTGCTGCTACAGAGATCTGATAAAACACCACAAGATGGGGTGCTCTTCTCCTGAAGAGCATCAGGTGGCAGCCTCACCTCAATCCTCACAAATCTCCCCGTATTTATGACATAATCACACACCCTGTCAGCCACATGATCCACTCTGTCCCAACACTGTCAAGAACAACATATTTATTAAGGAATTACACTTCCATTTCTGCACTCCAGTATCTTACTCAGAAAGCACAACCCCTCCCAAGAAAGGAACACAGGCTACTTTAGTTTGCCACTGATGTTGCTGGAATTTTTTACTAACCTCTAAAACAGATTTAAGACTAAAACCCAACACTTTTTTGGTAAGCATTAAGGTGTTTGTCATAAGAAACATAGACGGGATTTTACTTTCTTTTACTATCTGTAAAAATGCTTAATTCCAGCTGTGGAACATTCTTTTTAACTTTCCAAACTCATTATATCAATATAAAAATGCACCTGCTAGTAACAAGACATTACCAATAGCAATATAAAAATAAAATTGCATGCACTGGAATTTACATATACTGGTAACTCCTTAGTATTGATTACTTACTGCTTCTGTATTTTCAAAACACTGGATTCTTCCCATGAAAATTAGAGGGGTTTGGTTTGAAGGTGAAATCTCTCCCAAGACTCAGAGGCATTGAAAACAAAATGGAAATAATGTAATGCACAGGACACTGTATAATCAGTAACTTGCTAAATTTCTTCTTCAGGATGGAAATTTCTTTCAAAGTCAGTATTTTATTTAGGAATAGAAAAAAGGAGGAAAAGAAACAGTCAAGCCTAAGTAGCAAGTTAGTAATTCATTGGAATTTAGGCCTGATCAATCCCATTAAGAGTTTGTGGTTAACATCAAGAGTTGTATGTCAACAAAACCCACACAAACTCCAAAAAACATCAGGACATAAGCTCAAAGACAAATTTCATGCCTAAAAAGGATGGGATAAAACAGCCCATGAATTCAATGCATAGAGGAGCTAAAGAACCCTCATTATCCACAACCACAGCTGAAAAACTATACCTGCCATCAAAAGTGTGATTTCTGAAATCAGGATTTCCCCAAATTGTACTTTTCAATTGATATTTGCACAAGAAACAATGTGGGGCAAAAAAAGGTGCGGTGTCACAATTTTCTTTCACAGGTGGCTCCAACTTAAAAATAAACCCTCAAAAACTCTGGGTACTCTTGCCTGAAGAAAGATTGAGAGAACTTCAGAAAGCCTAGAGAAAACATGGGCAAATAAATGATAATAATTTAAAATGTTGGGGTTTTTTAATCACAAACTAGGCTGGTTTTCCTACAGAGATGATGTGTATCTCAAAGCTGTTTGCAGCTGGGGCTTGGAGGAGCCAAAGGCTTCTACACAAGAGGCTCAGGTCACTCTGGGCACAGGGAATGGAGGAGCAAAGGGAGAGAAAAGGAAGGGTTTCAAGAGATAAAAACACCTTCAGAACAGAAAGGCAGGAGGCCAACATTATTTGTAAAGAAAAAGTAATGTTAGCTCAGTTCGGTTCACCTGGGAGAGCGGACAGTGGGCAAGGAGGAACAGGTGGAAAAGTTAAAATATTAACTTCTGACTCAGCCTATCAGATGATGCCTCCATCGGCAAACATCTTCATGAAATGAAAAACTGAAGTACAATCACATAAAATAAATTATGGAAGAGTCATTCACAGCATGTTTCTACAGAAGAGAGACTGTTTCAGGAAAGCATTTCCTACCCTAAGCCAACCCCACTAAAAGACTTCCATTAATGAGTGGTATGTAGAAATACAGAAGTGTACATGACAAATCAGGAAAGATTGCAAGCTCTTCTGGGGACAGGAAAAGAATATGGAAAGTTAATAACAGAAAATTCAATACAGGCAAATGTGGAGTATCATGCTCAGGACTAAGAAATCAAAGACACAAATATGAAATGGGGAATAATTGGCAAGGCAGCTGTGTTGCAAAAAGAACCTGCAGGGCATATGTCTGCAAAAATGGATTATTTAAAAAACAAAATAAAACCCCCAAACAAACAAACAACTCCCCCAACAATAACAACAATAAACATGCAAGTGTTCCAGGGAGTATTCATAGCATTGTTTTATCTATATTATGTCAAATGAAAGATAATTATGTCATTCTGCTCTGGATAAGCTACTAACAATATGGAGAAAAAAAAAACAAACAGTCCAGAGGCAAGATCCACAGAAGGTGTGAAAGGGGAAAAAAATGACCCACCACAAAAATGTTCAGTTTATTTTTATATTGGAAAGTGAAAAGCCAGGACTCTTATGGTCTCGATATAGTCATATTTCAGTTTCTTAGAAAGGGACATAGTATGTTCTCACCTGTTTCCTTCCTGGAACTGGAAGTGAGAAATACCTCAAAGACTGGAGAAGCATGGACAAAGGTCATCAAGATTTCTCGATTAACATGTTTGTTGGTATCTGACGATGATTTTCTCTCAGGAGCTGAAACAACACCTGCCCACTGCCTGAACAACCTGGTGTTAGGGGTCAGTGGCTCAACTGAGCAGAAAAAAACTCTCAGCTGTGACTCAGCCTGGACCGGCACGCCTTCCTGGAATGTTTGTGTACCAAAAAAAGCAGGAAACAAGTGGTCCTAACCCCAAGCAACACAGCTGGAAGGCACTGTAGACGTAGCTCCTGAATACTGATGGAGAAAAAATGTCATCTGGTTTTGCCCAAAGGAACCTTAGCAGAAAATTCTTAAAAATAAGGTGTTTTGAGCCCATTACTTGTTACCTGCAGAGCACCACATGGGGCTGTGCCAGGGCAGTGACCCTTCCATGAAGTGGCTATGCTTTATCAGCCACCCCAAACCACAGAACCATGCATTTGTGAGTCTCCTTCCCTAAGCACAGCAGGCTGGAGAGGCCCTGCTGCAGGTGAGTGTGCAACTCTCCACTCCGGATAATTTTGAGTGCATTTTCCAGTGTATCCACAGAAGTGTATGCGCAAGAGAGACAACAGTTTCACAAAAATACTACATTTCTACAAGTTCCTTTGGCATCTCATCCTGTGGCAGGAGAGACAGTGGAAGCTGTCTATATGCATTTCCAGTTTATGTGATACTCCAAAAGAAAAAAAAAATCAGAGATACATAGCTCAAATTGGACACCCAGTAACTGATAAACATTTTTGTCTTTTGCTTTTCTGCATCTTAGTGCCTCTTCCAAACTGGCTGTCGGTCAGGAGTGGCTTGATGCCTATTTTTAGAGGTGAAGCTCAGACACTGTGGAGCTGGGCACCAAAGAAACAACACAATCTTCCTGTATGAACAGCCGTATTATGAAACAGCAAGGCAGCCATAAGGCACAAACCGCGAGACAGCAAAATAGCAAATTATCAAATAGCTGCTCATTACCAAAACAATGCTCTTCCCCACACAATAAAAACCCCAGAGCTTTTTTTTTTTTTTCCAGAGAGAAAAAAAAAATCAGTGAACATGCAAATGAGGGCAAAGTGAGAAATATGCTCAGTGTATATCTGCATTTTCCAAGTTAAGAGAACATTTTTGGGAATGCAAGTACAGCACCCAGACACTGCAGAGACACATTGTTCCAGCTGCTTCTGAATGGCAAACCCTACCCTTCCTTCCCAGGGCTCTAACATCCCTGAGACACAACTCCAGGTCTGAGACACACCCTTCAGTCAGTCACCATCTCATAGGTGTGGGTCGGTTTTACCTTGTAGACAAGTTTTGCACCCCTGCTCTCTCAAGTCCTTCCTGGCAGCCAAGGAATGGTCATTTCCCAGCACCTGGAGGGACAGAATGTTCCTCCTAACTCAACAAAAGCCCACTTCC
The DNA here is from genome assembly GCA_027886175.1 of Phylloscopus collybita. Classification (NCBI taxonomy): domain Eukaryota; kingdom Metazoa; phylum Chordata; class Aves; order Passeriformes; family Phylloscopidae; genus Phylloscopus; species Phylloscopus collybita. The sequence goes on from JAJNNQ010000043.1 coordinate 1,879,415, forward strand.
TGACCTGCCTCCTGGTTGTCCTGGCTCTGCTCCCTCTCACCAGCTCTGTGTCTCTGGCCCAGATGCTGCAGCCTCCTACCAGAACCCAGATCCCTGGTCCCAGACCCCTGATCCCAGACCCAGATCCCAGATCCCACGGCCAGTTCTCTTAGGGAGCAATTCTCTGTCTCCCCTCTCCAGACTGGCCATTTCCATCCCATTTCCTCCATGCTCCCTGTTATCCCTGTGTCCTGGCACCTCACAGCTGCAGGCTCCAGCTGCTCACATCTCCACTTTCCTTCCCACCCAGCCCCAATATTCCTCCCCTCTGATCCCAGGATCTGCTGCCTCCCAGCGAAGATGAAATATTCAGCGATTACAGTCAGTAAGCCCTAAGCATATGCAAATGAATCGTTTTGAAAAGCCTTGTATCCTGGCTAAATTCAGATGCTTTGTCATGCAAATGGGAGAAAGACACATCTCTGGAATCAATTCCCTCATCCTTTTCTTTTTCAACCAGATTTCAAGTGTTTCGAAGCAGAGGGGTATCATTAGTACTGCAGGGTGAAAGTTGAGAAAACTTTAAAAAAGTTTGGAAATGCATATTGTCTTTACCCAATTTTCAAAATGGGCCACATTTAAGCTAATCTTTTACACACACACACAAAAAGTTAAATAACTCGGCATAAGGCTTAAATACTCTAACTTTTCCACCCAAACAGTGGAAGTTTGGCAAAGGTACTAAAATCTTGGCTGCTTTAATATTTGTGACAGTATCATATGTCTTTTAAGCATGTAATTTAAGCAGAATGAATTTCTTCTATGTATCTGTTTAATGTGAATGGCAGCACATACATTACCTGAAACATTTCCCTGTGCTCCCAAGATACCAAGGTGGAGAGTAAGGGAGCACCTGAAGCACATAGCCAATAATAAATACTGATAAATGGATACTGTTTCCAGAGCCCTCCCTTCTGCACAGCTTTACTTATTGTTATTATTTATTATAAAAGGTATATTCTTATAAAATGCCTGATGTTCACAGAATCCCTGAGCAGCACAATTGCAACTTTTATAAGTTAGTCCTGATGGGTCAAACCCAAACTTTCTGAAACAGGAAGGGTTAAACTACCAAATTTGTCTTCCAAAGGCAGGGGGGAATTTATGTATGTTTTACCACTAGCAACTCAAAAACTAGCTGGCCATTTCCCAGGAGTGGGTAGCAAACTCATCACTGAAGCCAGTAAATTTTTATCTGAATCTTAATTTTTACATAGCTTACAAACACTGCAGTGGAAAAAGGTGACTTAACTATGTAAATTCGTGCAATGCAGTTTTTTCAAATCTGAGGGAGAAAAAAAAAATGAAAAAAGAAACCCAAAGAACTCCACTCATTCAAAGGAACTATGCATGCAAACAGCCAACCTCTCAAAACAGACCTGAAGAGAAACAATACTTTGATAAGACATCCTTTTATAACAAATTAAGTCACAGTCTCTAGTCAACAGTTAGTTTTTAACCAAAATCTGGGAGTCTGCCAAGCTTCAAGAAGGCTAAGGGCATCTTGGGAAGAGGACTAGTTTGGAAGACTATTGGAACATGAAGAAAATTGAACTCAAAACATATATTCCCACCAGAATTTAGTTTTCCTTATACGTTTTTTTGAACTGCTTTTCTACATATACGTTTTCAACTTGAAGTATTATTTATATATAAACAGATGTATTTGCAAATGGAACTTGTGTGGTCTGGTCCTTTTTTTTCTCAAAGATTAAAAGTTTATGAAGTTTCACCATTCAGTTAAGTGCTAGCAGGTCCAAGCTCCTAAACTGAAATAGTCCTATTTTAAGGAATAAGGGAAGGGGGAGGGGGCGGGGCAAAGATAAAAAAAGATTGTTCACAATTGCTGTGAAGAGATAACAATAGAGAATGTTTGGATTCTTTTTAGTCTTTTTTCCTTTGACAATCTAGTCGGGTCTGAGGTGGTACCAGCAACAGCGGGGTGGTGAAGAGTACTGTTTAACACAACTTTTCTATCCTTGAGCAACTGGGATGGAATCAGCCCAAAATTAAAGCACAGCAGTTCCAGAGGGAGAGAAGGGGACACAAAGACTCCTGTGATTTTTGTCTCTTCACCTTCCTCATGCCTCACAGGCGTAGTGTGCTCTCACCTTCAGTGTTTTAGCCAGCTGTGCTGTGCTGCACCTCCCTGGCAAAAAACTCACTATTGTTGCCCCCAAATTCATCTACCCACACTTCACATGTGTTGCAAAGCTAAGTAACACAGGCAATTCACCCCAGAGGTCAAGCAGAGGGACAAAGAGAGGGACCATAAAACAAATGCCATCTTGGAACTGAAAATTTGCCAAGGGCTATTACAAATGGCTGGCAAAACTTGTTCGTTTTTATAGTAATTACATAACCTCAAAGGACACAAATACTGAATACAACACACAGCAAGACACCATGCTACAAGACGCACTTGACACTGGGTTGTTCTGTAAAATATATCACAACAAATACCACTAACAGCAGCTGAACAACACACATCTTTTCCACACTTGGTAAATAAGCTTTTCACACCCTGGTCCTCTCACTGGCACACATCCTCATGGGGAAGAGACATGGTCCACATAATCAGGCCATTAAAAACTGAGAGAGTGTTAATTTTTTAAAAAAATTATTTCCTCAATAATTACAAGTGTATTTTTAAGATTGGTTACTGGCTACATATTTTAGGCACTTAAAATCTTGAGAAGACATACCAGTGCTCAGCTGAATATTCTGTTCTAAAAACTTTGATATTAAACATAATTATAATCCCGCTCTTCTTGATTGAATGAGTACTTATTGTATCAGTCAAACATATGTATTTTTCTCTGTGGTTTCCAAAGTAGAACAGTCTCATGCAGAAGTCAGAGCTGTACTTTTGTAGAGATTTGTAATTGGGCAGCCTCTTCTTTTAGAGCCAAATAAAAACTAATGCACTACCTTGGAATAAGCATTGCATGGCTGTAAAACAATGTCCTAAGAGGGGAAAAAAAATATGCAATCACAGTTTTGGAAGTCAGACAGAAAGCATATGAAAATGGCAAGGATGTGACCTGACCACAAAGAAGAAATTTTATCAGATCAAATACCAAAAAAATCTGGAATGTAGACTATACATAATGGTATTCCACATCATAAAGCAAGCCTCGAAGCTTTATCTTTTTTTTTTTTTTCTTTTTGTTCTCACCCGAAGGAGGAGGGGGAGAAAGAGGATGTTTCTAACTCCCAGCTGAGTTCATCTCTAAGTAGATGCGACCATGAAGTTTCTGACCTGTCAAGTCCACGATCTAAAAACAAACCATTTCAGTGTTTTGCATAAAATAATCTACACGAGAGGAGCCCACATTTCCAGCTGTTAGGTCGAAGTGAGAGACAACGTGTATTTAAATCGAACAGCACCATCTAGCAGGTCCTCACAACTTTACTTAGGAGGGCAGTTGCTACTTGGCATTAAGTCAGTTTGGCAAGCTTGCCCTGAAAATTATTAAGCATTTTCAGACCAAACGAAATATTATGTGCTTTACAGCACCAAGAACCCCGAAAAAAAACCAGCTACAGTGAAAGAATTAAAATGAACGATTGAAAACCGTTTAAAGTTTTAGCCCCGCAACTAGAGCACTTGTGTGTGTGGCTTGTATTGGGTAGCTTTTGCAAAGCAGAATTAAAACAACATGATCTTCATCTGATCCGATGCACAGCAGCCCTATGGATTTGTTTTTAGTCCCACTGTGAGATCCCACTGTGCCCTTCAGTGATTTACCGAGTGTATTGACAAACACCAGCAACCATGTAGCACGAGGAAATGGTTTAATTCCCTAATTTTGCTAAGACAAATAAACAGTGCTTCCACTAGGCGGTTAAGCAATTATTTTCAAAATTATCCCTCTACTGGAACTAAGAAGTGCCACTAGTTGATCAGATTTCAGAGCCCAAGTTTTGTCTCCCGCTCCATCTCAGCAATTAACGCTTCCCGTCAGGGCTGCCTCCGTCTCCCTCCACCTTTCCGTGGCGAAGTTAGGTGTGAAATTGTCAAACGCCTTAAATTCCCCCTACCACCTCTCTCTCCCGCAGAAACAGAGGTGCCTGGCCTGCTGCTTTTGTAGGAAGCGTGCATGCCAGCCTCTGGAATTAGGAAGTGGTTTTTTTAAAAAATAAAAATAATTTTTAAAAGCCCAAACAAAATCAAAAATAAAAACGCACGAAAAGAGACGAACACTAAAAAGATTAATAAAAAAGGCAAACCCCCCTCAAATAAAACCATCAAACCCAAAATTCCTAAACACATACACACACTAAAAAAAGAAAAACACCCAACAAACAAACAAACAAACAAAAACTTTTAGGTGAAGGTTCAAGACAAGCTGCCTGAAGGGAAACTCCTCGGCGGTGCTCGGAGCGCAGATCCCGGTGCTGAACCAGCTCTGGAGCGATGCGATTTTTGGAACAGAGAGGTGCGAACCCGGTCTCTGGACAGAGATCTCCGCCTCAGGACCCCCTCAGCAGCCTTACCCCGACCTTCTCACCTCGGCTACACTTCGCCCCCCTCCTCCTCTTCTTCCTCCTCCTCCTCCTCGCACGGGCTTTTCCTCCCCCTCCACCCCCACCGTGCCAAACCGGCCGCGGTCACTCCAAGTTGCAGCCGCTACAGGACAACTTGAGGAGACGCCGTCCATTCCCCAAAACCTGGCTTTTCCTCCCCGTTTTCCCGGCGGTTCTCGGATTGGGGGCACCCCCAGCCCTCCTCGTCGGGCAGCCGGCAGCAGAACGCCGGAGCGCGGCTCGCCCGGGCGGGTTACGCGCAATTAGAAATAAAAAATAATCAAAATCGGCATGAGTTTGGGCAGGCAGCGGGAGCCCGGCCGGCCCCAGGCGGGGGGCGCGGTGCCCGCTCCCCTTTGTGCGGCGGGGCGGGCGCGGAGCCCCCCGAGAGCGAACAATGGGGGGCCGCGGCAAAAGTTGCGAGGCGGCGAGTTGGGACGCGGCGGGACGCGGCCCCGGCCCCCTGCCCGGGCTCTTTGTTACCGGAGGGGTCCCGGCACCTTGCGGGGCCGGGCTGCGAGGCGGGCACGGCGGGGCAGCGTCCCGGTCGGGCCGGGGGGACAACGCCGCCACCTCCCCCGTGCTCGGACACCGCGTCCCGGCGCGGGGACCCCCCGACACGGAGTGACCGAACCGGCGGTGCTCCGGGCCGGGCCGCGGAGCGCCGCAAAGTTTGTGAGGGGGCCGCGCGCGCGGGGGCCTGGGGTGAGGGGGGCACTCACTTCTCGCGGGCCTGGCTGTCGGACGGGACGCTGCTGTTGCTCTTGCCTTTGCCGTACATGCCTGCGGAGAAGCTCCCGACTGTCACGCACCTGTCAACCCATCACCGCCTCCCCGGGACCGGCCCCGTCGCCACGGTGACGGGCGCCACACGCGCCCGCCATTGGCCGGGCCCGCCCCCCGCGCGGTGATGGACGGGGCGCGCATCCGGCCGGGCGCGGCCCCGCCCCCCCCCCCCGCGCGCCGCTCCCGCCCGCCCGCCCTCCCCGCGCGAGGGGGAATTAGAAACGGTTCGAGAAGGATTTTAAACAACCGGCTGTTCCCGGCGCCCGCCGCGCCCCCCGCCGCCGCGCTGCCGAGCGGGGAGCGCGCCGGAGAGACGCAAACTGCGGACCGGACTCGCGGCCGCCCCGGCCTGAGCACCGCCGGATCGGTCGCAGGGTGTCCCGGCCGGACACCCCCGGGCGGCCAGCTCGGCAGGCGCACAGAGCCCCCCGCCCCCAAACACAGCCCCAAACCCACCCCCGAGGGTCCCTTCATACTCCTCCCCCCGAGGGTCCCCCAGGGGAAGGGACCCCACAGCGACGGAGGAGAGCGAGAGCCGGGACCGGGCTGGAGGTGGGGAGGAAACATTTCCTGAACCAAAGCAGCGTGTCTTAGAGTAGCTTAAAAAATTAAAAATAATAATAAAAAAAAATAAAAAGGAAAGAAAAAGGAAATATAAAAAACACCCACGGTCTGAAAAAAATTCAAGGAAATGCTTTGATTTTTTAATTTTTTTTTTTTTTTAAAGTTACATGGCAATAATAGCGTGCTCCGCAGAGACGGGAGACAGAGAGAGCAGCCACTGGGGCCATTTGTTACTTGATTTCTTTTTGGTTGTTTTTTTTTTTTTTTTTTTTTTTTTTTTTTTTTTTGTTGGCTTGGTTTTTTTGTTTTGGTTTTTTTTTTTTAAGTACCCGAAGCTCTGGAATTTTTCCGCTGTTCCTCCTCAACCACGGTCCCAAATTTTGCAGATATTGGTGCCTGCTTATGTTTAAACTACGGCTAACCTTGCAAACCCACTCCCTTGTGTGACCATGGGAGGGGGGCTTTTAGTATTTTGATATTTTAAGTGTTTAATGCCCTTTGTTTTTGGTCAAATGCACCCAACATCTCTCTCGCCGTCGTGTTGGCAGGGAAATGTCATGAGCAACCAGGGCCACAAAAAACCCGACCAAAATTCGAGCAGGGAAGTTATGCCAGACGTAGACCACCAGCATCTGTTTATCATTGTAGGAGCTGCAAGGGGAAAAAAACATCCTCTGGATTCTGAGCTGGTGGAGCGAAGGGAATGGTTGGTGAGGTGAAACTGGGGGGTGGGGGGGGATTAGGAGAGTATTAATGAGCGGCTGGAACAAATTAGCTAGGGAGTAGCAGAGACAACAGGAAGGAGTGAGAAAGGCTGGAGAATCCGAGGTGCTTGTGGCAGTTCCCTGCCCGGCGTGGGATGTGTGTGCTCTTGGAACCCACCGCAATAATTCATCAGATTGAAGCACACGGCAACAAAAGCCATTTTGTGCCAAAGTTGGTTGTCTTGGGCTTTCACCTCATTGTATGAATTTTTTTTTTATGTTTTTATTAATAGCGTGAGAGCGTGGTTGGAGTGGATCTAGGGAAAGAAGTAAATTCGGCTGCCATCATTCACCCTGGTTGGGACCGAGGATCCTGCTCCCGAGTTACAGCCAGGAAACCAGAGGAAGAAGAGGGTTATGGTGTGAGGAGAAAGTGGGAAAGGAGAAAAAGAGGGAGGAAGGAGTGAATGGAAGGGAAGGAGAAGCCGGCAGAAGAATTGAAGGATGGGGAAAGGAGGAAGCAAAGTAGAAGCACGACGCACGGTGGATTTGGGCGGTGAAAGGGGGATAACACCAGGGAGAGAACCTGGGAAGTTACTGCGGAGGGAAGCAAAGGGAGGCGCTCTGCCCTCGTCGGGGCAGAGGGATTGATTCCCACTGGTGCCGGGCCCCGGAGCTGCGGTGGCGGCCGGACAGGGCACAGAGACAGACAGACAGACAGACAGACAGAGAGCGAGAACCGGGGCAGGGGACAAAGAAGGACTGTGGGGGAAAGGAAAGGAAAGGAAAGGAAAGGAAAGGAAAGGAAAGGAAAGGAAAGGAAAGGAAAGGAAAGGAAAGGAAAGGAAAGGAAAGGAAAGGAAAGGAAAGGAAAGGAAAGGAAAGGAAAGGAAAGGAAAGGAAAGGAAAAAGGGAAAGGGGGAAAGGAAAGGAAAGGAAAAAGGGAAAGGGGGAAAGGAAAGGAAAGGAAAGGAAAAAGGGAAAGGGGGAAAGGAAAGGAAAGGAAAGGAAAGGAAAGGAAAGGAAAGGAAAGGAAAGGAAAGGAAAGGAAAGGAAAGGAAAGGAAAGGAAAGGAAAGGAAAGGAAAGGAAAGGAAAGGAAAGGAAAGGAAAAAGGGAAAGGAAAGGAAAAAGGGAAAGGAAAGGAAAAAGGGAAAGGGAAGAGCGTGGACATCCTTGGTCAAGCCACAGGGGCGGCTGGAACTGTGGTACAGATCTCTCAGAGCAGAACTTTGATCGGAATGTTTGCCTGCCCTTGGGGAAGGGCCGGGGTCGCCCATCAGACACGATGAGTAACTCCTCTCCAAGGCTCCCCTCTGCCACCCGTCAGCCGTGGTATCAGCAGGGCTTTCTCAGGAAACTGATAACAGTGGCGAAATCCTTCCCGGGCAGAACAATCCTCCAAACCTCTCGTTTTGTTCGCCTCAATGGTTTTGGTTGATTTGTTTGTTGTTTAAGGGTGGGGGATATTTCGAGAAGGCAGCTGTGTCAGTGTTGAGTTAGCTCTGTTAAGGGAAGGATTTTTCTTCTTGAAAAGGACAATGTTGAGGTGTTTCCTAAAAATGTGATGGTGAGATAACTGTAATGTCCTTTGGATATGCATCCCAGGACCGGACTTTTGCAGCTGAAAATGCTTTGTTCCCGTTTTTCATGTGATTTATTTACATCCCTGTGGTTTATTTTGGCCTGAAGGACCGCTAGTGGGTTGTGTGTTCGCAGATCAAATTGTGATTTGGAGCAGAGCGGGATGAACTTCGGGAGGGAGGGAGCAGGACGGCACCATGTTTACATTTACATTAAATGTAAAATGTTAAATGTTAAAACCAATTCCCTTCACAGGTCTGCCTCCCAAGCTACCATTAACATTCAGGTGATGACTTTGTAATTTTGCTTAGAGGTCCTTCAGTGGAAAATGCAGAAATGGTGCTAACCCTTATTTATCGTGCATGTGAAATGCGGAGCGCAGGGAGGAGCGAGGCGCTCGCAGGATGCTGCGGGTCCTCCAGGGTAATGTTTGCCCCTGCCTTGGGAGGAAGGTTGTCCTGGGGTGTCACCTCTCAGTGCCACACCAACAAAACCTCATCACAAAAGCGGGGACAAAAGTTAGCGTAGTAAGCAGGTAAGTTAAGATGAAAAACCACCCAAACAGTGTTCCCAAGTTCGGTGTGTCAGAAATTCCTCCTCGGAGTGGTGATGCACGTACAATCCCCGTGTACCTCTGCCCTTGCTCCAGTCATTCCGAGCACAAACACTGCTCTCAGCAGGAGCAGTTGTATCTCATGAGGCCAACGCTGTAATTAATGAGATTTGAGGCGCAAACACTGAGACAAAATTCGAGTTTCCAATATCAGAAATTAAGATCCAGCCTTTGTTACAAAAGGGGATGAGGGGTGGCAGTACTTTAAAGCTTCTCAGTCCGACACTGGAAAGGAATTCACAATGTATTTTTAGAGTGTTATAAAAATCTCTTACATAATGCTGATTAATTCTTCGGTTTTAGGGAAGAGCACTGGGCTTTGTGTATAAGAGTGTTGACCAGCTAAGCCACTGAAAAGGGCTGGTTTGGGCTGGATTTTTTTTTTTTCCTTTAACTTTTTCTTGGATACAGAGAGCTGCAATTATTCAATTATTACAGGATTTTGCTTTTGTTTGGGCGTGTATGAATATTATTCTGGAAACTGTGTCTTATTCTTGGAAGTATTTATCATTTTAAAACATATGTTATGTTATATCACCCTGTCTGGGATATAGGATAGCTCCAAACTGGGTGGGGTTTTATTTTTTCCCCCATCTCTCTTGCTGCAGCTAGTTACGTTATGGATTAATGTTAAGGATATCTGCAGTGAAACATTGCTTGTGTGGCTGTGCAAGACTGACTTAAACAATGTCACATTACAGGATCACAATTTTACTAATACAGTAATGTGTACAATTACTTTGTATTTCTGCCCATTCTGTTGATCCTCAAAAATCATCAATTAATCTAACTGGCATGTTTCACACAGCCCCTTAACAAAGGGCTATTCAGGAAATTAAGTCAGTAAATGCTACTCCCTTATTTTAATTTCAGTTATCTGTACTTATTGCTGTGTAGCTGGGAAGATTTTTTGGGCAAGATATCATGGGAGAGAGAGGCTTTTGTTTAGTCTTTTTCAACAGATACGTGACCAAGGCAGCTTTGAAGCCTTTTCTGAGGAATCCTTCGTCCTTCTGTAGAATGTTTAATCTTCCTGTGGAGTGTCTAACTATGAGACTCATTCTGCAGACTTTCATTCTTGTGCCATACAGATGAGCAGGGGTTGCTCAGGTGATTGAACGAGTCCTAAATCATTACTGGAGAATGGAGAGAGCAGGAACGCGTAGGTCAAAACAAAATCTTTATTTGCCCCTCTTCTCCACCCAGGAGGAAAAAAAAAAAAGTAATTATAGCTCAGGGGTAGGGAGGGATAATCCTTGTGGGTCCCTTCCAGCTTGAGATACTCTATGATTCAGGGTCTCAAAGAAAGGCTCACCAATAACCCAATAACCCCTTGCACTTTCTGCTTCCAGCAGGAGCCACAATTCCCTCCTGTCTGTGCAGAAGGAGCCAGGATGATTTTGCAGCCTCCTGTCACACAGTTCATCCATGAAGGGGCCAGAGACAGCAAAAATACCATCAGCTTGGAAGCAAAACTTGCAAGGAACAAACCTTCCAGAGGTTTATTGCTCTCACTGGCTGTGCTGTGCCTGTTCTCACACTGCACACATGTGCAGTTCAGGATGGGAAAATATCTGTACAGGGCACCCAGTGCCACACAGTCTGAACCTTACAATGGAAAAAAACACGTTTGTGTGTACTGGTTTCCTCCATGACTTCTTTTTCTGGTGTTTTATGTGGTTTCAGCCCTCCCTGGTGCTGTTTCCATTGGAGGGGCTGTCACAGCCTCTCTCTCTCATGCAGACACTCATCTGTGTGCCTTTGGTGCTGGCTAAGGGTTAAGCTCATGCTACCTCTCAAGAAGAAAAGTTCAAAACCAGTCTTCCTCTTCTCCCCAGTCACATACTTTTGCTTCTAGAACAGGAATTGATACTTTTTTGGTGAAATATATTTGATTATTGGATTAAAATTATGTCTACATATACATAAGCACACTTAGTATGTGAGAGCTCCCTGATTTCTTTGGTTAGCTGGTTGTTTTAAGCCATTTGATGGAAATTATATTTTACCAGACAACCCAGTCTGTGGGGGGGAAAAAAAAAGGAAGTATGAAAAAAGTACATTGCCTTAGTTATTAATCATTTGAAGGATAGCTGAAAGTCACTATTGCTGGCTCAGTGATGTGTCACATCAAGAATGTGGCTCCTTGTGCTGTGTGTGGCAGTAAACAGAGGAAAAACAGCAAGAAAACTGGGGATACAGGTGGATGTGAGGCTAAATGGGATCCTGATCCTGCATGAAGCTCCACATGGGCAGATCTATCTCTGCCCATGGTGTGGGTGCAGGGATTTGTGACAAAGGACTTTGCTGCTGTAGTGCCTTAGCTGCCACTTTTAGCAGTTAGTGCTGTGCTAAAAAAAAAAAAAAAAAAAAAAAAGCCCAGCCAGAAATCACATTAACAGCATCAAAATTGCTTTTATTTTCAGGGTCAATACCCTCAGCAATATGTTGCAGGAAAAAGGTTGATCCCAGTATGGAGTTGCTGATAATTCCCGAGTTGGTTTGACATATGCAGGCTGCTGTCAACTTCAACAGGCTTATTTAACACATTTGTTTCTTTTGGGTTTAGGATTAGTCAAAATGCAATTTTGTGAAGCTGCACTGACAAGGTTGCCTGCAGTGGGCTGTGGGCCTGGCAGAACTCAGGTTGCACAAGTATGACAGCAGAAAATCTTCCCCTTTAGCTTGGAGTTAACCATGGTTAGGGCAAACAACCTCTTCAGGACGCTCAAAAATATGATTTTTTACATTTATTAAAATCTGCTCCTAAAAAGGAGACTCTAAAGTAAGCAGTGGCACTCAAAGTGAAGATCTGGGAAAATAAATGGCCAAAGTTATCGTCCTGTGACAGTTTTGGCAAACCTTTGCACAGTTTTATAAAACAAACGCGTGATGTTCTATTCTCTCGGTAGGTCTTTGCATTAGAAGTTCATACCTAACTCAGAAAATGAATAAAATGCTTCTCTCTCTCCACATATTTACTGAGCACATGCTGGTGAATTAAGTGTGATCCCTGTACCACATCAGCCATGCTCTATCAGCACACCCAACGCCTCTGCAGCTTTCCTGCCTTCCTTGATGTATGTAAACCACAGAAGATGGAGAGGATTCCAGCCTGTTCTGGGGGCTTAATATTCCAAGGGGCTAACTTCTCAAGAATCACAGAAAATAAAACAAATGTCTATGGGCTTGCTCTGCTTTTCAGCAAGTACAAAATGTGCCAGTGAATATCACAGTTTGATAACCAACTGTGCCTCCACTGGTTTTCCACACCAAGATTTGATCTTCTTCTGCTTTTTATGAACCATTTGAGGTTTTTGTGTTCAGCTAAGAATATATTGAAAACCAAGAAAAATTCACTGTTTTGGACCTGTGGCCCAAGGAGGGGGTGGTGATGATAAAGCACTGGCACATGTCAAATCAAAGTGGTACCAGGTCTGACTGACTGTTTTACAGCTGGCCCAGAGCAGTGTTAAAAGTAAGAAAGGAAATCACAGCATTATTCATTAATTTATGCTTATGTATGTTTTGTTTCTCTCAACACACACACACGTGATATTGTTCATATATATTGTTCATCTGGTAAGGAAGAAATAAAAAAAAAGAAATTGATACCAGTCTGCATATGTGTTCAAAAGCTTAGCAAATTCTCCGAGCTCTGCTGGGGATCAGATTTCATGAAACTGCAATAAAAAATCCTTTTTTACCTTGTCTTTGTGTGTTCTGAGGTGGGTTTGTAAGGTTTGAATTACTGGGTAATAACCAAGAAGTCTCTTTTTCATGAGCCTGCAGCTGGGAAATGGACAGTTTAATATTAATGGAAAGAACAAACTCTTCTCCTTTCTCTCTCCTTTCTTCTCTGCACTTCTGCTTCATCATTTCCTTTTCTGAGGTCCCTGTCCTGAAACTGCCTTTGTGGAAGTCCAGAATGAACTACAAACCAGGAGCAGAGCCCAATTTTTTCAAATTTTCACTTAATGACTGCAGTGTAAGTCAAACGACACCAACTTGTGAGCATTCCGGAAAAAATCCACCTCATTGACATATCTGCAATTATTTATTTAACTAAGAAACTAATATTACATGAATCTGCAGAATCCCCTTCTGAGATACTTATTAAGAACCCTGATATCAGTGTGCCAGGGGGAGGTTTGGGAATATGGAAATAATCACTCCTGGCTTCTAAGAGAACATCTTCTAAATGTTTTGTTGAGAATTACTTGGCACAAATGCTTGAATAGAAGTAACCAGCACCACCAGTCTGTATTGTGGTGTATATCCACTTCAGGTCCATCCTGGCTTCACTTCCAGACAGGTTAAGCGAGAATTTGAAGTTAAACACCAAGGTTAAGCACATTGCCACTTTTTTTTTTTTTTTTTTTTTTTTCAATCGAAGGACTCATTAATAACCCTTTTCCTTTAAACCAAGTGCTGGTGTGATGGATAAGAGAGGACAACCCCAAATCAGGGTCTCCAGGGACTGCTGGGTCTAAGGTAAACATAAAGTTAACCCTCTTTGGGATTTCTGGCACAAAGGAGCTCCTGGCACCCAAAGGGTTGTGGGAGTTGGTTGAGAGCCTGCAGAAGTCATGGGACTGAACTGAGAGCTCCAAAAGGTTTCTTGCTTCTGCATTTCTGGGTATAAATGGTATGCTTGAAAAAAAAAAAAAAAAACCCAAAAAAACAAACCCTTTGCTGCTGACTTCTCTGCTGGTTTTTGAGCTTTCCTCCCCACGTCTAATCCTGGTGCTGCTTTTTAGGGCTCTGAACACAACAAACTGCTCTGACCTCTGGTTTGGTCCCTGAGAGATCTGTTTACACAGGCAGAGCTGTCCTTGGGGCTGAAGCCCCTGGGTTTCTCCCCAGGTGGCCTCTCTGTCCCAGGAAATGTGGTGCTGTGAGGAGAGCCCAGCCCTGGTCCGAGCAGCCGGAGCGGGGATGGTCACAAAACCAGGTCCTGAGCGAGGGAACAAGGATGCCTTAGGGCTGTGAAACAAACAGAGCCTTCTCCCATCTGTTCTCTCCTGTTGAGTTCTCCACATACTTGCTGCCTTTGCTGCCTGGCATGGTGTTTTCCTAGGATAACTGAGTAAGGAGGAGCCTGAAATCTAAGGCGAATTGTGTTATTTAAAATATCCTTCTTTTATGGTCAAAATTTATAGCCCAGCCTCATGACACTTGCCTGACCTGTGGTACCCTTTTCCCCCTGGTGATTTAAAAGCGGCCTTGAGAAGCAGAGATGTTTTAATTCCTTCCATTTCCTTTCATGTTCTGTTTTTCTTTCCCCTTCATTTTCTCCTGCGCTTAAAAAAACAGAAAACCCAAAATACCCATCCAGCAGCACAAGATATGTCTGACCAGCGCATCCCGAGGTATGGATTTTAGTGAGGGAGGAAGACGTGCATTCTTTATGTGGCTGTTGCTAACAGACAGGAGTTCAGGGCAGGGAGGCAGGTCTGAAAAGTCTTCTCTGTGGCCTGGGAGGGCATCGTGTCCCATTTTGGCAATTCAGTCCACTCCAGACACTGACCAGCAAACAGGGATGAGGAAGGGCAGGTATATGGAAGAGGAGAGCTTTTTGATCTCCCTCCTTGGCCTCGGGGGTTTTGGCCCAGAAAGAGTCAGGAGTTATAGAGAATTCCCAGAATACAGCTGGGGCACCCCTAACTGCATTGGCTATAATAGGATTTTTTACTGTGTGAGGAATGAAATATCAGGCTCTCATTGTAATCTTCCCTCATGTAGCTGTAAAGAATTTATTTGTGAGTTTTACAATATCCAGAGGTGGTTCCTTTGTACCCTTTTTCAATAAAGTTGAAATGCCAAAAGTTCTTCAGTTTGTTATTGCTCTCTTTGCCCAGCACAAAACCCTTGTAGCAATCCTGAGACTGGCATCTCTGTCTGATCCTGAACCTTCTCTTAAAGAAACCATCCTGGTTTCCCTGCACAGCTGGTCCTTCTAATGCTTTTTTCAGTCCCCCAATACCCAATCCTTTCCAGGACCTTGACATGTGTATCTGTGGTTTTGGAGATCTGCATTATTTGTTGTGACTCCAGTAAGAATCTGGGTCATACTTTGGATTTTAAGCATTTTCTGTTCTGTGTATTCAAATTTCTCATAAGCCTGAAAGTGTCCCACCTTTAGAATGGGGAAAAAAATGTTATTTAAGACTGTGGGGATATAAATGTTTTACTAGGAGAAGTTGCCTGGAATACCAAGGAGTCAGGGAACCAGTTCATTTCCATCTGCCAGCTCATGCTCCATGTGCCAGCTTGCTCCCTGGTCTTCCTTTTTTACCATTCCTTAAAGAGTTTGGCCCTGATTTCTTGCTGCCTCAAGGGGAATCAAGAGTCGGCAGTGATGTGGCTTCCCAAGCACTCCACTTTTCTATCATCAATCAGTGCCTGCTCCTGAGGATTGTTCTGGGTTTGATACTGCGGACTGAGCACATTTAATCCTGACAAACACAGTTCTTGTTTTAAAAAACCCACTGTCAGTATTAAACATAACCTGCATATTGATGGAAATGACAAATTAATCCAGCAAAGAAATACACAATAATACACAAAGTACACAATAATAAGGATATTCCATTTATATTGTATTTCTCTTTCTCCCTATATGCTGATTCTTTTAAATCTTTAAAATAAATAAATTTTAAAAATAAGTTGGGTTTTTTTTTAGAGTGGAACTTTTTTCTCTCTCTCAATGAGTTTCATGAATCCCCTTTCACCTCCATAGGTGGTTGTCATGTCTGGGGAAACAACACATGCTAACTTCAGCTATAGCAGGCTTGATCACATTGTCTGCTGTTTCAATGGGAGTGAGTTTCCCATTGAAACCAGGATGGTTTGGAACAGTGTAGGACTAGGAATTGCTGCTAAGGAGTAAGGAAACAAAAAACTTCAAAGTCTTTCAAAGGCCATAAGGGAAACAGTGAAGAAAACCTTTCTTTTAAACCCTTCCAGTGAATCTACTTCATATGTATATATAGATTTTCAACAGCCCCTACCCAGCCCTCTCCTCATTTGAGAAGTACTTGGACAGACGGATGTCAGAACAGTAGGGGACTAATAAATGTTTCAAGGTTCCCAGATTAGGTCTTCTTGGAAATTAAAAATAGATTTATAGATACTAGCATCCAATCTGAATGTTGTCCCTGATTTCCATGGTTCCAGTGGTATCTGGCTCCTAACACAAACACAAATGTCATAATTTGTTTTCCATCCTCTCTGATGTCAATGTAAACAATCTTTTGGATGGGTCTGGATGTTTCTCCGTGTGAGGATGAAGCCTAACTCTGCAGTATTGTATGAGTTTATGAGAAACAGAAGGGCAATCTGACAAGCTTGGTGGTGTTGTCCAAGCTATCTGAAACACAGAGAATGTCTCACACAATGAGAAGCACACCAGAGTTAAAGATATGTGCTACATTCCTCGTTTCAGTGTTCACTGGAAGACAACCAGGTCAAAACTTGAGTTAAAATGACCAAAACAAAGGCCAAGGCAAAAGGCATAGGAATAGCCAATGTTTCACACATTTCACTGTATCCTGAAGCTATTAACAGGTTCCATCATGGTATTCTCTTTTTCTTCCAAAGATTTGTGAAGAATGTCGGTTCATACAGGGCCATGTAAAAACTCAGGGAAGGCAAGATTCACCCCATCTTTCCTATTTGTTTCTATTCCTTCCCCATCTATTCCTTTTCCTTTTAAAAATAACCTGGTGCATCTTTCCTGGAACACACAGATATATATACACATGTCTATATATATAGATATATATATACATATGTAGTCTTGGTTCTTGTCTTGCAATTTGAATTTGAATCCCATCAACTGCATTTCCCAAGGATGTCCTGCATTCAGACCAAAGTTACCAAAAGCATTTGTTTATTGCTTGCAAACAAGCAGTATTTGTTGACAGAGGACTGGAAGCCCTTTTCTAAACTGACATATTGGAAATATTTTAGGGCTTATTTTTCAGAAAGACTTCAGGCAAGCAAGTGAATGTGAATGAGTACAGCCTGTCCTGCTTTTCCAAGAGCTGCACTTGGAGTGGGAATTCAGGGGTCAGTGCACCCCGGAATGAGGGATGCTGGAACTTACCACGGACACAGTGGTGTGGGAACACCACCCTTGTCTGCAGACCTGGCTCTTAATTTGGAACTCCAGTCACTTTGTGCAGGGATAACAGTGTTGTTTACCACAAAAGGTTTAACAAAAACTACTGCTAAAATTGCTCTGTGGTCAGTTGTGTTTCTGGAAGTTAATTTCCAAGCTGCTGTGAGGAGGTTTATGGCAGGCTGTCTCTCCTCACTGTGAGAAGTTGCCCAGGACCTTTTCATGCATGAGCAGCGGGTTTTAAAATATGCACTTGCTTAGGCACATTATTATTCTAAACATCTCAAAGTTATGTTCTCCCTCCTTGTCACCATAGAAATGATTATACAATTACGTTCCCATTTCTCCACGCAAGGGCTGCCTGTGTGTCTGGGTAGGGACACAATGGCTCTCCAAGGCATTGAGGAATTACTCCACTGCAAGGCAGACAGCTTCCCTTCAGTTCCCAGGACATGGCAGGGAAGGAGCTGCTGCCATCCAGGATGCCCAGACCTATTTTGGGAGGAGCAGGCAAGGCAGGCCATGGGCACATTCCCTCCTGCCTGCAGCCAAACACCTGCCTCATCTTTGAGGTAACTCCTACCTCACTCCATAACACACTTTGTATTCCCCCTTTTTAAACCTCTTTCAAGTTAAACTTCTATTTCCACCCCACTCTTCTCTTTGGCAGTGTTTCTTTTCTATAGAAATAATCTTTTATGGATCTTGAGTTCAGTGTCCAAGTTCCCAACGAGTCCTAAGAATTCCCTTCTCCAAGCAGTACATTCTCCAAGGACTCTCACTAAAGAGAGTCCCTTTCAAATTCCAAACGGTGCTAAGGCTGGTTTGTTCCTCCATGTCCAGAAAAAAATGACACTGAAGCATTATATAAAATATTCTGCTGTGGTTTGACATCTTGTTCTGAAGGCATCATCCTGAAAAAAGTATTGACAAACAGAGGTAATTTTAGAGAAGGAGCAAAGCAGAATGTCCAGATGCCGATGTGAGAGGATTTATGATTTTATATATATACAGTAAAAATAGCTTGGTTAAAAGGCAACCATGAGGGTTTGGCAAGGTCCCAGTATTTAGAGGCCATGAGAATACAAACACAAATCGCTTTTACCAGTCAATTCAGGGATATTGCAGCTGATTCCAGTAGGAGCTTCCTGAGGGAAAGATGGATCCTTGGGGCTTACACAGAATAGCTGACTGCAGAGAAAATGGCATAACTAGGCAAACTGTGTGGAAATCAATAATATACATAAGTCATTGAAATAAAGGGAAAACTCACAGCGAACGTCCGACAATGTTCTCAAAGGAAATGGTGAATAGCTCATCCATCAGAACATTTACATCTCATTTGGATAAAAACTGGAATTTTTTCTACATGGATTCCCCTGGTCTCTGCCAATTCCTTGAAAGCTCGTGGGAGCCTCAGTGGGGTTTGGTTACACCTCAGCAGAAGACGAGCCCTTATCCACCCAGTAGAGAAATATTTCTCCTGGCCTTCTGCCACCAGAAACCAGACCTCAGCGTTCATCTTGGTCCTTTTCTTTGCATTTCTTGTGCACTCTCTCTCCCTTCCCTCTGGTTCTGGTGCCTTTTGCCCTGCAAGTGCTGTATCCCACCAAAGCCCATCCCAGGAATTCCCCTCCTCACTGCTCCACCCTGCAGCAAGCACAGCTGGAAGTGTTCCTTCATGGGAGCATCCTGCACACTCTGACTGTGCAAAGTTGACTCTATTTTGACTCATCTCACCTGGTCAGGGCAGATTTGCTCATGCAAGCTGCCAATTTGTTTATCTCTTGTTCAATGGTTAAGTACTGGAAGCTTCAAATCTAAAAATCCCCAGCTTTCCTAAGAGTCAACTTTCAAAGGCAGTCTTTTATTGCTGGGTTATAAAACCCTTTACAGAGAGAAAAATTCAAGTTTGAATATTGAAGTGAAGTGTTTAAAGTTCCTTTTTGGACCGTGAACCTATTATTAAGGCAGGATGGAAACCAGTTTGCAGCCTGTCTTCTACATGGAACATGCACAATGCCAGAGTCCAAAGTGAAGTCACTTTTTTGGATTAGGCACCAACCACAGAAGGCTTAGAAATGCCACTTGTAATTAAAAACATTGTGCCTGGATCCTTCTGTCTTTATTGAGGTGAAATGGCCACTGGAAGCAATACAAGTTGAGGCTGAAGAACAACAGCAAGCTCTTGTCCTCTGTTTTCTAATATATTTAACTGTTTATGGATGCTGGGGAAGCTTTATACATTCTGTACGTTTCAACAGTAAAATGGATGCAATTTCCTCCAGCTTTGATAGTGATTGTAATAACAGTTAGTGCTCTGTGAGACCAAGCAGAGCCACCTCTCCTCATCCCCTTCTCTGTCCCATGTGAGATGACTGGCAGCCCCTCAGCTTGCAAAAACCTGTGAGCTGCTGTCCCGGCTTTCTTTTGTTTTTTCAGCTTTATCTCTTGTATTTCTACTAATGCCTTGTCTACTTTATGGATCAAAGACTTTTATCTGCCCGTCTGGAAGGGCTTAGCACAACGCAGCCATGATCCTGCCTGAGCAATCCAACACCAGCACTAATTGCACAGCACTTTAATTCTTCAAAGTGTTGTATAAACTGGATGGGCTCAGTTTGTGGTGGTACCCAAAAAGGGTTTGGATAAGATGTCCCCTACCAGCTGCCAAGGTCCCCTCCTAGGGGTGGAGATGGGAAGCCACAGAGGTGTTTGTTTCCCTGTCACAAACAGTCTCAGCATCACTGAACTCTTTGCAATTCCATCTTTCCAGAGGGATCCCCACTTTGCCATAAGACTTCCATGCCCAGGTTTAGATTTCTTTCTGATAAAGGCTCCTGAATGTGCTGAATTTGGCACAAAGTTATTTTGTGCACTCAGCAGACCACAAAGCAGAGGAGAAATGCCAGCAGCTCATTAACCCTTGCATCCCCTCCTTTTACCATGTTCATGATCTCATTTACCAATCCACAGAGGTACCACAGGCACTGTCAGGAAAGACTTGAGGGTCAAGTGTAACATCCCAGCGTCCCAGAGCTGCCTGAGTGAGTAGCAACAGGGAAATTCATCTGCTGAGATGCAGTTCCTGTACCACCATGCCAATCCTGGTGATGCATCTCGGTTAAACAGCAGCCTTTAATTTGTACTTTTTTTTCTGAAATGCGTCTGTAAATCTGGATGTCACATTCCTCACTGAGTTTTCCATAGCAGAATCCCAACCCACAAACAGGAGTGAAGTTGTGGGTAAGAAACTGGTGGTGGTTCCTGCTCCGGGGTGGTCAGCGAGCAGCGCAGGTGATGCTCAGCCCCTGTCACCATGAGAGGAGTCTGGAAATGCTGCAGCCTGGAACAGGGGTGGGAGGGATGTGAACAGCTCTGATATGGTACAATTTAATTCTGGCTTTGCCCATGAATCAGCAGGATCTGGAGAGCTGTAAATCCTGGTGGCTCTTGCTCCCTGCCTGCTGACGGTGCAGGACGGTGCCGTGCTCCGTGCTGGGGACGTGTTGAGCCAGGGCTTTGCTGGAAGAGCTCTGGATCGCTGCCACCTGAGCCAGGGTCAACAAAAGCTCCTTGGCAAGGTAAAATCTGCTGTGACATCATGTGCAGGGTGTGTCTGGGTGTGTGGCAGTGGCCAGCAGCATGAAAACACAGGTGCCTGTCTCCTCTGAGGGTGCTGCAAGGTGTCCACGTCTTGGTTTTGCTCTCTGTGTCTCAGTCAGAAGTACAGTTTTTTTAGTCCGTTTTCACTGAATGTGAAGGCTTCTCTGCTGCCTTTTGTAGTGCAGGGTGGAGACAAGGAAACACGAAAAGCAGTCCCTGTTGTCTCCAGACAGGTAGGGCAGAAATCACAAAGGAAATCTGTGTATTCTTAGCTGGCTTGGTTAACAAAAAGTTAATGTGATTGACACATTTAACGGTTTAAATATGTCTTAAAAATAGTTACTGGCAAAATCTGAAAGCCATAGGTATTTCTGCACTTCACAGCCAAGGAGCTGTGAAGGAGTTGTCTCATGATGTTTTGTGCATAAAATATGTCAAGAAAGGGAAAAAAGGTATAGGAAATAATGGGGGGAAAAATGCCTGAATATGCTGATAATTCTTTGTAGAACACTTATACCTGCAAACAGACAGACACGCTCCTTGCTCAAGGCTGTTTTGTGCTAGAGGAGTAGGTAGGATGAAGCTGGGAGAACAGGCTTGGAATGCAGCAGCTCTCAGAGGACAGAGAGAGGAGAGCACAAAGTCAAGGACACTGCCAGGTGTGGAGCTGAGGAGGAGATGCTACAATAAACACACGGGAGTGCAAGAAGGATGCTCTTATGTTCTGTGTTACGCTTGGAAGGAGGAGGTGGCTCCAAGGCACATGTCCAACTTCTTCCCAAGGCTGCTCCCAAAGGTGACACCAGCATGTGGCCAAGGGGAAAAAGGCTCAGGTTTCTCTATCCACCACTGCTAGTGTGCAGGCAATAATTCCTGATGGGTTGGGAGGAGTGTGTAGGGCTGGAGACTGAAATCACATGGAAATAAATGCTCACCATCATCCAGTGGGAACCTGCACCACCTCACCAGGAAGGGGTTGGAGAACAGCTTGAGAGTCACTGATAAATTATGGCCTGTCTCCTGCTACAGACACTGCCTTAGCATCTGGAGGGGATGATAGAAATCTGTCCTTAATGATTGCTGATCTTCAAGCAGGAGGGGGAAGAAAGCCAGACCCAACTAGACAATATCTTCTCTGAAGAAAAACAAAACAAAACAAAACAAAAAACCCCACCCAAATAAACCCCAACCAAAACCCCCTATATTTGACTGGATTCTCATGAAAGATCACATGTGCCACAAGAGGATAAATTTGGAGCATTCTCAGTTTCAGAGTGAATATTTTATATAAACAGACTAAACAGCACAGGAAAAATACAGTGCTGTGCACAACAGCAATGCTCAGTGAGCTAAAAACCAGACTGGGCCAGATCTTAGTGATAATTCCCAGTGCAACCTATTCTTGAATCTGAATTCTCCTGAGAGATACCTTACATAACAGGAAATTGTGGATAATCACAGAAAATACATCAAAGCCATTTCAGATGTTTCTATCATAACATGTACTAAATGTTATTGGGGGGCAGGGGGGGTGGGGGGGGCGGGTTGGAAATAAAGGTGCAGATTAGCATTTAGGGTTGTAGGTTTTTCTTTTTTTTATTTTGGGTTGGAATATTTCTTCCAGGAGCAGGGGCTGTGAGATTTTCCAGGGCGTGGAGTTCTGACCGGCCTGTGTGTTCCATCCTGCCCGTGTGATCTCCACAGGAGAGCACAGGGAGGGAACAGGCACGGAGGATCAGAGGCAGTCAGGGAACATTAACTGCATACATGCATAATTATGACTACAGTGACCTGATGGAAATTTTGCAGGGATTTCAAAATGCGTGAGAGGAGTCAAACCTTCCCCGAGCCCTTTCTGTGTTTCCCCTCGCACGCTGACAAAACAGGGATGGTAAATAATATCATGGGTAGGCGTTAATTCGCCACAGACCCTGGAATTGCAGAAGGGGTTTTCTAGAGAGGGTAACTGAGTGCTTTGAAAATGGTAGAAGACCGCATCAAATTGAGTGTTATATCCATCCATTCCATGTGGGAATACACAAGGAAGAAAATGCCAGAGTGACTCTGGCTGCCATGCAGCCTTCACCATGGATCCATCCACCCATCTCTCTATGTGTGTTGATTTTCTATGTTATGGAAGTATTATGATAATGTAAAAGTGGGAAAATTCAAATTTACCATGAGATGGGTTTTTTTGGGGTGGGTGGGTTTTTTATTTGTTTGTTTTGTTTTTTGTTGTTGTTGTTGGTTTGGTTTGGGGTTGGTGTGTTTTTTTTGTTTTGTTTTTTTGTTTGTTTGTTTTTTTGTTTTGTTTTTGGGTTTTTTTGGTTTTTTGTTTTGTTTTGTTTTGATTTTTTTTGTTTGTTTGTTTGTTTGTTTTTGTGGGTTTTTTTGGTGGGTTTTTATTTTCTCGAGACGGCAGCGCAGTGTTGTTGAACACTGAGTGCTAACTTAGCCAGAGCTGGGGACTGTGGGTTGTGGAGTTTCAAAATATGCTGGGAATTAATGACACAGAATCCACTGCTCCATGGTTTTATACCAGCCTGTCTCAGTCTAAGGTCAAACTGGAAAAGTTTCCTGACAAGGGCTGTAGGTCTGACTCTCTGCCTCTCTGCTGACTGAGCTGGGTAGCTGCATAAGTATAACATAACCCGAAAAAATCCTCTACCGGGGGAGGGGGGGGATCCACAAATTTAGGTTAAAAACAAAAGTTATGGCAACGTAAGTGCCTCTAAGTTTTGCAATAATCCTCCAGTACTTTTTGCATCCCAAAAGGCTCCAGATGTGACCAGCCACTGCGAAGTGGCGAGTTGTTTATCAGCATCCTGCTCCGCAGACGGGCACCTGTAATTTCAGTCGTGCTTTGCATCAGCAGAATTAAGATATCCAGAAAAAAAAAAGGGGGGGGGGGAGGTAGGGGTGGGGGGGGGGATGGGGGGGTTGGTGTAGAAAATATTCTGCCAAAGCAGGTTTCTGCGTTTTAAGGCATAAATAGGGACAGCAAACCCCTGCCTGTCACCCTCAAGGTGAGGTGGGCAGCACCCGGCTCCTCCCGCGGGGGTGGGTGTTTCTTTCTGCTGGGTGTTGAGGGTGGCTCTGCCCATAAAAAGAGTGAAAATTAATAAAAAAACCTAATAAAAACGAGCTGCTCTCAGCACTGCTGTTAAACACTTGGATTTTTTTTTTTTCACCTCTTTCCCAGCTGTGAGGGATGGGGCTGCCCACCACCTACGGGCTTGCTGGGTACCTGTACACTGTGTGTTTGAAAACTACCTAATTTCACTCGTGCTCCCTTCCTGATCCCTGTTTTTTTTCACAGCTTCATTTTGTTTTGGGGAGCAAAATTTCCTCTTGATTACTTCTTTCTAAAAATGACTGCCACCTTCTTCTGTATTTTTACAGGTGGTTAATTCAGTTGTTGTTAGAAGCCACCAGGTAAAATTCCTGTACTCAAGGGGCAGATCTGTATTTTCAGAAAGTCACCTCCATGTTTGTGTGAAGCACCTGCCAATTAATATGCTTAAAAATATCACTGGAGTTATGTAAGATCTTTAAAAATCCTTCTGCTTCTTGACTCTGCGGCACTTCACCTATGACTAAAAGTCATCAAGCTTCAATGTGCTTTAAAATAAACTCAAAACCCAAGCAGCCCTAATTTAATAGAAACAAGAAATTATTAACTCCTTCCTCTTGTGCAGGATTATTCAAACCTGTGTCCTTATGGAACACAGTCTGATCTTGGAGTACTGATCTCGAGGATCCGTGTCCCTCGTCTGGCACCCCCAGCCATGGTGCCTTAATATATGACATTCTTATATATATATGTAAAATATGCATCATTCTCCACTAATGGTATATAAAAGCTGTGACTCTTGACATTTTATTGGCATTGGAATGGTTATGGCTGGGTAAACTCCAAGCTCAACACACCAAACCAAATGCCTGGGGCCATTCTGATTCCTCCATACTTTACATTTCTAATTTTTTTTTTTTTTTTTTTTTTTTTTTTTTTTTTTTTTTTTTTTTAAAGAAAAGGCTATATGGAAATGAACCTCCAGGGGGGCAAGTTATGGCAAATGGATTTTTTTTCTGGTGAAGTTTTGAAGGTGGGAGGCAAATGATTTTGGGTGACATGGGTGTGAGGAGTTACAAACACATCCAAGCACCAACGAGCATCGGGGCTGAGTAAACTTGCTGCTTGTGGCACCTTTAAACACATTTAAACATAGTGGGATTTGTGTAATATAAATATTAAATCCTTCATAGCACCGTTTAATATACAGGGTGTTAGAAGTCATAAAGGTTTTCTGGTTTAAAATTATAGAAGATACTGAAAGTGATACGTGGTGTTTTCTCTTTCAGGAGCTGATTCGGGCTGCTGATGTTAATGAGAATTTTTCCTTTGTGAGCTGTGGATGAGGCTTTAAGGAAGACTTATAAATAAATCAACAAATAGATAGATAAAGCCTCTCCTTTCTCATTTGCCACCCATTTAGAGATTTTTAGGACTGGAGCTGTTGTTGTTCACCAGGTACCAAGAGCTGGGCAGTGCCTGCTCCTCTTGCAGCCTTGCAACTCCAGTAACCCCAAATATATTTAGACTGATGACTCGATTCCCTCATCGGAAAGATATGTGAGTAGGGATTGTTGTCTATACTGTAAAAACAGTGCCACGCTTGTGCATGCATGTGTGGGGCTGTTAGAAGGTTTTATAAGGTGCACGGGAATGTGTGGCTGCTTATCTGGGGTGAGGAGGGAGCCCAGCACCACCAAAAACCCTCCCTGGCCCACCCAGTCCCAGTTCGGGGCTCCCTCTAAGGCACAGAAAGAACTCTCACACCCTGCACCCAGAGGTGAACGCTCTGTTCAGGTCAGAGGGAAGATTTAGGAGCAAACTCTACTTCCATTTACATCATTAAAATCCTAATGAGGCTGTAAATCAGGGTGAGAGTATGGTTGAGGTCGATAGGGTTGGGTGGGTTTAAATGGCTGGAGAATTTCTCTGTTTTAGGTGGAAATACAGACCAGACGAGCCAAAGCAGAGCTGAAAGAGAAAAGGTTTCATGTTCTTATTAGGATCTGAGGGGAATAACAACAACTATCAATTTTGAGTCAGATTGTTTTGTTTCCTTCTGAGGGGAGATAAAATAGTGGAAATGTTTACTGTCCTAGATCACAGTGGCCAAAACCAAATACATCAAACTGGGCCAAAATTATTTACAAAAGTTTGAATATTTTTTCTGATATATCCTTAATAGGGCAGTAATTAGAACTACTTCTGTATACCTCAGTTTACAATTTTCTTCAAACTATTAACAAAACCTGATATATTTCCCAAGATACACCAACATGATTACATTTTCCATTACTTCCCTTTTTAAAGTAAGCTTCAATATTTCAAATATTACATAATGTGGAATGATCTGGAAACACATATATATTCACTGAGAGTTTTGGATTGAATTTGAAGTTTTAATTGATGTGTTTAATAATTGCTTCAGTGTAAGAGGGCACAATTTAGAAGCTGAAAAAGGCAGCCCATCCTGTACACCCAGTGCAGACCACCGGTTTCAGTGGAATTCTCCAGCTAGCACAGCCATGGAAGCAGCCTCTCCTCTGAGCTGCAGCCAACTTGTTTTTCTGTTCCTTAAACAGTCCTGCAGCACTTGCCAGGAAATGCAAGAAAATAAAATGACTCACTGAAACAGTAGTTGTTTCCATTGGAAATTATTAAAACAAATGGTAATGTTATCATATATTAACTATAATATTAACGTTCTGCAGCACAATCGTTTCTGATGATGAGTGGCAGCATCACAACAAGGACCATTTTGTCTTAAAAATAATATTAATGTGAGCTGATGCAAGCAGTGAGGTTGCCTAATGCAGTAGTGCTGACACAAGACATGGAATGACAATCTGTGGACCATGGAAAAAACCCACTGTCTGCTGAGCCAAGCTCACATCTTCAACCTGCACAGCAGCAAATCTGTGATTTAATTGTGAGGCTCTTTAATTCCATATACAACCACTGGTAATTGTGTTCATGTTATAGACAGACAGGATTATTATTTTTTTTTTCCAAAATGTGAGGGGAGTGGCTCTGAAAGACAAAATTCTAGATAAGATTTCAAGGCTGCAAGAGAGAATTTGCACATAAAGGGTTGCACTAAGCAGACTAAGAATGAAATTCTTACAGGTTTTTCCTCTGTCACAATCCGAGTCCAAATTTCTCTGTATTATTTGAAAACGGTGCAGTATCTATTTTCCTGTGTTGTTTGATCTGCCCAACAATATCACAACACTTCCCAGCAGTTGGAATACAGACCTTGGGAGCAGCTTATGCAAAGGGCAGCATCCCAAGGAATGGAAATATCTGGGGATCTGTGTGTTTCTGCATTGCTGAAAATGCTTAATATCTGGAATTGCTGAGAGTGATGGGGGTGATTTCTGGTGCCCTCTGAGCAGTTGTTGTTTAACCAGGAGCTGGTAGCTCCTAACTAAACATAAACCCAGGTGTGCGTAGGCACCCTTCCTGATGTCACGATTGCGTAATAAAACATACATAAAAAACAGCAGGGCTGGTAATTAGGGTTCTAGTCAGAACATTTGCGTCTGACAGTCCAAGATACACGTGGAATTTTTGAATTATTTGCTTAAATTGTGCAGTTTCTGTAAACAATCCCAACAGTAAACCTATTAGCTGAAATATTCACACAGAGTAAACAAAAGGAACACAAACGTAGCCAAGTCAAATTCAACTTTCTGTCTTAGTAAACACTTGAGGGAGCCTTTTCAGAAGCACATTTCTAGCTCTGCCTTAGTTTTTCAGAACTTCCAAATAATGGTGTTTGCAGAATTAATAGAAGTATATAGAAGTATATAAAGGTACATTTTCTCCCACAAAACAGCAGAAGAACTTCTACAAAAATAAAAGGAGGCAAGCAACGAAGTCAAGCATGTGTCGTGTCCCTTGTACCTTGATCCAAACTATCAGTTTTCAACGCCAGCCCATTTTTGGCTGCTTTCTCCCCCAGAGATGCCCACAGTTAAGAGAGGTGCACAGGTATTCCTTGTGCAGGTTACCTGAGCTGGTTTGCTCCTGGATGTACCTGGAAACACATCTTGTGTCCACTCAGGCATGCTGTCTATGGGAGCCCTGCATAACTTTATAACATAAACTTCACCTCACTCCTATATTGGGCATATCAGAAATTGGAATTATTGGGTAAATGTACGGCTGGAGCGTCAGGAAGGTGTTTTTCACCACCAATCTGCCATTTTATAGCCGTTTATGGAAGACGATGAAGGGGTGGATGGGAGGGCACACAAAGAACTCGTCATGAGAGGCACCTTTTGGTGCCAAAAGTCTCGATTTTCCCCGGCTCTGATGTGTGAGGGAGGACACCTCCAATGGCAGATTGCCTCCTAGTGCCACGCTCAGGAAGTGACTGAGAGGCCAGAAGCCACCAGGGTAGATATTTCATTGTGGATCCCACATCTCAGTGACATTTAATGCCTGTCTTTATAAATGGATCGTAATTTTCAAATAGAGAGTAAAATTATCCTTTTTTCTATCAGCTTTTTAAAAATAAGCTTACTTAAAAAAAATCCTAAAAAGGTGCTTTTGTCCACCACAAAAGAAGTTGTTTCTGGTTTCTATCATGAGTTAGAGAAACACCTGTTTTATGAAGTTTGTACCAGGGGCATTCTGCATGTTTTTTTCTTATTTAAAAAATCTAGTTTATCTCAATCAACCGTTTGTTCTAGTTTTTGGTGCAACAAACTATTACTGTCTGCATCACATATAGGATGAGAAAAGAAAGAAAATATTTGTCCTAGTTCCTTTCCTTTCCCTCCTGAGGATGTCTTTTGGAACCACAGCTCCTCCATCCTCATCCCAGGGATGAGATCCATCATCTTTGCTTCTCCTTGCTCTCTTGGCAGAACTAAAACCATTTTTTTTTTTTTTTTAATCTCCCACCCTTCTAAATCTTCCAGTGAGAACGAATTTCACACCTCACACAATTGCAAAGGCATTACGGGCAGGCTGACAACGCCCTCCTCAATTTGCTTCCAGGACGACGTATTTTTGGTAAGGAGTAGAATTTACAGGGAGGATATCGAACATATCGTTGGGAGCGAAACG
The DNA here is from genome assembly GCA_027886175.1 of Phylloscopus collybita. Taxonomy (NCBI): domain Eukaryota; kingdom Metazoa; phylum Chordata; class Aves; order Passeriformes; family Phylloscopidae; genus Phylloscopus; species Phylloscopus collybita. The sequence goes on from JAJNNQ010000043.1 coordinate 1,908,114, forward strand.
GAGCAGCAGAAGGGAACATTTTTGTGTATTCCATTTGCAGCAGACACTCGAGGAAACAGCAGAGGATGCCCAGGGTCTCCAGCAGCCCTGGGGCAGGGGATGGGGTGCCTGGGGCAGGGCTGGGAGGTGGGCGCGGATAAAAGTGGACACGACCAAGGCGTCACCCACCCGAGATCTGCTGGGCTGACACAGGAGCAGCCTCAGCTGGAGCAGCCTCAGCTGGAGCAGCCTCAGCTGGAGCAGCCTCAGCCGGAGCCCTGTCCCTGGCCAGCCGCGGGGACAGCAGCCCCGCACCTCGCACACCTCAGAGCCCCTCCGGAGCTCCTTCCCCGGGGAGCGCCCTGCGGGTCTCCGGCGAGGGCGAGGAGGAGGCAGCCCGGAGCGGAATGGAAAGCAGGAATCTTAGATGTTAAAACCCCAACTGAGCTGACTTGCAGAAATTGCTGGAATACCTTCTTCCGTTCTGACCGCCCCGTGAGCCCAAATTTCCTCTGAGATCTCTCAGAAGTGGCGCGTCCTCCGCAGGCTGCGGTGGAAAGGTCTGAGGAGGAGCACCACCAATAAAGTACACTTTTTACCAACAGTGCAATTTCTCTCTGGGCAGACCCTGAAGAGATCAAACCCCTCTGTTTGCGAAGCCTGACACAACGCAAGAAGCAATGGGAACCTCGAGTATCCATAGGAATCCGTGTTTATCTTTGGAAGGTCAAAACCTACCCCAGTTTCAGTTTTCAGCTGAACGTGGGGAGGGAGTTGCTAAGGTTCAGCTCTTAAAAGAAACTGTAATAAAATTGTCTGGCAGAAGAAGTTAGACTCGCTCCTTCAGGATTCATTACTTCCCCAATAAATGCAACATGGCATTTCAACATGTTTGTATTGTGACTTCACTAGCTTTTGTTATGTATTTGAAATATAATAATATTCGATAATAGTTCATGGCAGAGTTATTTTTAAAATGTATAATAGTGACAACATTCAGACATATTACAGACTTCATTTGAATGAGAAAAAGTTTATGATTCACTTGCCTTACAGAAATTGTATTTTACTGTCATTATCAAAATTACATTATTTAAGTACTGCACGATTTTCATACCAAATTATCTTTTCACAGGAAAAAAATATCACTGTGGTAAATTACAGTGTATTAAAATTCTGTACACCATTTTCATATTACATTACAAACATTCTTTGTGCATTGTTTCTTCACTGTAGCTTTGCTCTTTCATCAGATATAACCCCACATGAGGTGCACAAAACTGGACTGAATAGGGAAGAATATAGAGGAGATGCTGGTGCTGGGATCTGTTATGCTAAATATAAATGTTAATCATCTGTGTTCCATTATGCTTATCTTTCCATGGATTTTTGGCTAATTTTCCAGGTCCAGAATATTACCAGTGTTTTGTGGTACGCATGGATTAGGTTGTTGTATTAGGGTTGGAATGGCTGAGAGGGTGAAACCGAAGAAATGCAGTAAAAAGCTGTTGTTTGTGGAGCTGTAAATAGTTCCCAGCAGAAATGTCTCTGCCCACTCTGCTCAGACACAAAGCTCAGGGAAGGGGATTGGTTTGTTTGCTTGAACTCAGGGGTGGCTCTTACTGCTCCAGGTCAGTCATAATGAGCAAAAGAAGGCTAATGACAAGAGGAGGTGCTGACTGCCCAGCATTTATCCTGTGGAACCGTGCAACATCAGAGAAAAACAGTACTCATGCCACACTGACTGCAAAACCGGCCGATTTTCAAACATACCTGAATCTGACCAGACTTTTTAGTATATATCACAAAAGACTGTGGTTGGAATAAATAGCAGATAGTCACCCAATGGTTAACGTGACAGTCTGATTTCAGTGGCCATAATTAATGATTGATTAATTTACTTATTTAGAGAAGACTCAACAGCTCAGCTGAACAAGCCACCTCTGCCCTCCTCACGTGGGACATCTCAGCCTGAGGGGAGAAATTCACCCCCATTCTCTTTCTTGGTTCTGTGCTGGACTCTGGGACAAGCCCTGCTCCTTAAATGCTGATTATTTGTCTAATTTGTTCTACTGGAAAATGTGCACTGTCAGTCAAAGAAAGATCAGGTGAAATAACTGGGGACTGGGGTGGAAAAGATGCAAAGGGCAATAGAGGATTGGTCTCTGAAACAGGGGACTGCAACTGTGACCCCACGGGAACAGCACCAGGAGGGCTGACATCCACACTGAATTTTGTGGGGTTTCACTCAAAAACAAACCCAAGTCTTGTCCCACGAAGGGAATGCTGTCTTGAAACAGGTTGGATGGGCTCGTAGGCTGTCGAATACACTGAATTTCAGAGCAGCAATTCCATAGCTGCACAAACATCAGAGTGCTCTCGGTCTCTCTCATCAAAGGAGTAACTCTGAAGTCACTGGAGAGCCAGAGCTCCATTTGCCACGAGCCAGCATAACATTAGTGTGGGCAGGGCAAACCAGGGGATGGACACCGAGCAGCAATAACCTCTTGCATTTTTAATCCTAATGTATGTGATGTCTGGGCAGGTACTGAGAAATGAGTGTAACTGGTAGCAAGGGGAATGCACAGGTAAACCTGCAAGGACTGATCATTGAGGAGTCCCAAAAAATGGTGACATTTAGCATTTAGAGGGGAAAAAGGTGGCTTGCCATCAGGGACAGCCCTAACTGGAAAAATCATGTCCTCACTAGGGAGGCCCACATGTTCATGCTGGGGGAATTAATGCCAGTTCTAAACAGAGAGGGCAAGCACATGATGTTGGAGATGTGAACATATTTTGGATTGTTCTATACATACTGTGTATTGCCCACACACTCTTCCTTTTACATGGTATTATTTTATTACTATAAATACTATAAATTAAATAAATTCAATATACAGTGTTACTGTACTGCCCCCAAATCCTCATCACTCCATGTCCCGTGCTGTGAAATCACAGATAAAAACAGGACTCTTGTCCCAACACCATGGGAGATATGTTATGTCATGATTCTAAATAAAACCCAAGCTTTAATACAATTCTATAGGAAATATAATTTTTTAGCATGCATAAAAAACGATTTAACTTCTGCTAATTTAGGACGCATTTCAATCCAACTATTCAGAAAGGCCAAATTATACATAATAAATGATTGTTGAGGAAGAGGTATCACGTTATCTGTCTTGTCCACAGCAAATTATAAAGCTATTCTAAACCACAAATGTTGAGTTCTTAATCAAAGAAAACTACTTCCAATAATTTTTGCTGCAGGTTTTTATATAGCTGTGAAGACGTACGTCAGTCGGAAAGATGATAAAATGTTTTTAGAGGATCAAATGTTATTTAAAAATTCATATTGCTTTATGTCTTGGAATTGTACTAGCAGGTCTTTTCATTTTCCTCCAGCACGGCCATAGGCTCAGCTCTGTGGTCTTTGCAGCCAGAAATAAAAACACAGAGATGTGTTTTTTTCACCTGAATGATGACATCACGGGGGGCGTAGCAGCAGCCTCTGAATAGCGAAGGTGACAGTGAGATCCTGCTTCCTTCATCCCAGCCAAGGCAAGGCTGGCTTGGGGAAGGGGGTTAGGATCGGGTCCCCAGAAAAAGGAGATAATGAGCCATAAGTAGGGATAATGGGGTGATCAGAAGACATGGAAAACGTAGGTTGAATATCATTAAAATCTTCCTGACAGTGAGCTCTATTGTGCCGGGGAATAATCTCGTCAGCTTCAACGGGAGCACTGCCAGGGGAAGGTCTCAGGGGCAGCCCCAGTGCTGATCCAGGGCCCATGGACCTCAGAGGGGACATTTCCTCACCCTTCAGAGGACCTGGCCTGGGGTCGGGCACGCACTGCAGGTAAATTCTCCTGGACATGCACAATTCCCAGAGATTTCCCCAAAATTGTGAGGAGCTTCTCCACACAGGCGGCACACGGTGCTCCTGCTCACTGCAGCACAGCTGAACCCCACCAGCTCAAGAGGCATCTTCCACATGGTGCAAACGTAGAAAGGCTGTAAAAATCATCGATGCTGGATGAGCAGTCAGGTGATTTTAACAGCGGGGCTGCTGGGAGGAGCAGGGTTAGGGAACAAGGCCACGCTGGATGTTCCTGTATCCCAGGGATGGTGGAGGTGGCATTAGAAATCCCTGGTTTCTGTTTTCCTGCCACAAGAAAGTCAGGGGAGCTGTGAGCAAGGGAGCGCCAGGCACAGCATCACATACTTGAAACAAGTGAGGAAACAGTATTTTTTTTTTTCCCCATACATGTTGTTTGTACCCTTGGTAAATAAACTGGATCACGTGGGAGCTGACAGCCCCTGCGTCTGTTCTCTCCTGACACACAAAACTTGCAGGATTATCAACTTTAGCTGCTACCTGGCTCCAGAAAGACTAAATATTGGTGGGAAGTGCCTCTGCACAAATAATCTCACTCATATGTCGCTTGGTAGGCACCAGTGATTAAACACATTTTAATGCTGAATCCCAGTAAAATACCACAAATGTCAAATATTAAAAACCACTTTTCCCCAACAACAAACATGCTTTTGCCCTTGTGTGAATCCACTGCACCTGGGTATCTTTTTCAGCACCTCGTCCAGCCCTATCCATATGTTTTATGGTCTGCCACACACTGGCAGATGCTGATGTGAAAGTTTCTCTCTCCCAGTAAAGTTTCTGTAGCTCACTGGTTGAGCTGCTGGTGGGAGAGAGGAAGGGGCTCATCCATTTTTATTCATTACTACACATACCACACTCAACGAGATGCAGAGATCTGCAGCACTCATCTGAGGCTAATAAAACCAGATTAAATAAAGTTCCTGTGGTTTTCTAGGTAACTTTATTGAAACATCAAGATCTGTGTGTGGGGAAAAATAACTACCCACTGCGCTCCTCAGTTTTTACCTTGCAGCACTTGCTGGTCTGTTGGAGAGGGCTATCCAGTTACTACAGCACTTTGTGATTGTATTACTTTAACCCCAAGCAGAGTGACACAGTGAAAGGAGTTTCACAGCTACTTTTTGGCTTTTGAAGTCTTGTGATGTGTTTCTCTACACTTTACTCTCTGTATCCCTGAATGGTGTCCACCTCTTCTTACCTCTGATTTTAAGGTTTTTTCCACTTTGGGTTTCCACAGCTCTAGCACAAAGTCTGTCCCTACTCTGTGTATTTCCTCAGGGTGTAATTTTGGGGTTATTAATTGAATTTTAACCTGATTTTCAGAGTTTTTCTAATTTTCAACTTATTGAACTTATTTTCAACAATCAATTTGAATTGATTATTCAAATTTTGAATTATCACCCTGCCTTTGAACATTACCTCCACTTGCTGTTGTCTTCAGAGAAGAGAAACTTTTTGTATTCTATTAACTAAGCCATTGCTAAAAACTGCTTTACACTATTGGACTAGAGAAGAACCCCCAGTGTGAAATCCCATTTGATAATCTGTTTCTACTTTGATAATGTGACACCTGTGCTCTCCAAACACATTTTCAGTAAGCTGATTAGTAATTTCATGTTTCCCTACCTTGCACACAAGAGCTTTGTGACACAGTGACACAAACCCACTGAAGCCAAAGTTGTACCATGTCCATGGCTTTCTCCTGCTCCTGATGCCAGTGACTCTGTCATGGAACAAAATTAGTTTGTTTTGACATGATCTACTCTTGACAAATTTGTCTTGGCTGCTGCTTGTCTCTTTGTTGTCTTCTAGAAGGCTATAAATATTTTAATTAATTGGTCCACAACTTTCTTGCTTGATTTTCTTCTTCATACTACAATGTCTTTGAAATGCTTAGTTATATTTAATATTTTTTTTTTGTCCTGGCCTACCTTTTTTTTTTTTTTCTTAGTTTGACCTAGTTTCCAACTTTCCGTGTTCTCTTCTTGTGTTTTAAGCCATTGAAACATGCCTGATTTAGCTACATTCATTTCTAGCCTGTTTCTGCATTGGCAGAGTTTATGGTTCTGCCTTTAATATAGTTTTAAAAGGGGCTGTCAAATCTACTGGATATCTCAGACCTGTTCCCAGGAAATCCTTCCATTTCTGTGTATTTATTGAACACTGGTTTCTTGATGACCGTTTGTTCTGTTTTGCTTCGAACTTCAAGCTGATTTTTCTGCTGTTTTCCTGGTTTCCTACCTCACCTCTGGAGCAGTTAAACTTCTGCATTTCCCCAGGTTGCAGTGTTTTCACACAATTCTATCAGTTTACAAAAACATCATTCACTTCAGCAGTGCACAAAAGCTGTGATTTTTCCTGTTACTTTCACCCACCAGCTTATAACCCATCCATCTTCTTTCCCACCCAGGCCCTGGGACAATCCTTGTATCATCTTGATACTTAAGAAAACATTCTCTGCTGCCCTCCCCACCCTTGCAGGGAAAGCTATACCCTTGGAAATTAATATTCCAGTCATGTAAATTACTTGAACATGTGCCTGCTATGCTTATTAACTTGCAGTTTCAATCCAAGACTTTGCACCAAGATTTTCAGCCGTTCCTGTTAATTGCCCCACTTTTTGCTGCACAAAATTGTAAGATACTGAGTAGGTGGCTTCATCCTCCTGCTTGTCCTTCCACTAACCACAAATACCATGATTTTTGATATTTATAAATATCATAAATATCCCCAGATATTCCACTTGTAGCCCTTTGAGCAGAACTTCCCCAGTGCCACTGTTCTGACCTGCCACAACTACTGCCAGGCATGTGAAAAATCCTGAGTTTTGGCATTGCCTTTTTTTCTACATTTTTGAAGATGGACTTTTTTTTTTTCCTTTAATTTTTTTCTGATATTTGCAAAAGGAAATAATCACAAAGGCTCCTACAAAATAATGTGATGTTAGCAGAAGTCATCAAGAACTCTACTGAAAAAACAAAACTAAGGGAAAAATTGAAAGGTGGTTTTCTAAATGCTTTTTAAAATAAAGCCCAGTTTTGATGAAGTTATGCAAAATGTGAAATTTTCTGCTATTTAATAATATTAAAATTCCCTGGGTTATACTGAAGCTCCGGAGATACTCAGAGGAGCTATTAGGGAAAATTTGGCGGGATTTAGGAGAGTCTTTCAGCATCTTGTGAAAGCACATTTTCTACCAGATGTTTGTAAAGAAAGGAAAAAAAAAGGCATATTTTGATTCCATTGAATCATCAGCTGCATGAGAATCTTTGTCTTCTGAAAGCCCCTTAAGCACTTTCTCTGGATCAAATATTAAGAGAAACTTTCATTAATTAATATCTTTTTTTTTTTTTTTCCAGTAGATGACAGAGATTGGATTTGAAACTTCCTCAGGAAATTTTCTGATGATTTGGAAGACAGGTTCTTATTTTCTGTTGTTTTTTAGTTTTTCCAGAACATTACTAGCTGGAGAGCAGTGGAGTTTTTAATATTAGCAGAAGACGTTGTTTATAATGCAGAACTCTTCCTGTCACAAAATCACGCGAAAAAAATATCAGAATAATCTATTTTAATGCCACCGATAATTACCATCACTTAATAAACGCAGAAGCACATCACAGTCCTGTGGAGGAATTCTCTCTCTGCTCAGGCTGAAGCACGATTTCCAAACTCTCTGGGATGATCACATGCCTAACTGCTGCTGCTGTTTTTCAATACCTCCAAGTTTATTCCGCGTTCCTGACGAAAACCAATACCTGGCAGTCGCCACGGCCAAGCCAATATTCACCCTGGGCGGCCGTGCAGCGGCACTTGGGACGCTGCAGCCACCAAGCCTTCAGCACATAAGGGCTGGGTGGGTGTCTCGGGGTGCCCTGGGGGTCTCTCCTGAGCAGCACCAGCAGCTCTCCCACCCCTCCAGCTGTTCCTCCGCAGCCCGGCCGCCCACGGGCGCGGCACAGCGGTGCCAGCGCTGCGCGGTGGGCGGCTCGGCAGCCAGGGCGGGCTGGCGATGAGCAGGGATGCTCCGAGCGCTGGAGGAGGGCTCGGGGTGCTGTCGAGCAGCGCGGGGGCTCCGCAGCCGGTGTGAAAATGTCTCGGTTTCGTTCACTCTGTTCCTCTGCCCCTTCTCCCCGTCCCTTCCCTCCGAGGCAGCGGGGCAGCCTGTGCCCAGCCGGGACTCCTGTGCCACCGTCAGCCCACGCTGAGGGTTCACTAAACGCTGGGTGAAGCCACAGGACCGAGGCCAGTGGGAGACAAACCTCCCACAGCGTGCTGGCTTCAGCTGGGGCACAGGGAACTGCTTCCCCAGTGGCTGCTGTGGGGCCGTGTTTGGGTTTGTGCTGAGCACGGGGTTGATCATTCAGAGATGTTTTTGTTATTGCTGAGCTCACCCAGAGGCCTTTCTCTGCCCCTCGTGTGGCCACGCTGGGAGGGGCTGGGGGTGTGTGGGAGGCTGGAGGGGACACAGCCAGGACAGGTGACCAGAACTGACCACAGGGATGCTCCAGACCATTTGGCATCGTGCTCAGAGTGGAAAGTGGAGGGAAGAGGGAGGAAGGGGGATGCTGGCAGTGGTGGTGTTTGTCTTCCCAAGTTGCTGTTACAGGTGAAGGGGCCCTGCTCTCTGGGAGGTGCTGAAGAGGAAGCAGGGAATGAATTCCTTCTCTTGCTTTGCTTGCGTGCATGGCTTTTGAACTGTTGAACTGTCTTAATCTCAACCCATGAGTTCTCTGTGTTTTACCCAACCAGTTCTCCCCCCAGTTCCACTGGTGGGGGAACGAGCGAGTGTCCATGAGGGGCTTGGCTGGGGTGACACCACAACACAGACACCAGTGTCAGTTCTGAGTTGGTGGAAAACAGAAACTATAGCAAATTCACAGCCCAACTCAGCCCACAGCCACTTCCCCCTATCTTATCCACAGGTGTCCTGGCTTGGCAAAGTGTCCCACAGGGAGCCAGACTTCTGCTGTCACAAAACAGCAAAATGATCCGTCCCAGCCAGCAAAGTGAGAGCCAGTTTTGTAAGACAGGGGTTTGCTGCACAAGTGAATGTTTTTGGTGGACGTACAGTGGGTTAAACTCAGTCTCCCAGCCTGAGAAACCCAAGGCACCACAAGGCACACCAACAAATGCACCCACAAACATAATTGAAAAAATGTGTCTCCACTGTGGGCATTCCCCAGCTGAAGAAAGTGACCCTGCAGTTTGGAACAACCCGTTAATTTGCAAATTCTCCTCAGTACAAAGCAAACACAGGTGTATTGTTCAGGGGTTGGATCTCCTGTTTTCTCTGGTGTTTAATCTGTTTCGGTAGCTGCTGGAATCAGACGTTTCCAATAAAAGTTCAAGGAGCCCTCAGTAAAGATGTGCAGTGATCTGCCCAGTATCTGTCCGTATCTGACTTGTTTGTTCTAAGATTGAGGGAAGATTTGGAACCTAAGGTTTTATATCTCCCTCTGTACATGTTTGCTTTAGTTTATCTGCTCCGATTTTGAATGTTCTTGCCTCTCATAAAAAACCTCTGCTTTCTTTTGTAGCTTGGAAACTGCTTGACCTCAGTTATCTGCTGTGGCAATGTGTTCTCTCATCTGAAGTCATGTGGTTTGATAAAATGTTTTCTTTCATTGGTGGTGAGTTTGTAAATACTGATGTTCCACTCTCCTTTTGTATGAAACAGTGGGAGCAGAAGCTGTCAATATTTTTTTATTCTGCAACAAACCATGAAATCAGCATTGGCATGGCAAGTCAGGGCAGAGTGATCCTTATGCAGACACACTGCCCAAAATGCCCTGCCAGTGCATCAACAAGATCATGTATTTTTTGGAAACAGTACCTTTGAAGTATTGATTTTTAGTTAGGATTAACTTTTAGAGGCTCAGGGAAGAAAAAAAACAACCCCAAACCAGACTCTAGAATAAAGACCTGGAAAGGGTTCTATGCTTTGAAGTGGATGATTTCTTCTCATGACCTTCATGACCTTTGGAAATCTTGGAGAGGTCCTTGGAGTTTCTGAACCAAAACTTCCATATCTGAACTCCATGCAGTTTTTCCAAGTTCCATGTTATTTATGCATGAGAAAACTTTGGACACAAGGTGGCAAATGCTTGAAGTTGCTTGAGTGGAAAAAAGGCTGAAAAAGACAAGGAGTTGATTGTCGTGAGCTGCAACCTGAAGCAAGTCTCTAAACAGCAAGACCAAGCATGTTAATTCTCCTGAGGTTGTAGAAAAACTTGGAAAGATAAACATAATTCAGTCTTTTATAGGTTGCAGTAGCAAGGGTTTGGCTCAGAAAAACCCTAAACAAAATATGCATATAGATGTTTCATCAGAACTACAGAATTTAACAGGGAATCTGAATTAGGGTAATCTGTTTGATGAATCTGGGCTAGAGGTATTAACTCTGGGTACCACATGTGAAACCCCCATCTCTCTGAACTCCTTGGGAATTCTGATCCTTCAGCATCTGGATTTCAACTCACTTATCTTTCAGGAAGAGAAGAGTTAATGTTCATATATGTGTGTGTGTGTGTCTAATCAAAGTGCTATCTTTTTTAGACAGAAAAAAAAAAAAAAATCAGGCATTAATTAGCAGGAAATAGTGGAGTTAGGCAGAGAGCCGTGTGGAGAATACAGCTGAAGGAGCAGAGTGGACCAACCTGGAAAAAGCAGGAGACAGAGCAGAGTCCACTGCATGATGTAAAGCAACAGACTGGAATAGTGAACCATCCTGAACAGGGAATTAAGCAAGGAATGAAATAGGCCAGCTAGCCAGGAGGCAGCAGGGCTTACTGGACAGCTCTGCTTTTAATGAGCCTCTCACAAGCCACACTTGCAGGATGTCAATAGTGCTCATACTGCATTTATTTTATTTATGAATAGATGGATTCTCTGCGGCAATGGCAAAGGCAGAAATATCCCAAAGGCACCAAACTGCCCATGCAGCACCTGCACACGACGCAGCCGTGTCACGACACGGTGGAACATGTCACAACAGTCCTGAGGCGGTGATGGATATTGAGATACTGCAGTTCCTGACAAAGGCGGCTCTGCTGATGGCAGGAATGATCCCATGTGCACCAAATGTGAGCTGAGGAGCAGCCTTTTTTGTAGTGGGAAAAACAAGAGTGACTCGTGTTATTCCTCCCCCCCCCCCCCCCCCAAAAAAAAAAAAAAATTAAATAGTCCCCAACTTCCTAAAAAACGGGTGTTCCTAGGGAGGTCCTTCCATCCCGGGAAGGAGACAAGCAGCTGTGTCAGTGGGAATACTGGGAATCAGGCATTCTTTAAGACAGAAACATGCCTCTGAGCATGTACCCAGGGAAGCATTTTTGCAATCCAGAGTGCCGTGTGTTCGAGGAGGGCCAGCACAGCCTCCCAGCCTCTGCCGGCCCACCGGGACTGGACCCAGCTAACCGGGAAGGGGCTGGGCCGAGCTCCGGGCTCTGGGGTCAGGTCTGGGGCCGGGTCACTGGTGTGGGGTCCCGGGCAGAGCCCGCGGGGACCCTCCGAGCCCGGGCAGGACACACAGCCCGAACCACCCCCGGAGCCGCCGCGGCGCCGTCCCCGCGCCCGGCCGGCCACGGAAGGGGACGAGGGGGACGCGGACCCCACTTTCGGGAGATCGCTGCCCCCGGCCCGTCCTGCATCCCCCGGGCCGAGCCCGAGCATCGCTCCCGCTCCCACTTCGCCTTGGCCGGGCACCGCCATCAGCCGGAGTGGGAGGAAGAAACATTAACTCCAGCAGCTGTTTCTTGACCCCGGCTGTCAGCCCTGCCCCCGAACGGGGCGCGCTTGGGTTCTGATCTTGTTTATTTTTTTATTACTTAAAAAAAAAAAAAAAAAAAAGAAAAAAAGAAGAAAAAAAATCTGTCAGATTCGGAGAGCCCAACCATGGGCACACACACGCACACACCGGCACGCAAAGGCGGGTGAAGTTTTCGGGGGGGTTCAGCGGGACGTGCCCCCCTCCCCATTTCACCCGTTTCCCCCCCTCCGCCCCCTCCCGCGGGGGCGCGGTCCCGCGCGCGCCCCCGCGCTTCCGCACCTCCGCCGCCGCGCGCGCCCCCGCGGTCCCGCACCGGCGCTGCCGCGCGGAGCCGGCGCTGGGCGCCCGCAGCTCCGGCAATTCCCCAGCATGGGCGGCTTGAAACTGCTGGGGCTGAATAGCATTTGCTGTTCCGTCCCCGCGCCGCCTCCCGCCGCCGCCCGGCGCCTGGCGCGGCTTCTCCTCCCGCTCAAGTTGTGCTGACACAGGCGCTGCCGCCGGCTGCAGCTCCGCCGGCGCTGCCCCCCGCGCCCCGAGACCCCCGCGGCTCCCCGGGGTCCCGGGCGGGGGTGCCGGCGTGGGGGTGTGCGGGACCCGCGGGGGCGCCGGCTGCCGGCGCCGCTTTGCCCGTTAGTTGTTGTGGGGGGGTTGGTTCTATTTTTTTTTTTTTTTTTTTTTTTTTGGCGGGGGGCTGTGGGGGTTAATACACGTGTGGAAAGGGACTGTCACTCCCCTCACCCCGGGCTGTGTAACTCGGGGTGAGGGCACAGTCGCGGGTGGGGTTTCACTGGAGGCATCCGCGCCAGCGGTGGGGCCAACCTTGGAACGAGGAGAGGTGCCAAAAATGCCCGTCCTTGTCCCCTGGGAGCCGGGCAGGGCAGGAAGGGAGCCAGGCAGGACCAGGGAGGCACATGGTGGGCGGGCAGGTGTGCCCACACCTGCAGCGCTGGGCAGGCCGGAGCTGCGCTCGGTGCTCCCCGCTCGCACCTGAAGTTGCTTCCACACAACCCGAAGGGTTTGGGAGGTTTAGGGGGCTAGTGGTTTAAAGTGGTTTTCTGTTGGCTTCGTGTCCTGCGTGCCCTCCGACCTTTGTGGAAGGAGCATTAACTCTTTGCAGGCTCAGCACGCACATTCCCCGCTGGCCGAGCAGCGGGACCCTCCAGCCACGGCCGGACGCAGCCGGGGGTCGCGGCCGAGAGAGGAAGGGGAGGAAGGAAAACCGGAGCTGGGAACCGCAGGCGACGGCTCCTGCCCCTCGCTCGGGGCCGCTGTGCGTTCGGCTGGGCTGGAGGCACGCAGGAATCCCTGCCTGCTCCCAGCCCCAGCTGAGCATCCCTCCGCGCCCACCTCCCGCTGCCTGGCGCGGCTGCGGCGGCCTCTCCGTCCTCTCCAGCGTCCCCGAGCAGGGAAAAGCAGCTCTGAGGAGATGGATGCTGGAGTAAACATGCCCGTGGGTGTGTGTCCGGCGGGGGACAGGGTGTGAGGAGGAGGAGGAATGCTCTGAGGGCTGGCACCCAGGACAGCCGGTGCTCCAGGAACTGAGCGGCATGGTCAGCCTCACTTGCTGTGGGCAGCAGGATACTCATCCTGACCAACTTGGTGAATGAAATAATAGTTGTATGTTGGATACTAACCACAGGAAAAATAAAAATCTTGAGCACATATAGGTTGATTGAAGGATATTTATCTTAAACTAGCAGAGATTATTCTTTTCCTTTGGGTAGAGTGAGAGTACCTCTCTGTGACTCCTCAGATCCATACAAACTCCCTTATTTTGGGGTGATTAGACATATTTTGAGTTCCTCTAAACTTAATTTGATTGCAGCTGGTGAATAAATTCTGTTTTGGGTTTTTTTTAATAAAAATCATGACTATAGTGGTGAAAGCTCACTGATGTGTCCTGGAATGTCAAGCTGCCCGAACACAAAGCAGGAATCTCTCACTGCCCTTTCAAGAAAAATCTTATAAACTTTCTGGAAAATACTGTGCTAGTGCCTGAGTTGTGTTTCATTTTTTCTGATCTTTTCTTTCTTTCTTTCTTTCTTTCTTTCTTTCTTTCTTTCTTTCTTTCTTTCTTTCTTTCTTTCTTTCTTTCTTTCTTTCTTTCTTTCTTTCTTTCTTTCTTTCTTTCTTTCTTTCTTTCTTTCTTTCTTTCTTTCTTTCTTTCTTTCTTTCTTTCTTTCTTTCTCTTTTCTTTCCCTCCCTTCCTTCCTTCCTTCCTTCCTTCCTTCCTTCCTTCCTTCCTTCCTTCCTTCCTTCCTTCCTTCCTTCCTTCCTTCCTTCCTTCCTTCCTTCCTTCCTTCCTTCCTTCCTTCCTTCCTTCCTTCCTTCCTTCCTTCCTTCTTTTCTTTCCCTTTTTTCTTTCCTTTTTTTTCTTTCTGTCCTTTTTTTTTTTCTTTCTTTTTTTTCTTTTTGTTGTCATTATATTTAGTACAGTTGTGTTTTGGGGAAAATGAGCTGGAATTCCTGTAATAATTTTGCTGAACGTTTGCTTCTATGCCAGTGGTGAATGCAGGTGAGATATCAGCAACCATATTGGATGACAAGTTTCCAGATACACAACCAAGTAATACATATTATATATATAAATACATATTGCATGTAAAATATATCATATATGGCTATTATATCAAATATTACATGTGTAAGTATGTCCTGCAGGATTGTTTCATGCAAGTTTAATAACAAGGCAGGTGTAGAGAACATGTTGCACTGAGACTAAAGACAAATCTGGTGCAGCAGGAGTGTTTTCCTAAATCTAGTCAGAACTGTAATCGGTTCCATATCTTACACAAAGATTACTGTTATTTTAACTGCATTCTGAGTGCGTCTTGTGCACATTCTTAATCCAGATGCAGCATTTGCCACTCATGACAAGGATGGCATCTGGGCAGAATTGTGATAATCAAAGTCCGTAAGCATGAGGCTTCTTTGCAGGACCCTTCAACTGCTTCCTCCGAAGCTGCTGATGAAGTCCTAGAGATCTCATGAATACAGGATTAGTTTTCTAAAAGTATTATGCTAGTACAAATGAACAGAAAGAATAATAATAACGAAAGAGGAGAAGAGTAAGTAGTTGGGAAAGCAAACTCTTTCATGGCCAATGCAGACAACATCCACATTTTTCTGAAGTTTTCATGGTAAGTTTTTGTTCTTTCCCAGTACAGTTGATAACCATCTCTGTGATATTCTATGCAGGAGCAATTTCACATGGGTGCTGATGCCAGTTTTTAACCTGAGAATACCTTGCCTGCAGTTGGAATCTGGTCTGTGGTGTCTCCGTCGTGTTTTTACATGCTTAGCAGCAGAGTGCTGATGAAGGCATGGTGCAGAGATGGTGTGCTGGTTTTGTGGCTAGCTAAAACATGGATTTAGGTTGAAAATGAAGATGCTAAAAACTAGATTGGTGAGGTCTGGATAAGCATTTAAACAGTGCCTAATGGATTAAACTACAGTAAATCCTCAATGTGTACTTTTTCTGCAAAAAGTCGCATTGTGTTGTCCAATTATTAGAGAAATTTCTTAGGCTAGAAGGAACAATTGATGAATATTTTACCCCTATAATTTATGGTTATTATCTTTTGAAATATTTTGGGTTTGGGCAGCAGTTTATTTATTGGTACAGTGACTACCAATCTTCTTGTCATGAGTCATGACACAGTATTTCGGTTATCCCTGTGAACTAAATCTTAAATCTTCCCTTCTTGTGGCAAAATTTACAATATCAAGAAATTACTTAAATAGTAGCCCAAACACCCTTTTAGCATGTGGCTTGATTCTTCAATATGTGCAATAAGAATACACAGGCATGTGAAATGTGGATTTAACATTTCAGTGGCTCTCCAAAATGTGATTATGGCCAGCAGAGGATCTTGGTGGTAAACTGAAGTTTGTATTTATATCCCAATAGTGGTGCAGACCTGAGCTGCAAAGCGGAGCAGACCAATAGTGACTGCACAGTCCTGGAGATGACTGTCCTTATGTAAGGATAATCTTTTTAGCTCCAAAAGTAAGAGCTTTTTACCTGCTGATGAGAAAGATTAAATCTGTAGTCACAGGGCTGAGTTTGATAAGAGAGGAATGGGGATCTTGCCTAACAAACAAGTTTATTTTCATGGCTTTCTTACAAAAATGCTCCAACAGTTTCCAGTGTCCAGATGCTGTTTTGTGTGTCCTCTGTGTTTTCTGTTTTGGGGGAAATGGTGCAGTGTGCTACAATTCTAAGTCTTGATACTGGTACTTTTGGATGTAAAATCACCAGGCTTGCATTAATCTTTGAAAAGATTCTAAAAATGTACCTCTGTAAACTGGAATAATGGGAGCATGGGAGCCTGTAGCCAGTGTTAGAGCAGCAGGTTACTTCACTGTACTTGGGAGTTGTATTCCCTCTAAAGAAATTAACTGAGCAGGGTATAATGAGCACTGACTGGTTCCTGGGAGTTGAGGGGGAAGGAGTGAAACCGGAGCAGAGCTCGTGTTGCTGTTTTTTAAAACAGGGTGTGAGAGGAATTTGGAGCAAGATAATGTTTGGGCAACTTTTTCCTTTTGTCTGAAGAAAAAAATAAAGGAGAGGAAAAAAAGAATAAGAGAAAAAATCAGTTAATTTTAGAATTTTTTGGTTATTTTTTTAGGGAATAGTTAGAAGTTCTGGTCCTTTTCCTGCCAGGAAAAATCCTCATGATGTTAGGAAGTTCTCCCTTGCACGTGGAGGTGTAGGAGAGCAATAAGACAGGGGATTCCTGAGGGACCCACGTTCCTCTACTGCAAGAAACCCATATGTTTTTTGTGTGCCAGCATCAGAAAAGCAAGTTTCTGATGCTGGTAGATCCTGCAGCTAAAGCCTTAGGTTTACAGGAATCATGAGGGGACAGCCTGTGAGCAAATCGGAGAGGCTGGGGAGGACAAAGCCAATCCCAAAGTGACACTGGAAATGCTCCCTGCATCCCTGTGAGGGAGCCCGGGTCCTGGCACCATGCTCACCACTCTCCCACAGTGAAAGCTCCTCTGGCTGAGTGGGAAGCTTTCTTTGACACCCTTAAAAGCAATTTAATAATTCTATTTTCCATCCGGGGTTTAAATGCAGCAACAGCAGATTAGAGACTGAGTAAAAGAGCATGACAAAAAATACACGGCTGCTCATTAAAAGAGTTTAATCTAATCTGTGCCCCCAAAAAGGTGGACAAACACAATACAGATGAACCACTAATTACCACACCGGAATGCTGATGTGTGAGATGAATTAAAGCTAAAGTCTCTGTTTTGACACTTTTGAGTACTAGACTTTGCAAATGTAATAGTATTGAACACATTATTTTATGTAGAGTATATATGAAATACTGTCAGTTTTGCTAATACAAAATGGTGCTCTTCAGAGGACCCCTTTCCTAGAGGGACCATCATCTAAAATCCTGGAAAATTTCCATTTTATGGCAACAAAGAAATAATAAACATAATTTTAACCCTTTAACCTTTTCCCTAAAATTCTAAAGGGTACTTCTTCTTAATAGGAGAACCAAAATCTAAGTGAAGATTTCAGAGAAAAGTTTAGTCAAAACAAAACCAAAAAGAATTTTCAGCCTGTTTTCAAAACAGTGTATTTCAGATTTTTTTTTTTTTTTTTTTTTTAGTGTCCTGAGAACATATCTGGGAGTGATAAGGAATGCAAAATTTTGGCAGAGTTATTACAGTACACATAAACAAAAAAACCCTAAAAAACCCAACCAAACCAACCAAACACCACAAAAAACCACTAATAAACACCCCACAACAAACAAACAAAAAACTCCCAAAACAAACAAAACCACCCAAAACGAAAACAAAACCACCACCAAAAAACCCCATCCTAAAACCAAACAGAAAACCTCCCAAAACCCTCACACAACAGCTAAGCAAACAAAAAAATGAAGAAAACCAGAAGAGATAAAATGCCTAAAAACATATTTATCTCAACCCCCAAATTCTTACCTTATCTGGAAAGTAGCTATTGCAACCTTTTAATGCAAGATCAGCACAAAAACAGAGATAATGCAAAGGTTATGAGGCTGGTTTTTCTCTGTATGGTGGATTTTGGGGGGACAGATGCAGTGATTTTTTTTTATTGATTGAAAACTGCAGCTTATTTTAATTGGATTGCAAGTGTTATATTGATTCCTCATCAACAAAGTTTAAAATAAATAATGAATTGAAACTTATTGATACTAAAAGTGATTTTAGCATGGAGTAGTAACTTTGTGTGACTGGAACAGCTGAAAGTCCAAACAAAATGGTGACAAATGAAATGGAAAAACCTCTGGGTGATAAATTAGCCTTGTTAGCATTGAAAATGCAAGTGGTGAACAATGTAGGCATTCCCTAATGAAATAAAACTCAGGAAAATGAGTGTAAATAAAAACCCAAACAAGCTCTGATTCGTATAAACTTGTCCTGCACACACCTTCAAGAAATATTGTATACGCTGCGATCAAAAGGATTGTCTGCAGTTTCCATATGATACCATCACTTTGTGGCTGGCAGTTCATGCTATAGCTCATGGATACAAACTTTGAAGAATATTAACAATATCCTGTCTAATGACCCTGTGTTTTTTGCACTCTCTGCCTCGGCATGTCTGCTCAGAGAGAGACTTTCTTCTTCCTACCAACCTTCTCTCACTGAGAGGGTTTGTGACATTGTTCGCACTGACAGAAGATATAACCTGGCACTGAAGTACTGAGTAAACAAACAAACAAAAAAAAGAGCACAGAATGGCCAAGAATGGGGCATTTCTTCACACTGCCAAGCTTTTCTTGCTCATCCCTGCCGTTAGGCCGCAGGTTAGGATTGGAGTAACACACATGTAGAACAGAAAATCCTGTTTCTGGGGTTCCTTTTGAACCTGGATTTCTCAGAGTGAAATCTGTCAGAGCCAGAAAACTCCACTGTTTCCACTACAGCTTTATAAAGCTTCAGCTCTAACAATGTCTAAAACACTGGGTAAGGTTTGACCAGCTGTAACTGCTGATGCTGTAGACTTGTGTTTAAAAGACTGCACGCAAATAGCACGGGACAAAATGACCCGCCCTTGCAGGAAGGATACATGCTCCAGAGGCAGGGCCAAGTGCCAGCAGAGTCATGAAGTTTATGTTAAGCATTGCACTGTAACCACATGCCCTGGAATGAATTACTGAGCTTCTTAAATGGTCATGCTAATGTTTTTACTTATGAGTTCTTACCTGTAGAGGTATGGTCTCATAATTACGGTAATTACAAGGCTTATGAGTCTCATCACTCAAATCACCTTGCTCCCTCAAGACATTCTCAAAATTGCTGTCTGATTCCCACACACAGAAAACATAATTTTGGAGTAAAGTTTCCACAAGGAAAAAATAACTCAAACAGTCAGAGGAAAGAAATACTCTGCTCTGTTACTCAAGTCCCTTCTCACTTTCAATTTTCCTTTCTAAGCTCACCGAACCTCTTGTGAGCAGGGACACCATAGTACAGGCAGCCAGGGGTTGGTGAGGAGCACAGTAGGTGCGGGGTGTTGCAGAATGAGAACTACAGCACCGAGTTTATTAACTGGTGCCTGAGTTAATGCCCAACAAGAGATGGGAAGGAAGAAATATTTCTCCGCAGTGCCACTGCTGGTGTTTCCAACAGCACCGGCCGCAATACTGAGGGCTGCGCTAAGGGCTGCACTGGCAGTGTGCTCAGGATTAAAGTTGCTGAATATTTCTTGCCTTTGATTTTTTCCTTTGAAGTTGAAGAATCATGGAATCACATATTGGCTTGGGTTGGAGAGACCTTAAAGCCTGTCCAGTGCCACCCCTGCCATGGGCAGGGGCATCTTCCACTGTCCCAGGCTGCTCCAAGAAAAGCCCCACAGACCTACCAGAGCCCCCAATGTTCAGCCTGGCCCTGGACACTGCCAGGGATCCAGGGGCAGCCACAGCTTCTCTGGGCACCCTGTGCCAGGGCCTCCCCACCCTCACAGGAAACAATTCCTTCCCAATATCCCATCCATCCCTGCCCTCCAGCAGTAGGAAGAAATTCTCTGTGTCCTGTCTGTCCCTCTGGGTCCCTGCCAAAATTCCTTTTCCAGCTCCCTTTTAGGTGCTGATTTTCATTTATTATACCATTGGTTACTGGTTCCCACTTGGATGCTGAGTGAGTTCCTGTAACTTTTTCAATGCAGCCATCCAGCCAGGTCCTTATCCATCCAAGAGTCCCTCCTTCAAACCTGTCTCTCCAATTCAGTGCCAAAATCTGAGTCTACACAGAGCTAAGTAGTTCTTCTATGAAGACAGAAATTATTTAGAATGCAAAAGAAATCTTGTATCCTACAGGGAATAGCTGTATGCTTAATTTTGAAAGTTCAGAATTGCCTTATGGCTAAATATGTGCATGTGTGAAATCTGGAATTTGTGGAGATGGTGGCTGTTAGCCCCCAAATACATAAGAGAAAAACAGGAGAAAATGTGAAAGAGGAATGTTTAGAAATGCACCCTCTTTCATAATATAGCAAAGAGTTACAAAAAAAAATATTGTCTTTTGCAAGAATATTGAGTATATTTCATATCTAAATTAAAGATATATAAATTCTAAAGATATATATTATTTAAGAGACATAAATTCTGCTTTAAGACCCTAATTACTGCCTCTTTGGAAGTAACATGGAGGGGCATCCAGTGAAGAGAGAGAATTCTATAAATAGAAACCCCAATGAGAGGGCTGCTACTGGAATGTTCATGATACTGTGGAATCCAAACAAGCAGACACAGTTCAAGAAATGAAATGCAGGGTAACACACTGAGCGTTGTATCACATTTATGTCTGACTTTACATCATGCACAGAACAGTTACAGTGATGTGATTTGTGGCAATGTGAGATTTATAAATGCCACCCCTTTAGCCTTTTCTGGATTGCGCTGGAGGTACTCCATTTCACCTCCTCTGAAAAGGAATACTTGTCACAGAAGTAAGGAGTATTGGCTCCTCAGGAGCAACCAAGTGAATTGAGGGCAACGTGGGCCAATTTCGACCTTTCACCTTTAATAAATTCAAACATGGTAAATCTTCAGGTGCTTTTTGATGACATGGTTCTTAAGACTCACAATTATTATAAACTTAAATTATCACTAGTAAGCATCTATCTGATAACATAACTAGTAATGATGAAGCAGTAGGGACCTAAATCTAGACTTGTTCATGGTGTATTTACTGATATGGCGAATATGGTTACAGGCTTGAGCCCTTAAAACACCATTTTACAGCTTCCCATTCCCAACCATACTGCCATATATCTTTCAGATGCCAATACTGTGGCACCTGGGAACATGGTTTAGTGATGAACATGTGGTGCTAGGTTCAAGGTTGTACTTGATGGCCTTAGAGGCTTGCCCAACCTTAAAGGTTAGCATGAAAAAAAAATTAAAGAAATGAACACTTCTGGCTAGGAATGCCTTCCCTAAGCTCAATTAAAAATGCTTCTTTTTACTTACTTAATATCATGTCTCAAAATCCTTCAGTTCCAGTGGTCTGATTATCTCATCATCTTTCCTTCCCTTCCCTTTTACTCTGAACAATACTGTACATTTTCATAATAATTATACTTTGATTTTCTATACACCCATGCTCTCACTTGAGAGTCTGAAAGGGCCTTAAGTACTATTGAATTGATCTTCAAAACACCTCTTCCATTATCCTCCTCATCCTCATTCCGCAGGTAGGTTAAAATAGCAGCAAGGAGCCAGTGACCTGCCAAAGGCAAGAGCAAGAGCAGGGGCAGAGATGGAAGAAGGTGAGAGCTAAAAATGGGTGACACCTGCATCACCATTAGCCCCCAGCAATTCCCCAGTTGATAAAACAGGATAGAGCAGCTGTTCCTCAGCTTCTGGAAACCCAGAATGGGCTGTCATCTCCCGAGGTGCTTTTATCCACCTCAGTGTGTAAACATTTTCCTAAAAAAGGCTTACCAGACAGACAACAATTGCAGATGTTGTTGCAAATATACAGGGATATGTATATTTACATGAACAAAACATGCCTATCCATAAAGCCACATTGTTTGACTGTGAGCAGGTGAGGGGACAGAAAAAGTTACCAGGATTTGGGATAAAAAGGGATTAAGCAGAAACTGACCTGGATTTGGGTAAACTGTGGGGATGGCAGACAAAAAACCCAACAACAACAACAACAAAAACAACCAACCAACAAAACATGGCTGGGAAAATGGTGCTCGGGATGGCTGCTGCTGGGTGGGTCTCCTTTGAATTGGTGCTCGGGGGCACATTCCACTATTCTTACATGCAGAATAACCACCTCTCTGGCCTCTGCAAATCACGTACAAATGTATACATTGCTCACCACGGATCCACCGTTTAATTTTACATCTTATTTTGGCTTTGTTTCTCGAATTTAGCTGTTTCTATGAAAATTCCTGGGAAGAGAAATCTGTGTCTTCAGCGTGATTTAGTCTGAGTCCTGCACAGGAGTTACCCGGGTTTGTCATTCCTCAAGTGTTGCAGCCCCACCACTAGCCCGGATAATGCAGAGTGATTGCTGGACTGAATGAATTCTGACACAGCCTCCCTGACTTCAGCAGAGCTGCACCGGGGGTGAGTTTGGCCCGTGGATCCCATTGTTATGTTAAGGAGCTGTCAGTGCCGTGCACAGATCAGGGGAGCTGACGCTGATGAGCTACTGAAGCTAAAGTGTGCTATTTCACAGTGTTATTAAATAAATCATTCAAATTTCGGTGACAGATTGCTCTCAGACTCTTCCCTTCCTGATTTCCTTTAACTCCCGCTGTATTATTTACCTGGTGAAAGTGCTGCATAATGGCTGGGGCTGGGGATTGGGGGTGGTTTGGATAACCTCTACCCCTGCCTGGCCCGAAATCTTCGCTTGTGGTATAACTGTGCTGTAGGTAAATACCTCAGTGAGCCCTTGTGCCAGGGTAAATTGGTCAAGTGGGTCAGTGCATTTGGGAATCACGGACTAAGAGTAAGAAATTCTGAGGTAAATACTGGGCAGGGGGACACACACGAGCACTGAAACTGCAAGAACCTGGTGCTGAAATTCTGCTGAAGTGGTTTGAAGGGTTGGACCCCAACAAATCCTTTTTTTTTTTTGCACACACTTCTGCAGTCGAAACTGTCAGCAGTTTCAGGGTCAGGAAAGTAGTCCAGCAACATTCAAACGATCATCTTGCTTTTTACATGCTGTGATTATGCAGCATGCTGTAGGTTTCAAACTTTATCTGAATAAATGTACAGTTGTTATTGGGAAAAAAAAATGAAACCCAAACTAAACTAGATTTAATAATACCTCTAATTTAACCACTGATATGACTTTTGAAGGTTCTGCTAAATTCTGGACTCTGTCATTCAAAAGAAGGAAAAAAAGTCCTTGGTCTTATCCAAATAATGATAAACAAAAGCATGAGTGTTATAAATAAACTTATGTTATTTAACAGAGTATTTGGTGAAGTCTAGCATAGAGGTGATATTTTGGCACATGCTAACCTCTTCATTTTAGGCAGCAGGTCTTTTCTGTGATGTAAAGAAAATTCTTATCATTAACAAGTGGGAGGAGGAGGTATATTAAAAATGCATAGTTAGAGAGCATGATCTCATGTTGGTGAGGACATTAAAACACAGGGATTTTCTCCAGTGTCATAACTGTTGTATTAGGAATGCTAAAGAGTAGTAAAACATTAAGAATTCCTCAGGGAGGGGAAGCCTGAAGGAGAACTGCATACTCCTTTGTTTTAGGCTGCACCCATTTAACTCACATTTTAACAAGTGGCTTTGAAATGCTCACAGAGAGACCATCACCAGGCCATGTATAACAGATATTTAATATTTTTTTTTTTCCAAAAAACTCACACTAGTGTTACAGGCATGCCCTCTGACAGCTCGAAGCAGTTTAATTTCATTATTGTAGGTCCATGTCCATAGCCCATTGGATGTTTTCTAAGGTACAGACGCCCAGAGTCACATCATAACCCCTCATAACTCCCAAAGACCACCTCAACCCAGGGACAATCCTCCCTGTAGCCCACTGAATCACCTGAAATCCACGATAACAGCCCTATAGCCCCGAGACCTCCCTGAGCTGCCCCAAATTCATGGTAAGCCCTTATGGCCCCATAGACTCCCCCTGAGCCCCCCAGATTCCCCAAATCCAAAAGAACTTCCCAGAACCCCTCCCAACTCCTCCAGAGCCCCCCAATCTATTTTACCTCCCCATTAACCCTCTTGTCCCTCTAGAACCCCCATAGCCCCCTACAGCACCCCCAGACCTTTCTAGATCCCCTTCAAATCTATAACACCCCAGAGCCCTCCAACTCCTCTGTACCTCCAAAAAGCAAAAGCCCCATAGACCTACCAGAACCCCCAAGCCCCCCTAACTCCTTGATAGCCCCCCCAGACCTTCTTAGACCACCAAAAATCCATGATAAACCCCATTAACCCAAATAATAGCCTCCCCAGATCTCCCCAAAGACTCCCATAATCTCTCTACAGCCCCTACCAGACTCCCTATAGTGCCCCAAACCTACCTCAGAGCAGCCCCAATCCATTTGTGCCTCTCCAGCCCCCCTCAGACCACCATAAACCCATGAAAACTCCCTACAGCTACCCCAAAAACTCCACAGCCCCCCAGACCTGCCCCAAACCATGATAACCCTCCTAACAGCTCCCCCAAACCTCTCTAACATCCCAGACCTCTCTTAAACCCATGATAATTCCCCTATAGCCCCCTCAGACCCTCAAACTTCTCCCCAAACCCCTTGTATCCCTTCCCAGGCCCATGATACCCTCCACCCCATAGTTTTCACCCAGCTGCCGTCAGGAGGTATTTTCACAGCTCTAGCGTGTCTCCAGTGTGACAAAAGCTCACTGCAGTTGTGCCGTTCCACTGCTAGGTATGTAACTGGCATTTCCTCCTGGGATCTGAACAGTCAGGGAAGGATTTCACGGTCTGTAATAGGAGAAATCAGCTGTTACTAAAATAACAGGGAGTGATAACACTCTGTGGGCAACAACCATACTGGGAAGGGCCTCAGTTGGACCATGAGCTTAAGCTCCAGGGCTTGTCACCTTGGTGTCACAGGCAAGGGGAAAAATAGGGAAGAAAGAAAAATGAAACCAAGTCTAACTCTTGGAAGGATGCCTGTGGTGATCCTCAGAGATCCTGGAGTCAAACACATGTCCCTGGTGTGCAGGGTGTTGTGTGCATGCAGTGCTGTGGCATCAAGAACACGTGTTAAGTCCAACCTGCTGGGACACAACATATACTGCATACACGGTACATAAATACTATTAAAAAACCTATGCAGAAATACTTTTTAACTTGTGTGACTTCTTGATTGGCTTCTGGATAGCTTCTGCTGTTGAACTACTTCATTTTTACAAAAAAAAAAGAAAAAAATCCCTTTCACCTGTGAAGAATTTCCCTCTCAATCTTCAACTGGATCAGTTTCCTTAGGCAGAACTCTTCAGACCTGTACCAGAAGAGTAATTTACTCTGGAGCTTAACAATAGGCTTAATTTATGTTATTTACATAAAATTAATCCTAGTCCTGATCTACCTAGTTCTGAAACTATTTCATACACTGCACTTGGAACTTGTTTCTGTCTTTTTAGTGAACTTGACACTGGTGTTGCAGTTTGCTGGTTTAATAAAACAAGAGAAAAAGACTAACTTGCTTATTTATTAGAATTATATATATTTACTATAGTTCTAAGTCTATTCTCTTACTGTAATTTCATATAATAATGACCTTTGCTCCACTATCCACAGATATTTTAATGCTGTTTTGACCAAGAACATGTGAGGTAATTAAAAAAAAAAAACTTTCTGCATTAAGCAGTCCTCATTAGCCACAACACCCCCCAAATTCAATTTCCCTGCCCAGAAGCAACACTTTTGAGACCTTTAGTTGTTACTACCTTTTGTATGAATGGCATCAGTATTTTCTAGATAGCCTGTCCCAAGCTGAGTTTGATATATACTGGGCTACTAGGAGACAAAACCCCCCCCAAAACCACCCCCCCCCCCAAACAACACCACCACCACCACAACAACAACACAACAACAACAACAACCCCACAAAACCCCCAAACAAACAAACAAACAAACAAAAACAAACCAAAAAACCCCAAAAAACCAACAAGAAAGAAAACAAGAAAGGAACATGAATAACAGTAACTGGAAGAGAATACAATCTGAACTCTGGAAGGTTTATTTAACTTTTATGTAAAATGGAAAAGGTAGGGAAATTTGCTAAAAACAGAAGGTGGCAACAACTGCTGCATTGTGACTGTACTTCCTTCAGTGCTGATTGGAAATGTTTGCCACTGGAGTGGAATAAAAACCTTCATGAAAAATGAATGCTGTTTGTGTACCTCCCAGTTTATTTCCTTTTGAACTTTCAACACAGACACAGGGCTCAAGAGCTTAAACAGTTGAAGGCACAGCATATCAGTTGACAAAATTCATCTCCATTCATCAGCCCAGCAGTTACCACAGTCACTTCAACAGGTCACTCCATTCCTCCATTTCTGCCAGCAAAAGGAAAAATAACACTACTTGTGTACCTCACAAAAGAGGAGTGGTATTACAGTGATTACTGGAAAACAGGGCTTTTTAACCATTTTGAAAGAGTAACTGTCCACTTACCAAGTTCTATCAGGGGACAGAATTTTGACTACTAAGTTTCCTGAACTAACACAGCAGAAAAATGCAGAGTATCTTATTTTTCATTCTTATTACATATTAGTACAGAAACCAAAATACTTTTGTTTTATAGCACAAATGAAATGGTTTGAGCATGCTGTCCAGCAGACTCACAAGACATTCTCAGAAGCATTTAGCTTTGGCCACACCATTATTTCTGATTTGGCCCACCTGGCAATATTCTTTTTTTATAAAACTTTGCAACACAGGGACTGCCAGGCACTGGCAATAACAAATTATTCTCTCTTTTTGTCCCAGCAACATCACTCAGTGTCAGAAATTAAGAGTAATCAAAGAACAAAGTGTAAGAAGTGGCATTAGAATTAATGTGAAGAATTACTTTGTCAGGAGATGAAGCACACTGAGGAAGATTCATGGAATGAAATGTACATGGTGTTAATTCTGTCAGTCTGAGAGCTGTAATGTCACCTTTTCTCCTTTGGAGAGTGGAGTGCTGCATGAACTGCACGACTGATCAAGGGGTTTGGGCTGGAGCTGCATTTCCTGGGACAAAAGAGCAGGATGAAGAGATGAAAAAGACCTTTCAGAGGTCATTCAGTCTGTATGATAAAAGATTATTCTCCACAATCTTTATTTGGTTTAGTTCTAAAATTCTGAATCAACAAAGTTCTTACAACAACAGTAATTTTTTTTTCATTTTGATATTTGATAAAAATTTGGTATTTGTATCAATGATTTTGGTCATTCATTATCATCATCATCATAATCAATGATAATATATGAAATATATATATTCTAAATGCATAATATATTTAGAAGAAAACTAAATGGTCTAATGACCTTTTAATGCATTTAAGTATATAAACATCTAAGCAGTGACACAAGGAACAGGCCTATTAATGCTCTTGCATGGCAGAGATTAGATGGAAACCCGAGGCATTTTTTCAGGCAAAAGAAGGAAGAGAGAGGAGAGAACCACTCACTTTGGGACTTCTTGTCCAATAAGTTCAGAGGCACTGCAGACTCATTTCCCTTGATACAGAGGCACACACTGCAATCTACTGCAGTGCCCTGGCAACAGGACTGGAGATGACCAAGCTGATACCAGGTGCTGCAAGAACAGAATTTCACTCTGCTCAGCCTCATTTTTTCAGCCATGGCAACTCCTTTGCCAGCTTCAATGCAAAATCAGGGCTCTCTCAGCCACTTTTTATATGAGCCATGTCTCAAACCCAATGTTTCTTCCCTAAGATAATCCAGAGAGACAGTAACAAAGCTAAAATTAGAAATCAGGAGCTGTAGCTTCCAAGGAAATACACATTACGTGACTTTTTTTCATTACCACATGCATTTACTGTTAGCAAAAATGGCCTAGAGAGAACACTCCATAGTGCAAAAATCCTCCCCCAAAACTCAGGGGTGGATGGCAACACGGTGTTTTACTCACCAAATTAATAAAAAAGAAATCATTTAAAAGAAACAGTAAAGAATGATATAAATAATTAATTCTGATGATTAAATAAGGGCTATAGCATCACAGCCTGTAGCTATAATGGCATCATCCAAACTATGCAGCTGATTTTAAAAATGATGTATGCAGTGAAAATACGAATCTACGAAGGCACCATAATTTGTTCAAAGCACATAATACAGTTAATAATTCCCGAAAATAACTTAATGAAGTAAAACTTTGCTTATGTATACACCTAATTTTGAAAACTGCAAAATTAGATGGAACATTTCATTGATCACAAGTGGTGAAAATCATCTTTACACATGAACTCTGGTATTTATTTGAAAGACTTGGCTGCTAACAGGAATTTTAAGAACAAAGAGAAATGCTTAGAGAAATGCTTTACGTCAGGAATATTTCAGAAAAAAAAAAAAAAAAAAAAAAAAAAAAAAAGAAAAAAAAAAAAAGCAAGCTTTGGCTCTCCTGAGCTGTCCACACCCAGCAAATTACAAGGAAATTAGGAAGTGTACAGTTGGGAAAATGTCACATCACAACACACCATTTGCATACAGAAGCTCTCCCTGAGTAGGGTGGTCTCCAGACTGGTGGAGTAGCTCTGGATTACTAAAAACACAACAATCCTACAACTATTTAAAATGGCAGTTTATAGCTAAATAGGTAAAACAAAGATTTTACACCTATCCTGTTGTAGTTCATTCTGCACACACTACCTAGGTTTGCTTAGCTGTGCCAGACAAGACTTTACCACTGAAAAATGTATGGTTTAATAGACTCCTTAATTTAAAAATAATTCCCCCAGCATTTGCGTAGCAGAACAGGTTCGATGCTCCTCCCAAATTCTCAGACCTACAGGCAATTACAGAAACCGCGCAGCTGAGTAATGGAGGGAACTCTGGAACACACGCTGGCACTTCCTGGAAATGGCCTAGGAAGGACAGTGCCTAGTTGACCCCCTGGCCATGCTAACTCCACACCACCTCCTCCTCAAAAAGTAACAACATCACGTATTTATACAGTGGCAAGAGGAAGGTGACTAGGCCTGCTGTTGCCGAGCACTTGATGAAAAACAGCCTGGGCTGGGTTGAGCTGGGCTAAACTTCGCGGAGGGCAGGAGAAGGCGAATGGCAGCGCTGGATCCAGGGCTGGCTGGGAACCCACAGCTCTCACCGGGCTGTGGTGGGCGCCTGCAGCCCCCAGGGTCCCTCATCCACCTCAGGACCTTCACAACCCGCGGGCACCTCCGCCCCGTCACTCCCTCATCGCCCTCAGCCCTCACTCCCCGCTGCTCCTTCAGCCTCTCATCCCCTCCAGCCCCGCTGCCCCTCATCTCTGCCACCCCCACCCTCCCCAGACCACACCCTGGTTGTCCCCCGCAGCCCTCTCAGCCTTCATCCCTCATTTCCTTCATTCCTCTCATTCCCTTTATCCCCTCCTATCCCTCATTGCCTTCACCCCTTTCGTTCCCTGCATCCATTTCATTCCCTCGTCCCTCTCATTCTCTTGTCCCTCTCACCCGTCACCCCCTCACTCCTTCGTTCCCTCATGCCTCTCATCCCTTGATTTCCTTCACTCCCTTTCACTCCCTCTCATCCCCCCATTCCCCCAGTCCCCCATTCCCGCCCCCGTTCCCGCCCCCCTCGACCCCCGCGCAGGCGCAGCCCCCCTCCCGCTCCCTCCCTGCCGCGCGCCGGAGCGGCGAGGCCGCGCATGCGCGGCGGGGCGGACACACGCCCTGAGCGGAGGGAGGAGAAGGAGGAAAAAGAGGAGGAAAAGGAAAAGGAGGAGGAGCGCATGGTACGTGAGGGGCGGTGAGCGGGGCTGGTCCCTCCCGCTCTCCCGACCCTGTCCTGCGGGGCCGGGAAGACTGAGGAGGGGAGGAAAAGGAAAAACCTGTGTGGAGATTGCCTGGCCTCAGGCAGCCGGCCAGGCCCGTGTCCGAGCGGGACGGGCCCGTGCGGGTCGGCTCGGGGCTCTTTCTCAGAGTCTGGAGAAGGGAACACTGGGAGGGGATCCCATCAATCCATACCAACATCTCCAAGGGGTGCCAGAGGATGGGGCCAGGCTCTGTTCAGTGCTGCCAGTGCCAGGATGAGGAGCAATGGCCATCAAATGAACCCCAGCAAGTTCCAGCCCAGCAGGAGGAAGAACTTCTCTCCATGGAGGGGCAGAGGCCTGGAACAGCTGCCCAGGGAGGGCCTGGAGTGTCCCTCTCTGGAGCCATGCCCAGCCCAGCTGGACACCTTCCTGTGTCACTGCTCCAGGGGACCCTGCCTGGGCAGGGGCTTGGGCTGGATCATATCCAGAGATCCTGTCTAACCCCAGGGGTGCTGGGATTTGGTGGTTCTTCACAGCTGCCGATTTCCTGAAGCACACAGCGCTGCTTCAAGCCTGTGAGGGAACTGTGCACTCCTCACCTTTTTCAATGAAGGTGGTTTGCAGCCCGTCATCAGGGCTGGGGCACTTGGGGAATTGCCGAAACACTTGCACAGTCTGTTTCCTGCTTTTCCGCTTTCCTGGCATCCAAGAGGCACAGAGCAGCAGAGTCTTGGGTTAACTGCTGTTGAGAGTAATGTGTTTCAAGTGCTAATAAATAATTTTTGTCGTGGGCAGACAGGATGATGATGTGACTCAGGGTCAGATACTGAAAAATAATGAGCACTGCGTGAGGTGCTGTGTCACTTGTATTTCTTGTTAAGGAGAGCTGTGATCTGGTTGTAATAGTTACAGGTTATTGTTGTGATAGCCCCTGACAGGACAAGGGAAATGGCTTTAAACTGAAATAGTAGGTTTAGAGTAGATAATGGGAAGAAGTCCTTCCCTGTGAGAGTGGGGAGGCCCTGGCACAGGGTGCCCAGAGAAGCTGTGGCTGCCCCTGGATCCCTGGCAGTGTCCAAGGCCAAGCTGGACACTGGGGCTTGGAGCAGCCTGGGACAGTGGAAGGTGTCCCTGCCCATGGAACAAGATGAGTTTCATGGTTCATTCCATCCAAACCATTCGGTGATTCAGTGATTTGTTTGTGGTGCTGCAGTGCTGCCTGATGTCCACAAACACATTAAACCAGCTCTGTTTGTGGCACATCCTCATTGGGATGGGGAAGGGGAGGGGGGGGGACAAGTAAAAATGACCAAATTGTCTGAGAAAAAATTTATCCTCAAAACTCTATAAGAAAACCTTTTGAGGGACAGGGAAGGTTTTGAAGCCACATTTTTGTGCCACAGAGGGCTGCACTGCACTATTAGGGAAAGACATGTTAAAAGTGCAGCTCCAGGCTGCCCAGTGGAGGAAGGACACTACCGTAGTGGAATCAGTCCAGCAATGAGCCCCAAAGATGATTAAGGGTGTTTGGTGTATGAGGTAAAGCTGACAGAGCTGGGATGAATCAGCCTGGAGTAGAGAAAGGTCAGTGGGATCTTCTAAATGTCCGTAAATATGTGGTGGAAGGGAATAAAGAATATGGAGCCAGACTTTCTTCAGTC
This sequence comes from Phylloscopus collybita, assembly GCA_027886175.1. Classification (NCBI taxonomy): domain Eukaryota; kingdom Metazoa; phylum Chordata; class Aves; order Passeriformes; family Phylloscopidae; genus Phylloscopus; species Phylloscopus collybita. The sequence goes on from JAJNNQ010000043.1 coordinate 1,939,391, forward strand.
AACACAACACAAGAGGCAACAAGCATTAATAGCTAAATGCTTCCAGTTAAACAGAAGAAAAAAATATTCCCTGCTATGGTAATTGAGCACTGAAACAGGTTCCTTAGGGAGGCTGTGGCATCTCCATCCTTGGAGATAAAACCCAGATGAAAATAATCCTGAGCTACCTGCTGCAGTTGACATTGCTGTGAGCAGGAGGAATGGACCAAAGGTCCATTGCTGGTCTCTTCCAGCCTCAGCTGTTCTGCAGATCCATGATTCCCTGATGGAATTGAAGAAAAGCCTTTGTTTTATTTAAAGCAATATTTTTTCCTCTATGCTTTGTTATTTTACTGTTCAGTTCCTATAAATCAGTGAAGTTTCTTGGTGTTCTTTTTATCTGTCAGCACTGACCCTCAGTTTGCTCTGCAGGTATCCTGTAGCATGGCAGGTGAGGAAGACTTCTTTTTGGAGGAGAAGAGATTCAAGCAGTACTGTGAAGACTTTCTTAAACATTCGCAGCGGATAGGAGATGGTTGGGAGTGGAGAACTAGCAAGGTAAAACAGTCAGAGTGTTGACTTTTAGAAACTCTTGGTGGACTTTTTGAGCTGTTGACAGCCGCCACAAGCTGGAACACCCTTTAAGAACACAGGAAACAAATTTTTTTGCACAGCCAGTCCAAGACTTTAACTGGGTGTAGGTGTGTTGACGTGAGGGTTTATGCCAATGCATGTATTGAGTGGGGCTGTGGATCTCTGAATCCTGGCCAATCTGTCAAAACCCTTTTTCAGCTGTGGGCAGGACCAGACAATGAATGTAGTGTCACTGTGAAATTCAGTTTCTCCTACTCAGGGCAACTGCCCATGGTTTTATATCCATTGTTCCCTTTAACCCTTTAGGCTGGAATAGCACATAGCCTTTGTTCTAGATCCTTGGCTCAGTATCTTCGTTACAATACCTGTCAGTTACAATACAGCAGCTGGTATTAATGATCAATTCTCATTATTTGCTGCTTCTCCATAGCTTTCAAACCTCTATAATAATAATTACATATTGTTTCTAGGTCATTAATCAAAATTTTAAATAGCACAGGGCTAAGACTAGTCCCAAAGGACCCCATTAGAATCACTTCTTTTATGATGATTTCCCCATTTTTAAGTTACACTTGAGACCTGTGAATTAATAAGTTTTCATCCTATAGCATGTGTAAGATTAGTATGGGATTATTTAAATTTTTTAAAATTACCACTTGTGGAATCCACAGATATCTTAGGGAATTCTGAGCATGTATTGTCCCAACTTGTATGTTTATCAATCAAACATATCTTCTGAAATTACACTGACAAATTGTGTTTTGTGTAAGAAAAATGCTTTTACTATCCATTTTTTTCATTTACTAAATTCTATATGACTTCTATTATTTTGCTCAGGATAATGTCAAACTAATATGTGTATAGGTACACAAATTAGTCAGTATATCTGTTATAGTGTATAAATATATATTGATACAGTATATAAAAATATATTGTTACAGTTTATGAAGATATATTGATACATGCTGGCTTTCTCCAGCATGTAGGTTTTCATGTTTTCTTTATTGTGTATTCTTTCTATTGTAGAAAATCTCCTGCTCTAGATTTTTTTAAGAGTTTAATGGCTTTAGTGGTTTCCCATGCTTTCATGAATTTTTTGGAGAAAAGTCATGCTTTTTCCAATGTGTGCCATCATTTTTACACAGGTAGTTGTACATTAATATTTGTAACCTTTTCATCACAGACAATCAGAACTTCAGTAAGAGGGAGGACCTTGAACTTAGATTTCTGTTCTGTTTAGGAGTTTTTAAAAGAGTGCAAATATTAGCCAAGTGTTACAATGCACCCTTTCTTACAGAAAACCATTTGAAACTTTAGATTTCAGTCCAAGGCTATATTTGTGAGGATTTATTCAACAAAGAAAGATGCTCAGAACCTCTGCTGGGAATTTAATACATGGGTCAAAGTCTAAACTTTCTGTGTAATAAGAAGCTTTGCTGGAAGTAGCAGAATGAGATAGATTTTTGTTCTCATATTAAAAAAATTCTAAGAGGGTTGTTTTCTTTTTTTAATGGGCCAAGTTGGCGACTCTGTGATTTCAAATTGTGATAAAAACCTGGCCGTGGAGACCATCCATTTCATTTATAGTGTGGAGTCTGGGAAGAAAGCTTTTCCTCAACAAGATGTCTCATTGTCTTTTTGCCTTTTTTTTTTTTTTTTTTTTTTTTTTTAAACCACTATATGTATTGTGGGTAGTTTGGGGCACTCTTAATTTTGCTGATGTAATGCACTTGGATCCCATTCCTCGTTCCCGACTCACGTGAATAGACCCATTGATAGCAGTGAGACCACACAAGTGAACCAGGCTGGTAGAACTGTGTTCCTGTGTTCCCGTGTTTTCTGTGGAGATTAAATTTAGATGATGAAATACTCATTGTTCTCGTGGAGCTGCCTCTTGGTGCATAAGCTCACATGGCCCAAGCAGAACCCTGTATTTATAGCCGTAAGTGAAGTGTTCCAAATGATGTTATTTTTATAATGTGTTTTCTTGGTTTGAGTTTTTTTTCCTCTGGAAGAAAGCTGTGTAAAAGCTAAGAGCACCTCTACTGCAGGAGCTGGTGGAGCTGAACCTGGGTGCTGCTGTTAGGGATGAATGGTTACATCTTGCTGTGGAGGTCGAGATTGCCCTGTTTGCTGTCTGCTTTATATTTGTTTCATATTTAGTGAAGTTAATCCAGGTAATTGTACAAAAAGCTGCATTAGTTCCCTTTGGCTTTTGATAGAGCTGCAGTAGGAAGGTGTGGGAACTGACAGTGGTCAGAAAATAAATTTTTAGGCTCCAGGCAGTGGCTTGGGGCCTGTGAGAAAGCTATGTACACAATACTCTTATTCTGGCCTAGGAAATTGTAAGGAGGAACCCAAAATAATCCCTGTAAACAATCCCTGTAGATAGCCTCCTCCTGACACCTGGTGTTTTCCAACTTGTTTACTGGCAAAGATATTTACAAAGAGGTGTAGGCTCTAAACAACTACTCCTGTTCATTTTACCGTAACTCTGTATAAAAGCTCTTTCTCTCAATAAAGTCTTTGCTGTATGCCCTCCAAGAGGATTGGAGTCTGTGTGTCGTTACATGAGCTGTCCCGAGTCGTACCGATAGGAAGGGACTCCCTTTGCACATTACTGAGATCAAGGTTCTGGCTACAGCTTTGATTTATAGGGGTATAGAAGTGTACAGAGTAAAAAACACTGCAGAGTGCAGCAGGAGGGATGCTCCTCTTTCCTGCCTGCTTTGACACACATCTACCAAACACAGATACTGCTGGCTCTAGGTCTCCATCCATCCATCTATCCATCCATTTTTTTTGTGGCACTCACAGAATGCAAAGGCTGTGGGGTTTGCCTGCACTCTGTTGGGGGAAAAACTGGTTCAGGGAGGTGGAGGCTGTGTCCAGCCCTGCTCTGGCACAGCTTGCTGTGCCGTGGGCGTTTCACCTCTGTGGGTGGCTGCAGCATTTCCTTTGCTGCGCTTTGTGGGACAAATAGCTGTGCAGGGATCTTTATTCCTGCTGGCTCTGTTGGGAAGCTCCACAAGGAGACACTTGAGAGAAACAAGGAGATGCTTGAGAGGGTGTTGAGAGTGAAAGAAGTAGATTTTCTATCACCAATTTAGGCTTAGTTTTTCTTTCACCATTTTCTGCGCGCTGGGTTCCTCGCTGCATGGGCTGCACTTGGCTCTGCAGCCAGGACATGCAGGAAAGTTTGCTGGGTTCATGCTCATAACAAGATTCATTGAGAAAATAAGGCATACAGTAGGAGAAGTAAGCAAAGTAGTTGCCAATAGTGTTATTAATGCTTAAAAATCAATGGAAAAAATAGATGTAGAGAGCATTATCCTTTTTTTTAATGTGTGAGACTTGATTAGAACAAGGTAAACAAGTAGGTCATAGTAGATTTTGGAAGTACATATAATCTACAGTGTCTTTGGGAAGAGAGAACTAGTGTGTCAGTATGAAACCTGTGATGGTTTAAAGGTCAAAATAAATGGCATGAACTGTGTCAGCAATGACAAATTAACTGAAGAGTTAAATAATAGTTAAATTTGCAGTCTTGTCAAGTAATTTAATGCTATGTCAATGAATTTTGTAGTGAGACTGTTTTGAATAGAATCCTTTTTCATCAGATGTTGTGCATATGCTCTCTGTCTGAAATAAAATGTAATGAAACAGCTAATAAACCCCCAATTTATTTGTTTCCTTTGAGAAATAAATCCTCAACGTGCAACTACTGTTCTTTGTGTTCTGTACATGCTTTCTCCCTTTCAGAGTGTATCTGTTATTAAACGTTTTCTCTCCTCTTGCTTCTAATTAGGAAAAATAAAATGTGCAGGTAGACAGGCCAGTAATGCAGGAAAACTCCTAAACCTTTATTCTGTCACTCTGGAATTGTACAAGGGCTGTTAACAACTGTGGGCTGTGTGGCCCACAGAATGATAAAATAGCAACTGGGAGAAGGCACAGCTTTATCTGTTTTCTCTTGTTTGGCCTCAGAGGTGATCAAGAGAAGGAACCAAGATGTGATTCTGCATACATAGATTCTGAAGTGGTTTTGTTTTGTTTTGTTTTCAGAATTTTGTAAAGTTAGAGGGGAAAACAGCAAAACCAAACCAGCCTTACAAGAGTTGGGAAGTTAATCCTGGCATGAATGCATTGAAATAGGTCAAAATCATTAATAGCTCCTCATCTCTTCATCACCTTGGTGCACTGCCTTCCTGTTCTCTGGCACTTATCCTGATCCCCAGGGTGCAGTTGTCTTATTCCATTAATAGCTGTATTAAACTTTATTTTTGCTGTTCAGGTCTTTGACTTCCTTCAACACCAAGAACTGGTGTAAACTCTCTGTGAGAAGGTGCTGAGGAGCACTGCAGTCATCGGTGCCTATAAAAAGACTTGGAGCTTGTGCCTAAATACCATGCTCTGTTTATTTTCTAGAACAGTGAAGGCATTTACCATTTTGGTTACAGAAAATTTCTTTTTTCTTTCTTTTTTTCTAATGCAGGACCTTGGTGATGGTTATCTTAGTAAGACATACTTCCAAGTAAGAAAGAGACACATCCCACCAGATCTCAAGGAGAAAAACAATGATAACACTGAACAAATGTTACTTGCACATGTAGAAGTAAGTACAGATTTTTGAATTTACGTGTTTATAAAATAAGTAATAAAATTAAAAAACACTATGCTAGTAAGTCCTTCCAGCAAGACTTCAGATCTGAAGCTACCAGTGGCTTTTAATTAGTTAAAGTAAAATTAATAGTACACCTCATTGAGGTGTACAGCTGTATTGGTGATGAAAACTGGGAAAAAACGGACAAGATTCCAGCATCCTTTATGTAGGTGTTCTCCTCACAGGATAATATTTCTTATAATTTTGACCCACTAACATTGAGGAGATTTTTTTTGTGTGTGTGTGTTTGGAAAAAGATTAATCATCGAGACTTATTTATCTTAGAGGTAAATGTTACTTAAAAGAGTAAAGGAAACTTTGAGGTTAATACTAATTTGAAGTGATATTTATTGAATAAGACTTTTATACTCAGTGGCTACTTTTGTACTGTGTAGCTGACTTAAAGACTGAGCAATTTTTTGAAACTGGTGGCGGGCAATGAGATATTCCTGAAGGAGAATGAACATGTTTCTTCCAGAAAATTAAAACTGTTCATTAAACTCCGGTTGGACTGATCTGAATAATTATTTTCTTGCTTGAGTCTGCATTAGACCTCCAGATTATTGACTAATCAGGATATAAATGACAGGGAATCCTTCCCTTCTTATGTTGTTATCATAAATAAGAAAATAAATCTTGGATTATAATAGACTGAAAGCAATGTGTTCTATATGCCATAAGCTGTTGAATAGGTGGATATGGTATACTTTGCAGTTACCTTTCTCTGCAATTCCTTTCTTTTTTCCGTCAGCACTCTGATTGCCTTTTTTTTTCCCCACTGAGGCTCTGATACGTTTAAGACGTTTCTGGTCTGAAATGAGTATTCTTTTGGCCTGGTTTCTGAAGGAAATGGCACTTAAAACAATTGTGCTATTAGTCTGTGATACAGTAATTTCTACTGATTTTTGAGCTCACTCACAGGTTTCAGCTGCATTTTAAGGAGGGATAGATACCCAAATAATTTAATGAGTAGCTGAGGCATTTTTCAAGTTTTTCTTTAAATTGTATTCTAGTATTTTGTAAAAAGAGGGCAGATACCAATGCTTCAGGGGTTGTTATTTAATTGTCATTAACAATTATATTTGTATACTTCAGTCTTGACTTGAAACAACAAATTACTGTTTATCTTGAAAATAGCTTTTGATGATCGTGACTTTAAAAAAAAATAATGAATTAAGTCTTGGTTACAGAGTGCATTTTAAAAGAACATCTGTAAAAAGCTTTTGAGTCCTTCTTCTGTAAAGAAGGTGTCAGTTATAGAAAGTGTCATAAAACAAAAAAGACTTCGGAATCTCTAACATACTGAAGTGTTAAATACATTGAAATATTATAATAAATAATACACTGAAATATGACTCCAGGCCAAGCTTTGTGATTTATCGAGATAGTGAAGTGAGTAGTCCTTGAGATATTTTGAAAGATTTCTTTGTTTTGAACCACAGTAATGTGCAGGTTGGAAGGACCCCTTTGAGAAGGAGCCTTTTTACCTGTCGTGTAGGAGCAGTAAAGATGAAGAGTGAAGCAAGGGAAAGGTCTCAGAAAATTATGGAGGTTATAAGATCATAAGAAAAAGAATTAATTTCTTCTCCAAAATATTCAATGCCTAATAGAGATGATGTCAAATTTACATTCTTCATTGAGCTGAAAGGTAACCAGACTGTAAAAGCTGTTTAATCTATCAAACAGGAAAATGAAATTTGCCATGGGTATGTAAAGTAAAGCTGTGTGTTTAACACTAAGAAAGATGAAAATGGTGACTGTAGAGAGGTTACATTTTCTTAGGCACACTAGTTCCTGTGTAAGATGCATGTTCTTTTTCACAGATATTGAGTGCTAGAGACCAATTCCACTCTAATAACAATCTGTTATTTAAATAGGTGTTAGGTTTGGGGTTTTTTTTTTAGTTTTAATATATGTTGTACCCATTAATCACATAGTTTTACAGAATTACTGCAATCTGTTTGAACAAGTTATTGAAATACATTCTGATGAAAAGCAAAAGTTGTGGTCTTGGTGGAAACTGGAAAGGTTTCTTCTGGCTATATGCATTCAATATTTACTTTTTTTAGTTAATGAATTTTATTTTTATATATGTGGTGCTTAAAGAAGTTCTAGATAATAAATTAAATTTATTTTGTAAAAAAGACCATTGACTGATTGCTGCATATTTCACAATTTTCAGTTCCAGGTCTGCTATGATCTTGATTTTTCTATATTGTATCTCTGCTATTTGTATTTTATTGGAATGTTTCCATCTGTCTAATCTGATCTCCTCCAAGGTGTAGTAGATACAATGCATGTGCATATAATAATATAATTAACCAGGAACAGTAAGAAAGAAAAATACAGAAATTAAGATCCAAGTAACCAACATTCATTGTTAGGAACAACCAGTGTTGATAAAAATGAAAAAAAAAACCCTGTGCTGTGGAATATGCCAGGGCATGAGAGGCCAGAAGGTTTCCCTCCCCTTATCCTGGAAATCCAGTTCAAAGGTTAGAAATAGAACGTTAGTTTTGGCAGACAAGGTGAAAATTTGGAGGAAAATCAGAAGACAGACTTTTGAAGTTGGATGAAGTTGATGTAGAATAATTCATAAATATATCCTGTTGTAATGGGGTACAGTTAGAATGTTAAAACTGCAGAGAGTAAAAATTATTATTGTTCTACTCATTTTTAGTCTGTGAAGAGACACTGAAACCTAATGATATGATAAAGAAAATACACAAATAGCCTGAAATAACTTTATTCAAATAGAAAATCAGTTATCAGTTATCACAGTATCAAAAGTGTGCTAATCTTATGGTATCTACTGGAAACCTGACCAATTTACTTGGAGTTTGTTTCACCTCATTGATTAGCATGGACGGTTAGTGTTTCCAACTTTACATCTCATTGATTGGTGTATCAGGAGCCTTCCTGGTGAAGGAACGATGAATAACTTTGAATTCTGGTCTTTTCCACAGAGCAATCTGTATTATGTGCTGGTTCCTTTTATACCAGTTGTGTTTTCATCTGAAAACCAAGAATAAAATCCTATGTGGGTTTCTTTCTGCTTATTTTAGATATCTGCGATATAGAGCTTGTCACTTAAATCTTTGTTTCAGACTGAGGAGGTAAAAAAGCATTTTTGTGTATAAATCAGTTGACCTATTTTAGGTGTCTCCTCTAAGAGAGGATGAGTCCAAAAGTGTGTGTTTTTCCTCAGGGATGATCAAGGTTAAGCTTCATGGCTGTAGATGCCTACATGTTGTTGTGTGAGCCCCATTCAACAAAAGGTGGCTCTGGGCTCCTTAAAGCACTGGGAATTTGTGCTGGTGACTTCACTGGGGCTGGGAGTTCACTTTGATGGTGAAGCTCATACTTAGTTGAGGATTATGTTTCGTAAAGTAGCAACTTAAAGACAGTTTAAGGGAGTTTGTCTTTTTATACTTGGCAGTATCTCAGTAGTCAAGCTATCTGAATGAGGTGCCTGGCGATCCTGTCTTAGGCAGACCCTCTTTTTCTGTTTTTCCATCATCCTAGAAGAGGATTCACACCGTTCTTCTGGGGCACCGTCCTCTGGTTTTTGTGGGTTTAGTTTAATCAAGATGTTTATTTCAACATTCTGATTGGTAAACAGAAACAACTGATGACTTTGTGACTGATAAGAAACTTTAGGCCGAGTTGGTGGAGGACACCCTTCTGACCAGTGAGATCAGATTGAGTCCCTTGGATATGAGCTGAAGAGTCATAAACCTTTTAGAGTCACTTCCAAAAGAATAAAAATAGCCTGAGATGCAAAGCAAGGGACAGATAGGAACACACAGGCGCCATTTGAAAATTTTTAAGTTGCCATTTTGTTCTGGTTAAATTTTTATTGAATCAGTTGTTGTCTTTCTGAGCTGTTCTGACTTTATGCCAGCTGAGTGTCATCTGTACTTTTCCACAGACAGCATAAATCTTGTGTAACCACCATAAAGCATTCTGGCTAATTCAACAACAATCTTCAGTATGTGTTCTTTCTTGATCCAAATCAAATCTGTCCTCCCAGGACATCTGTCAGGGTCTTTATCAGTGCACATGGGACTGTGTCTTATTTTCTAGCAAGGACAGAACAGTTACATACATTATTGCGTGAATTGTTGATAAGGTGGAAAATACTGTGCAAGATTCAAAGTGAGGGTGGTTCTCCTGCCTCAAAGAGCTTATACTCTAAATGAGTAAAATGGGAAAATCTGGATTCACTTTATGCATTCTTTTTGTTTGTTATTCAAATAGCCCAAGGGAAGCAATAACTTGGAGTAATAATTCTCAGTGTGTGGTGTGTCTCAGCGCCTCTGGGTATTGCAGAAGTGAGTCAGCATGGAACCATTCCTGGAGCTGGAGCCACTGCCACTTTATAAAGGAGTGGGCAGGTTGGGAATGCTGAAGGTCTGTTCGTACCTGATACTGCCTTTAGAAAATGAGCACTGAGTCCCAGTGAACACACTGATGAAGATATGCATTTGCTGTATTGTGTGCTCCACCTTTGTTGGCAGCTGTTCATGAGAGTTGGTGAGGATTTGCCTGATGGGGGATGTGGAAATGAGTCTGACATCTTTCTTAAAGATGTAATTCCATACTTTGCTGTTCAGCTGTGCTTTAAGTTTGTAGCAAATCGAAAATGACAATTTTTAGCAATTATTAATAATTTTTTCTCTAAACAAATCCAGTATTTTTACAATTAGGAACAGCTCCTTTTGCTTTTTTTATGCAAAAAGAAGTAAGATGAATGCAGTGTAAACATCTGCATAATCACAGTATTTGTTGGATGGTTAAGTGAAAACCCAGCAAACTATGCTTAAGGAGAAAAATGTAAATACATTTAATAGAATCCAGCATTCACTGCAGGAAATAATGGAAGTACCTTAAAAAGAGGGAGATAATCAGGTATTGCATACCTATAACATCAGTTTGTAGTAAATGTGTCAAGCTCAAGAGCAGTGAAGTTGCTCATGTACCAGCACCGTTTTCACATGCCACATCACAGAAATGAAACCCACATGGAGACCTGTAAAAAAATAAATCAAGAAACCACTTATCCTGAGGAGTTCTGAAACGTGTTGCAAAATGCAGTGAAGATCCTTGTGATTTTGCTTAAAAATCTATTAATCTGAAAATGGAATTAGCCTTTTCACAGGAAGATAGACCAGTGTGGATTTTATTAACTGTTGTCTACATGGAAAGGCTTGGCAAAATAACAGCATTGTTTAGAAATATCAAGGCTGGAAGGAACTTTGGTGTAGGCAACTAAACCTCTTCCTTGAGCTGGAGAGCCCTCAGGAAAAGAGGAATGCTGCAGACAGAAGCCACCTGAATCCCAGTTCTGCTTTGGGGCTCCTTCTGTGATGAGGTGCCTGAGTCTTCAAGGAGGAGGTTTAAATGCTTCTGCTCCTGTAAAGTTCTGGAGGCATGGGAAGGTTTTGTCTCCCACACACAGACCTTTGTGCATCATTTTCTGTGTGTCACATTGGAATCCTGGCAAGTCTTGTTAGCAGTAGTTACATTTAGTTTCCAACAGCTTTGATGACATGCTGTTGGCTTGACTGTTGTTGAGGGTGGTGGGACCCTAATCTGAATTCTCTATCTTGCACATTCTTTGATTGCTGTTCTATTTTACCTACTAATAACTTCCCACAAGTCTTACAAAATATATCAAAACCCAGTATATAAACTAATTATGATGCTTTTGGGAAGCTGAAGGAGCACTATGTATGACCTCCAAAAGTGATTAATTTTCTGTTTAGATGCTAGTACGGAGTGATTTCAGCTTTTTATCTGCCATCTTGGTATTCAGAGCTGTCACTTAATATTAGCAAATAAATGCTACATCAGACACAGGAAAAGATGCTCTAATTCAGGTTTGGTAACTGAATGTGACAGTTTAGTTGGAGTTATCCTGGTTGAAGGCATGATGTCATTCCAGCAGAATGTCTTTCTTCCGCAGTAAATAAACCTTCATTTCCTATAGAGCATGCACTCAGACTGTGGGAAGTGAAGGTAATTTTCCCAGAATCTGAACTTTGAGAGAGTAGTAATGCCAATGACAAAACTATTTATAAGCTTACCCTTTTGTTCTGGTGATCCTGTGTTTCAGATATTAAAAAGAGACTTTTTTTTTTGTTTCCATTTAGTGCATTTTCTCATGATTTCTGGTGTTTCGTGTGATGAAAGGTGTCTTGAAAAGTCTTTATGGTGCTTTTAGAGCATCTAGATCAAAATCAGAGTAAAGTATTTACACTTTTTAAATTCTTCAAGTTAAAATTCAATGAAATAATTCTAGTTTGATTTAAAGTCATAAATGTACACTTTGGTGGGGTTTCTTTGTACAGTAAGTCATTACTATGAGGTTGTAAAAAATAGTTTTTAAAAATTGTGCCAGAGCAGACTTGAACTATGGTTGTCTTCACACAGTAAATTGTGTTCATTTGCCTTAGAACTGTGTGTAATTGTATATACAGCAGTGGTATCAGAGATATATAGGCCACACAGTCACTCACCTGTGTGGACTGTGTGCTTCCCCTCTCAACTTGCTGGGTTAATATGATTTTTTACAAGTCTTGATGGCTCTTCCATCAAGTGTTTTGATGCTTGGCATGCCTTGATAGCTGGGCAAAATATCAAGAGATCCCAGCTTCTGCAGTTTTATCAATGGAAAGGCTTGTGAGAAATTAAAATATGTTTTTCTGTTTCCAATTTAAAAAAATATTACTGCTGTGGTCTTAGTGGGAGCGACAGTTTTGAAAAAAGACATTTTTTCCTTTGTTGTGTTGTTCACCCTGCCCCCCTCCCCTTTTTCTCTCCTCCAAAAATATTCAACATGAGCTGCCATGAATGGAGGAGGTACTGCATGGATGGCCATATCTACAGTGCTTATGTTGGCATGTGTGACCACACTTTGGCTTCATTTTATTTAATATCTTGAAACTAATGCATGTTGTAACACAGCACCACTATGACTTTTCCTAAGCTGTGCTGTATGCCTGGGGATAACGGGAATGAAGAGTTTGAGGGGATCTAAATTCCCCAACTTTTATGCATTTTGCTGTCAAGACATTCTTTAGGATGCAGTAGAACGTGATTCATATTGGTCATAGTTGTTCAGAATTGTTTAATCACTGAGATACACACATTACAGAAGGATTTTTCTCCAAGCACATGCTTTGAGAGGTGATGTTAAATATCACAGAAAGATTAATGTTACCATTCTTGGGTTCCTGAAAGCAAATCTCCAGTGTGTTTGTAACAACCTGACCTTGCCAGGGGTAGATAAATACTGATTTTCAAATACTTAATGACATTAATTCATAAATGAGGGACACAACACTGCGGTGTTTGTCCATACTGTTTTACCATAATAGAAACACAATCTTGTCAATTGTTAGCTTTTTACTTTTAATGGTGAACCTTAAAACACTTCATGTTTCCAGCCTTGCATATATGCCTGCTTTTGTTTCTCTTAAATTAAATTGTACTTGTTCAATGTTATGCTCTAATTTTCTGGGGATAATGATGCTCATCTGTATTGGAACAATGCTTTTATTTTGGCCAAGTGCCTGTGTTTTTAGCAGTGTCATATGATTGTCTTTCAGTATGTTTGGATTGCTCTCCTGCAGCACATAGGTTGTGTTGGCTCAGAGTGAATATTGCAGATTTAGGGCCTCAGAGTGGCTTCCTGAGAACCAGGTTAAATGGCCAAACTTCCATATGTTGCTGCTTTCTGGAAAATTCATGGTTATTGTCCTTTTAGCTGTGAGGTCCAACTGTGAGTTTTGGTTCCTTCCCAACACCATCTCACTCTCATTGTCTCTGAACTCTCAAGATACATGAAAAATTGCTTTACTCCCCTTTGTAACAAAGAATGGTTGTGATTTTCCGCTCTGGAAAAAGATGTAGTCTCATACTTCCTTTTCCCCCCTGCATGATAAGGTTTTCTTTACCATAAATGTTTTTGTTAGCCTTATTAATTAAAAAGCAGCCACTGCTGGGTTTGTGTTAATATTGTAAATAAAGCATTTTATCTTTTTTCTTGAGGTCAGAATGTGGTGTTTCTTGAGAATACTATAGACTTACATTGTGTAATCAGTATGTGATTTTGAGGTCAGATCCTTTCTAGATGTAACTAAAGAGCATTGAAATTCACTGAAACTTAGGAACTTGTGATGCAGGAAAATGTGTTCTAGAGTTACAAATTACTTTTCATGAATCATAAAAATATCTTACTTTTCCCCATATAGACCAACACACAGAGAGGAGACACTGCTTTTTTACCTTGTAGGAGTCAACTTAATATATATACTTTAAAAACATGTCTATATATAGTGTGTATATAACATATGACTTTTTTTGTACTGCACTGGTACTCAACATGACACTGCCAAAGCAGAATGTTAAAATTTGGTACTAATGTGATTATAAATGCCCCAATTTCAAAATTTCTGTTCTAGTCTATGGCAAAAATTAGTTTGGTTCTGTGAACTTACATGAGACAGGTGTTTTCCTGAATGAGCAAGACAATATATCTTCAATATACAGCAGGAGGTTTTTTTTACTTGAATTAGGTTTATTAATATTGTGTAATCTTTCTGCCCTGGTTTGCCAGGGACTACTAGTTCAGGCAGCACTTCGACGTGCTCCTTGACTTTTTAAATGAGACACTCACTTCTACTGTGTGCAAGATACTGAGAGCACATCCTGAGCACAGGGGACATTAATGCTTGGGAATGGAAAATACACTTCTTGGCATAGATGCATGTAACTGGGAGTATTTTGCTTGATGGTCTGTGGTGGTAGCAATGAGTTATTTCCGTTGGCTCAAACATCTCTTACCACTGTTTTGCTCTGAATTCTGAGGAAGATACAGTGTTGCTCATTAAATAAGATTTAAGTTTGCTGTTGGAAGAGGAAAACAATAAAGTGTAAGAACTCAGTGTGATCATGAGATAGATATTTTTCTGGGATAAGTGATCAGTGAAGTTGTGGAAAGGCAGAAGTGTCTAGTATGGGAGAGAGAAAGCTGAGAGACTTAGGCTGTAGGTTGTACTTTATAACACACACTTTGTGTCCATCTAGTAATTTTTTGTAATATGATCATTAGTGTTTCCATCTGTATTTTGTGTTTTTCCCTATTTGATAGCTTGCATAAAATTTCTTTCCCAGACAGCTGAAACTAGCTTGCAGCCTGACAGGGCACAACCTCCCCCCCCCAGCACCTTCAGAGGAAAGCACATAAAAAAGCTTAGAAACCACCCGAAAGCGTTAACGGCTCTGTTGGCTGTTACACGATAGGATGCAGGAATTGCAGTAATGTTCTCTTCCATCTGGTGCCTGCAAACTTGCTGTTTTCGGAGGCATTCACTGCTGTAGCAAACTGTTCACTTATTCATTCTTGTGTAGTTGCCCGTTATTCTTTGGAAAAGACTTGGGTTGAAAGCGGCTCGGTTCTTTGTTACAGAAGTGCTCAGTGTCAAAGATATTACAAGGAGATGTCAGTCCAAATGCAAATACTATCAACTCTCAAAGCCTCTCCGCATGTTGTGTATATTTGGAATGTGCTGTGAAGGTGTAGTCCCAGGAGCAAGGATCTTGACTGACAATACTCAAGGGAAAATCATGCAATATCTGTGCCAAAACGTCTATCTCAGGCTGAAATTTCAATTTCCGCTTTAAATTTCCTGGCTTGTGTTAGCTAACATTATAGCCTTGGTTTTCCTTCTTTTCTTAGGATCTTGGTGGTTATTTTCTTTGTTGCATCTGGACTGGTTAATTTTCAGGAAGGTGAGATAGCAACTGCGTGGAAGGTGTCACTCTGAGAGGGAAGAAGAATGGTTTAAGGAACTGAAGCAAGCGAGGACACATTTCTTATTGCCAGACCATGAGATAAAGGAGTTTATGTATAATTTCTGAGCACAAACCACTTAAAAGTGTCCAACTCTTTGTCATCCCTGAACATTTGAAGTCACTATGTTCATACAGCAATAGAACTTGGTGATGTGTTTGTAGCAAGACTGGTTAACCATCACCTGTCATACATGATCCTATCCCAGAATTTAAATCAGTTTCTTCCGTCCTGTGGTATTGAGCAGGTACATTAACTTTGTAATTAGTTTTCCTGAAAGTATTACAGTAATCCCCAGCATTCTGTCCATTTTAGTTGAATGCTATGAAATTATGTACATTTATATAAATCTTGTGTTGATTTCACAAATTGAAATCAATTCAGTGAGCAGTATTGGGGTTGAGATGACCTTGGAAACATTCATTTCAGTATGTGTAAATTTTCAGGTGCTGTACAGTGTGTCTTTGTCTTTTTCAGCTTCTTTTTCTGGAAGGGTTTGGTGCTCCCTGTACTAATGTGACCGTGGTAGTTGTGCGTGGGACCTGGCACTGCTGTATTTCCACGTGCTGCTGGTGGAGTGCCTGAAATACCAGCCACCGTGTCTGCTCTTGTGGGCCTCAGGGCTTTTAGGATGAAAGCTTAGCTCTCATAGGGAGGTATGTGGGAACCAGTAGTTGTGCCTGTTTTTGACTCAATTCCTCTGGAAATGCTCTGGAGATCACTTAAGATTCTGTTTGACACCACAGTGTACTCTTGAGGTTGTTTGCCAGGTTTTTGTGCATTTGAGTATCTCTAAATAAAGATCTTACCTGCTTGAGTTCAGGCAGCAGCAGTGAAGACGTGGGTAGATGGTCATGGTGACCTTCAAAACCAGTTATTTCTTCACTATAACTTGGAACTTTATCCCTGAATATGATTTAATGAATCTGAATTAATTGTCTGGCTTAAGCAAACAGAATTCCATCTTCCAGCTTCAGTTAGTGCATGTGAAATTTTGTTTTCCCTCTTATATATTCAGTGAAATCCATAGTTTGGAAGGGTGGTAGATAATACTGATCTTTTCGGAAGGGAGATGTGTCAGAAGAATTAAATGTTATTATCTGGGCCATACAATTTCCAGCAGTTCTGGAAGCTGAGGCAGGTGTATGAGCTGACCTGGACCTTGGCAGCAGTGGGTCTTTTGCCTCTCTTCAGCAAAAGCTTCTGAGCACTAGATACTTGGGAAAATCAGGCTGCGTAGACACTTAAAGAGAGCAATGCCAATCCAAATGAGAATCTCTGAGTTTGAAGATGTTGTCCAAAATTTAGAAGCTAAGGCAAAATTGTCTTGAGTAGTTGCCCAGGTTTGCAAGGAAGAACACAAGAGCTAGAAAAAGCTTCCTGTATGAAATCCTGAAACCAAGTAGGATGCATGGAATATATTTAAACATCTCCTTTGCAAGATTCTTGTCTTTCATCAGAGTCACAGCATGTGTTCTAATACATGTTTAATGTATGTTTAATTATTCCAGTGTTTAAGGTGCTGAAGTGAAGAGAATATTGAATCAAAATTTTGATCCTGTGATCTGTTATAAACTAGAAATATTTAGCACTCAGAAAAAAAAATATTACTACTGCTATTATTACTACTGATCATTTAAATACAAATGTAAATGGCAGACTATCTCATGGGTTTCTAATTTTTAGAATATTTCTCATTGCTGCCTGTTGCTAGATGCTTAAATTCCATGTTGCCCAGGTTTTGTCCTATATTTTAGAAGGATAGAAGGATAAACATTTGCTGTTTAACATCAGATGTAGTTTTTGTGTGAACCATAACTGCACAAATCTGAATTCTGAGGAAAATGTTTAACATTAGAAAGATGGGACTGCAAAAGGTCTGCTACACCATGGTTAGCAAGGTTTAACACTTTCCTTTGGATTGTGCTAGAAAATCTGTTTTGATCTGTTTTTCTGTGATGTGTACTTCAGTCTCTGCCCTTGCCACTTCTCAGAAATCCTTTCCGTGGAGTGATGCTAAGTACATTTGGGCAAAGTAAAGGTTTTTAAAGATAATTAAGCTCCTGCAAGTTTTGTGGAGGTAAGTGGCTGATTGGAGGACAGGCCATGAAAGTTCTCTTCCTGAGGTAACTTATTGTGTACCAGAGAATCCACACAACAAAGGCCTTTTTTCATGTCCCAGCTGGGGAAAGAGTTCTCTCCTTCCCTGCACCTAAGACTTGATGCAGATCTGAAGGATAGTAAAATCAGCCAGACTAAAGATTTCAAAGCAATTCCAGGTAATTCTGGGCTTACAGTATTTAGCAAGCAACTTGATAAGCAATTTCAAAATATTTTGTCATCTGAATTTGAGGCAATACAAAGAAATAAATATGAATTGATTAAAGAACTATGCTTGCATTAAAAAAAGGACTGGTTTCTTGCTACTGATTTTTTACCCTCATTTTCCTCAAGTGCCTTTGCTTTGGGAAGACAGAGAGTGAGTGCATTTGATGGAATGTGAGTAAAGGCATCCTTTTATTCCTGGCAAAATATGCAAAATACATGGACATTAGAACATTGCCATTCTTTGGGGAAGCCCAGTTTAACTATAGCTGATACAACGTTTGTCTGTGTGAATGGCAGATTTGAATGCCTATGAACAGTGAGGATACTTTGGCAATGGGTTTTTTTCTCCACTGTTAACCAGATTTCTGGTATTGGACTTAATTTCCTGCACCAGGTTTTTTACATCATCTACCAACTCTACTGATTTTCTTTGTCTCTGCATGGAAAGAGCTGCCACAGTAGGATCTCATTATAGGATTTTATTTGAAACCCATCTCTAGAAATACCTCTAGAGGTAAAAAAAAACTAGAGATAAAACTAGACTTTAATGTCCTTTTTAAAAAAACAGTCTTTCTGAAAACTGCTGAGATAATACTGTGACAAAAGTCTTGGTAAAAAAGAGGAAATAGAAAAATTGGATGGAGACATGAGTGGGGTGGTTGGTGATGTTTGGCAGTTAATGTACTTCATTACCTTCAAGCGTATTCGTTGTTCTGGTACACTTAGTTTTCTGGAAGGTGTTCTCACGTTATTTCAATTAGCCGGTACTTTCAGATTTTGTCCATTGGTATTTTAAACTGTTTCTAAAAATTCACTTTTACCTGTTGTTTTTCAAAGACAGCTCTGGATCACAGACCTTGTTACCATGTGTAAACAGCTGTAGCAGGTGTTCCGTCTCTTTTTTCAGTCAGGTCTGGGAATCTTACTGTGATGAGCTGTTCCCTTACATGTGTGAAGCCCTTCATGAAGGACAGCCCTCCTGAAAGATGTAAATAATATCTAATTAAAAAGCATAATCGGTTTTCTTTTGTGATCTAAGAACATTTAATGGCCATGCATGAGTAATAAAAAAGTGCTTAAGCAAATCAAATCAGAATCAAGTGCCTCAAAGTTTTTAAAATAAAATTATTAAGAACTGAACACTTGACGCTTTGAGCTAAACTTATTAATAATTTGTAGATGTAAAGGGAAGGAGTGAATGCATGACTAGAAAGAAGTATGAAGAGTAGGAGGGAAGTGAGCTGTTACAGTACTTTGGTAAGGAAGGGGATGAGCCCCTTCTAGTATTTTACAGACTTGTTTTTTAATTGTTTCATAATAACAGAACTGAGATTGCAAATAGTTTAATTTTCAGCAGCAGGAGAGCAGAAGCATGGGTTTTCCCTGCTTTTTTTTTTCTTTTCCCCTGTCCATTTTTTGAATTGTCTTCTACTTAAATTTTCCCTATCAATATAAAAAAAACCCCTAGATATTAAAAAAATTTATTTCCTCTGTAGAGTAGATACAGCTGTATTTAGTTGGTCCTGATGTAAAATATTTGTTCTTAAATAATAAGACGAATACAGAAAGTTTCTTCAACCCTTCTCTCAAAAAATAGCTTAGGGGAAATACTTGTTGCGAGACTACATCAGTTTGAGAGGATTTACAGCTTTTTAATTTAAAAGAACAGTTGAAACAAATTTTGGGTATGTCACTAATTGGATTTGAACTCAGACTTGTAGAATTATTTTCCCCCACTATCTATTGCAGGTGACTTGTTGATAACTATGGCATTATTAAATTTAATTACTATTCTGGTTATTTTTTCTAAAAATGGTAAAAGTCTTTGGTATATAACAGCTGGTGGATTTCTCTCAGCAGTCGTGTTTCTTAATGAGCAAAACCTGAAGCTCCGTCAGACTTCGTTTTAGCATGTAGTAAGAATTACAGAACAGCAGGCCTGAGACAACAGGCCAGAAAAGATATATCATTAGTTGATTCTGTTTAAAATAAATAAATGGACAACTTGAGTGTTAATATTTCTTAATTTTCAAAGGGCAGGTTTTAATTTCTGGAAGAGGTTTAATGGTTTTGACTGAAGCATGCTTCTTCAATCAAATGTATAGGATAGTCTGAGAAGCAGTTATTGTACCAAGGTCATTAGGTAGCCCAACATTTAGGAATGGCACAAAAGTATAGCTTAGGCTTTTTATATTCAAGAATTTTCAGAAGGAGAACCTGCTTTATATATGGAAAATAGGTCTGAAAAGATGCTGAGACAAATACCAGAAGGTTATGTAACCCTGCATATAGCAATATTAAAGAAAGAGAAACAAGCCCAGGGAAAAGATTGCGGACAAAATTATATTTTATTCTGTTCATCAGGTAAATTGAAATAAATTCCTGTTTCCAGTAAAAAGATTATTTCAGACAAGGCAGGATGTCTGGTGAGGATGGGTCTGATGACTAATTACTATGGATAGTAGATGCTTCAGTCAAGGGGGGAGTGATTTTTGAGAGGAGATCATGAAGAAGAAAGTACAAGATAACTTCTCCCCTAGAATTTCTGTTAGGTGTCAGAAATCTGTTGGGTCTTGGGGTTTTTTTTCCGTTTCAAAAGGCAAAAAGCTATATATTTATTAATCTGGCATCAGTGATATTCAAAGTTTTCAAAGAAATTCTTAAAGAAGATTTAAGTAAAGGCTGAATATGGAAATAGGACAGAATGCAAGATGATGTTCCAGAAGGTATTGGATGTATTGAACCATTATCTCTGATCTGGCAAAATAACTGAGTGACTGGACAGTCACTGTCAGTCACTGACTCAAAATTCAGTGCTCCTAATCCGTGTAAAATTTAGTAGAAGTTTTTATCAATGGCCCACAGGAAAGCAAAGCTGTGTGATAATACCACAAAAATTCACCCTCAGACAAATCTCATATTTTAAGTTGTAATTGCAGGACAGGGAGTTGGAGAGGGTTACTGAAATTTGCTGATGGCAGAATATCTGGAGGCACTGTCAGTACAGCAGAAGGTAAGAAATTCCTGTGGAGAGAGCCAGAGGAGCTCGAGGACTGGCACAACAGAATCAGGATGAAATTTAGTGGTGCAGAGTATAAGGTCATGTACTTAGGGAGTACGGGTAAGGTAATGCTGCTTCAGAAGCTTGTGGCTCATTAGTTGGAAATTACTGAGGAGGAGAAATAAATGGATGTTTTAGTTGATCATAGGATTACTGTGAACTGCTCATGGGCATGAATGAAGTAAAGGCAGTTTTAGGTTGTGTCTGGCTGTTGCTCTCTGATGGAAGTGGTATTAAAGAAGGATATTGAGGACTTGTCTGTCATGTTGTGTGTTTAATTACAGCTACTCCCACTGAAACAAAAAATAAAGAGAAGTAAAATATAATGGGTTTTTTATGTTGATTCGAAAAATCGGATTGGGTAAAAAGACCAGAAGAATTCTTGTTTAGCATTTAAAAAAGAAAGCCTGAAAGGAAATATGATTTATCTCTGTTAATACATTGGGCAAGAAAGGTTTGAAATACCAAGAATGAAAAAAAGCTCCTTAAACTAAACTATCATGTTGGTATGAGAATTTACAGTTATAAACTGAACTTGGATAAACATGCACTAGGACCAGAGAAGTGAGATGCTGAAAAATAGCTTTCCAAAAGAAGCAATAGTATCTTGAAGTCAGTTAGTTTGCAGATAAAACCATATAAACCTAGAAAAAGGCATTCTATGATGTTTGATACCTGTGGTAACGAGATACTGAACTTCATCACCCAGGAGGTTCTTCAGCCTCCTGTTTCATTGTTCATTTGTGTTGTCTCTGGCTGCAGTGCAAGATGCACATTTAGAGTTAATGCCTTTGCTTATATGTAAAATCAGATTCTGCAAGGCTGGTTGAAGAGCAAGGAAATCAAAGCAGAGATTGCACAGGAATGGATATTTTCCTTGTGTGAAACAGGACCCTCATCTTTACATAGCTCTGTGCGAGGGAGTTTCACTTTTGGCCTAGATAAGGGGTCCTGAAAGCCTGGGATCTGATTTTGAGAGTGTGTGATCCTTAAAATCCCTCAGATTTTATTCTTTTAAAAAGCTATCTCCCAAGTTCTGTTTTCATGTGAAGTTCAGCTAGGACTTTCTTCTTTTAAGTCCTGATGGATTAAAAAAGGAGACTGCTGTAAGGTTAGTCATTTATTTCACCTTTGTAGCCAAGCTTTGTCTTGAAGCAGAGAAACACTCTGGTCTTTAAAAATGCCATTTTTAATGACACACAGTTTTAGATTATTCATAGCTTTAGGTTTTTACCTTTTCTTGGTAATCTTGTTTCCAGCTTTATTCCCAAGAGCACAGTATTTTCCTTTCCTGGGTGGAATTTGTTTTCATTTGTTGGTTATTTGATGTTAAAAAGGAGCAGAATGACAGTCTTCTCCAAGGAGAATGTGTAACAGGAAAGCAGCAGGGATGGAACACTGGGGATAAGTTTGAGATTTTCTGGAGCTCTGCAGGAGTCCTGCCAACTGGAGGGGTTCATGAGCACCTGGAGTCTCTGAGGTGGTAGGAAAACACTCTGGCAGCATCTGTACAGAGTGCCTTAGTTGAGGTTTATACTTTAACACAAAAAAAAAAAACCAAAAAACCCCCCAAAAAACAAAAAACAAACAAACCAAAAACAAAAACAAAAAACCCCAAAAAAACAAAAACCAACCAAACAAACAAAAAACCAAAAAACAAAAAAACCCACAAAACAAAACAAAAAAAAAAAAAAGAGAGAGAAGCTAACCCTGATGACAGAATTATAGTTTTTTGTGATAAAATTTAATATTAATATGCTCGTTTTAGGTTAATTTTGTCTGAGTGACTCAGGCAGTTCCCAGTTGTGATTGGCAGTCAATAGCAATGATATGAACACTGTCATGTTTCCTCATGGAAATGACAGGGCTCAGAGCAGACAGTGTAATTGTTTGCTTTCCTGCACAGGTACAGATGTGATTGCACTGCTTTTATTCAAAGGAATGAGTTCTTGGGACTAAAGAAGTTGTTGTGTAAAGTATCAAAGACGAAGACTTAGTGGAGGGAAATGTAAATATAAAATAGAATGAGCATTAAGTAAGTAGTGCCAAACATTGGCAACTCAGCAGATTCTAACCTTATACCTTAAAACCAAATTAAAATCTGTAATAACTTTTTTTCACAACATGGCATATGCTTTTTCTTGAGGCTTATCTCCATGACTAAGAATTCAATATCACTATTTCTTTATCACTATTTCTTTTCTATTTTAGGTTAGCAAAGTTACATATTTCTATCTAGCATCTGATTTTCCCCTTTGCCCATTTCAATTTTAGCTTGGTTCTATGTTTGTTACTTAATATCTTCAGTATCAACAATGCCTTTAATGCCTCTGTGGTTAAGAGATAAACAAAAAATTAGTTATTTTGAGAGCACCTAATATTAAAGGGATGAAAGACACAGAAGTTCTGTTGAACCATGGCAAAATGGAGCAAAGCAAATACATCCTGACTGGTCAGTCAATTTTGAAAAGCTGATTCCTTTGTTAGGCACTCATCATCCTTCATAATTTTAAGGAAATACATGTATTTTTAGTTTTTGTTATAAAATTCATGTTTCTTTTTTCTTTACTGTGTTTGTCTTCCCTCCAAAGACTATATAAAGAATTGGTATTTTCTTTTACAGTGTAAAATGTGGGAAAAGAATATGTTCAGATGTGTTTTAAGTATGCTTTTGGCACCTATTTCTGTGATTAATGCTTTTTTGAATAGAAGACAAAATGTGTTAACCCTCCTAGTGTTTAAATTATATTTTCAAGTTAAAGATACAAACAAATCTTGCGTTTACTGTTGCTTCTCTGGCGTCCTGAGTTTACACTGGAAGTTACTTACTAGCATGACAGTATTATTAATTCTTACAGACATAGTTGTGAGTTGTAAAGGGACTAATTGGGGTGGTGGGATTTTTTTGAGTGTGTATTTTTTTTTTTTAATGTTTGGAAATACTCAGCATTTTGGCAGTAGGGATCAGGATAACTAAATTATACTCTGTGTTCTGTTGTGAATTTGATATATGCGTTTGATCAAAGCTTTTCACTTTTTTGTCTCTGTTTTCACAGTGTAGCTCTTGCTTGTAGAGAGTAGAAGCAAACAGAACAAAATAACTTTGTAAAAGTAATCTTGATATAGAATATTCAGTGAGCTCTGTGTTGTCACTTTGTATTGGAAAACATTCTTAAAATATTCAATGAAACCATTAAGGCAAGAACTTCACCGTGAATTAGTCCATCACTGCATTGCAATGTTTATTTTCCTTTCAATTATTCCTGTGTTAAACAAGAAAAGAGTCTATTTAGGACTTTGCCTTTCCTGTTATGTCTTGCTCTTCTTTATTATTGCTGAAATTTTTGCCTTTTTTAAGGGTGGAGCTATAGGATAAGCAGACATGGTGCAGCTTACGAAAAAGGCATAGCACTGAGCTGTTTTTAGCGTGAAAAACCTCAGGATAGAGCTGTTTGATATTTGTGTTACAGATGGTCAACTGTCCTTGAAAGTTAGAACAAACTTTGTGTCATATCAGAACTGTGTATAATCAGTATTTAGTGTAGTGGTCTGCATTCTTCTTCCATCCTAAAATTGTTTGATAATATAAACAAGAAAACTGTTGAATTTCTGTCTGGCTTAATTTGACATGATTAATGTACAGGTAAGAAATAAATGGGTATTCTTTGACTATGAAGTGGCTTTATTTTTCTTTTCAGAGTTATGATTGCAGTTTTAATAAACATTCACTTTTCTTTTGCTTTGTGCTGTGTGGATACTGCAGTACAGGTAAAGGCATCGAGAATTTCTGAGTAGAAAACCTGTTTTCTATAAACTCAGATTTTTTTCAGGAACTTAGTTTTCTAATTAGACAAATGAAGTAGTTAATCTAGGATCAGATCAATCCTACTAGAAATGGAATAAGGTTTTAAACTTTTCTGAAAGTTTTCTTTCAGCAAGTTTAATAATCTGTTGCATTGCCCAGCAGAGCTGTGTTTTTCAAATCTTTTCCCACTAGTGCCTAATGCACACTACGAGGATTATCAAATTGCATGTCCAGCTGATTCCGAGTGAACAGTTCAGATTTACATTGCACCCTTTATTTGGAAATTCTGACATTCTCTATTTTAATATTTACCATCTTAGACCCGGTTTTTGCCCTGTGAAAAGTGTTCATATTTAACTTCTGTGTTGGTTAAAGAAAAAGACAAATGTTAAAATACTGGGTTTTGTCATGGAGTGGAAATGGCAGCATTTGGTCGAATCTCAGCATTTCTGGTTCTCTGCTCTCAGTGTAAATCACGGCTGAGGCAATGAGGTCTGTGGAGTGTGTGTGGGATCCCTGGTGGCAGCAGGGAATGAGGGGCATTAGTCTTGTGATTTGTTGGCCCTGTCAATACTCGTGTGACAGGGGGAGAGCAGAGCTGAGATCAGCTCATGGGCAATCTCAGTGTGGCAGTGCTGGTGTTATAAACTCCATTTCCTGCCACAGTTTCCATCTCCTGCTCTATTGACTGTGCTGCCCAGCTTTGTATCATCAGCAGAATTTGTCAACAATCTCCTGCTTTTGTGCTCAGGTTGTGGAGGAATATTGTAACTAAGATTACTTTACAATCCAGCTGTAGAAGTGCTTTGTTAGTTGAGTGTCTCCTAGTCAATAATTCTCTTTTTAGCTTTTCGCATTATTCTCTTCCCTTTTCCACTTTCTTGTGTATTACATTTTGAACATAATCCCCATCTTCTCCACTTTAAAGAACTGCTTCCCATTTGGCCTGGTATCAAATATTTTACTGCATCCAGCCAGATTGAATCTCCTGCATTTCCTTGTCCACTAATTCAGTTATCTTATCAGGGGAAGATATCAGGTCCCTTTGGCTTGCTCTCTCTTTGACAAACCAATGTTAAGTTTTAATCCAGTTTCTACATAGCATTGTGTGATTAATTATTCTTTCCTTCAAAAATGGTTCTAATCCCTTTTGCCATTTGTAAGTGCCACTTGAATTTTGGCAATTCTTACTTTCTCCTTTAAACTTAGTCTTCAAGAAATAGGGTTTTTTTTTGATTGCCATACCTCATTTTTGTTCTCTGTAGGGGTTTTCTTTTCATACTCTTACATTGTTTGGTAGGTGATTATCTGAACTCAGATCTGCAGTTTTATTCTACATTTTGTTTTTAGCAGTTCAGGGTGTAAATTTTAGGAAGTTTTTGTATCTCTGATTTAAATAAATTTAAGCCTCTTCCAAATTCCAGTCCTTCCCCATTTAAATTTTTCTGGTTTAACTCACAATCTCCCTTATTTCTCAAATATTTAAACAAATCTAAACATAGATTTAGAAAGCTTATTATGATCAGTTTCTGAACAGATGCTGAGTTCAGGAGGATGCATGAAATGTCTGTCGTGTGGTTCTGTGGTCACCTGGACCAGAACACATTCCAGGCCAGTACACATTTCCCTGTCCACTCTACCATACAAAGATCTGTTACAAAATCCTGACCACCACCTCTTGAACTTCTGAAATGTCTTTCTGATCCTTGAAAGCAGAGCACACTCTTGATTTTCCATTCAAGACATTCAAATTTCAATAATCTCTGCCAGTCTGATGGCAGATGAGATTCCCACCTGACTTGTGTCTTGCAGTTGGTTGTTTTTGAGAGATTGAGCAAGACTCAACAGTCAAATAAACTTTGTATCATGTATACCCCTTTCTAAATGTATTTGTACTTGTATGTAATTGTAATGTTTGAGTCAGATTTATTTTATGCAAGCAGTTATCCTGTAATCATCTTTGAACTTCGTTAATCCACATAAAAATATTTTTGTTTATTAATTCAGGAAATTTAGGTGAAGAAATAATACCAATATTGCATCCAAAAATACTAGAAACATGATTCCCTGCATTTTTAAAAAAAATTTAATTTATGTTTTGCTATTTCTTCATCTGTGCTTTTATTCTCTGGGTTACAGGCAAATCTCTTGCAACACTACTCCTGGTTTAAAACCCTAACTATATCAGGATCCTGTAAATATGAGTGACCGTGTTGTCTTTTTATTGAGAGAGGTCAGTTTTGTGTGGATGCCCATTAGCATTTGGACTTGATGGTCTTAGAGGTCTTTGCCAGCCTAAAGAATTCCATGATTCTACGAAATCCAAAGCAGAGTCCTTTCGGAAAGAAGTCTGCTGTAAAAAAGAGTTCCACATATCTCTCACGCAGGCTGTGCACAGGTGTGTAGATGTTTGTGAAGACAGGCAAATTGATATAAGAAGGCATCATTAGCCTTTTTTTCTGTAAATTGGGTGGAGTCCTCTCAAATTCAGCTTATGAAAGACCTTGGGAGCTGGGTCATTAATTAATTAATTAATTAATCATTAATTCCTGATCCACTCACGTGTTACTTCCAGATTCAGCTAAGTCAGAAACTTTTCTTTTCCCTGAAACATGATGGAAAGGGGACTTCAGCAGTACTGTGTGAAATATCATAGGGACAACAGGCCTTTATTCTAAAATTATTCCTTCAGGGATTGCAGTTGAGTTGCAGAAACCTATAAACTGAAGATAAGTTTAAAATCAATTAACTTGTCTATGATTTTGGTGCAACACTACTATTTATAGCTTCTGCCTTATGAATGAAGCCACTGTATAGGATGTTAAAAATATATTAATGTATTTTTGCTTGCTTTTTCTTCCCCAAATTCCTTTGGTTCTGCACTTGTCTGAAGTTTAATATTTAGGGAAGCATGGTCTTGGTTATCTCCAGATTGATTCCTTTACATAACCAGAGACAATTTTATAGTAAATATCTTGCTGTGGGACCCTGTTTGGGGTACAAGCAGCAGCACGCAGTACAATAAAAGGTTCTTTCAGCAAATGTTTAGGAAAATACTTTCCAAGAGATCTGCACATGATTAGAATTACTGAGTGCTCTCCTTTCTGGCTTCCTGTTTTGGAATTGAATGCCTTCAGGACACTTGGAATATTTCAGTTTTGAGAAGCAAGAGGAATTTAACCAAGTCTGTCCTTCATTGTCTTTGCTATGATTTCAGTTAGTTGCAAATAGGGATAAATATATGGAATAACCCCTGAGATACCTTAATCAAATTGAAGGAATAAATTACAGAGCAGCTTTTGAGGGAAATGAGGGCAGATAAAATGTCCCAACAGCCAGAAGCACATTCTGGCTCTTTTTCTGCACACGTGCAAAATTAGTGGCTCTTAGCTTGCTTCTTGTTTCCCATCCTATAACATAATGAGTTTGGACATTTTTTGGAACAACTTACTAATCGCTTGAAGTATTTTATGTAGGTTATTTATAAAGTTTGAAGGGAAAACTTGATATGGTTATTGAACAGTTGTATACAGAACAGTTTCTTGAGGTTCCTCCACCTATTTCTGAGCAATTTAACTACAAGAAAAATTTCTTGAGATGAGATTAATTTATTTAACAATTCAACCATTATGCTCATTTTTCAGAGATGTAATATTTTTGTAAGAATCCATGAGCTTGGCCAAATGCTGTACATACATCTGTACCATTTCTTGGTGTTTTTAACACTTCTGCCACAGTGGTGTTGTCTGGTCATTGTGTTTGTTATTGACCCCATGTTTTCCACCACATACAGTGCTGGAAATATTTGGGTATTCTTAATTCTGTACCAGGCTTTCTTGTCAAATAGAACACAGTTTGAATGGAGACTGTTAGAAGAGTCATTCCAGACAAAAACATTGTCAATAATTCATGCAGATTTTCTACTTGGCTTTAAAGAATTGTAAAGCAAATTCCAAGTGGTTAAGTTTGCATCAAGACTTTTTATGTACCACATTTCTGGAAATTGAAAATACCGTGTAACACTCCATGGCAGTTTTCATTTGAGATGAGACTAGTAAAGGAAGTAATTCAGTACTTCTCTTGAGCCACTATGCCTCCAGTAGACATTTGGTGTGTTTGTGATCAGTAATATTTGATAACTTTGTGTTTGTTACTATTTAGAATATTCTTACAGAGTATTTTGTTAGAAAATTAACTTGAGGGCTTTTGACCGGCCCCAGTCTGAGTTCAGAGCTTTGCATTTCCTTTGTTACAGAGTTGAAGGTAAGTGCATCTGTACTGTATCATTTATGAATACAATAAACAGCTTTTCAGAGTGGGCAAAAGCTGAACATACTTGAGTTGGTAGGGTCTGCCCCTGTTCCATTTAAAAATTTAGTTATTATACTTGGGTATTTCCAAATGCAAACAATGAGTGGATCCTAACATGCTTATCATTTTTGTCTAAGTGTAGGAACAAATTCAAGTTTTCTGTTGGAGATTTTAGGAGTGAAATCAAATATTCACAACTATTTTGAGTAATTTTGTAATTATTTTTAGTGATAGCTAAAAGTTTTGAATTCAGGCTATTTAAAATGTGAAATAGATCATTGTAATTTGGTATCATCTTCCTGTTTTCTTAGTAAGAGAATAACATGTGCTTTACCCCTAACACATAGTTAATAGAATCGAATGTCTCACATCCAAATAAGCCAGTTGTAATTAGGCCACACTGTTTATAATTATTGTTTGTAATGGTTATGTATGTAGTGGGCTTATCTAATACAGTCTATGGCCAAGGTAACTTTCAAGGTGTATAATTTTGTCAGATATTAACTTAATCAGATGCCATTTCCTTTTTCAAGTGAGCAGCATCCAGTTATTCTATTTCTTGCAGTAAGTCACTGTCCCAGTGACACAGCTGTTCACTTGGAGTGTCCTGGGTGAGCATCAGTGCAGCCACTTCTAATTGCAACTCTTAATTTTAAATTTCTTGTTTTTACAGTGCCAGATTTTGTGATAATTTGAGCATTTCTGTCTGTAACTTTTTCACCAGAATTACTGTTAAACACTGTCTGTCAGTCTTGGCATCGTTTTCATACAGTTTCTCATCTGAGAAATTAATGAGGATTTGAGTTTGTCTTCTAGAAAGTAAAGGTTTGTAGGCATTTGCTGTTAGTCTTCCTGTTGAATTAAGTGTGGCCAAAACTGGGTTGCTGCTGTGATTCACAAAGCAGAAATAATAATCCTTGTTCTAAAAAAATAAAGCTGACCTAAAATACAGCTGAACTGCTACTGTTGTCTTCTAGTGTAGCATTTTTTTTTCCTTTTTTTGCCTGTTGTAAAGCACAGAGCCCAGTCCTGGAAGCACTTCAGTTCTAAAGAAGCAATAATCTTGTGGAATAGTACTTAACCTCAAAGTAGTAGCTTACTCCAATTTGTGCAAATGGAAGATAATGACAAAAATGATGGGAAAATCCTTCAATAGAAGTCTCAGGAGGGACCTTGTGGCTCTGCACAGCTCCCTGACAGGAGGGGACAGCCGGGGGGGTCGGGCTCTGCTCCCAGGGAACAGCGACAGGAGGAGAGGGAACGGCCTCAGGCTGGGCCAGGGGAGGCTCAGGTTGGACAGCAGCAGGAATTTCCCCATGGAAAGGGTGGTCAGGCCTTGGCAGGGGCTGCCCAGAGAAGTTTGGAGTCCCCATCCCTGGAGGTGGCACGCAAAGCTCTGGGCTGGGGACAGGGTGGGGCAAGGGCACAGCTTGGACTCTGTCTGAGAGGGATTTTTCCAGCCTCAGTGATCCTGGGATTCTCTGGTTGTTGCTGAAAGGCAGGTGGCAAAAATGAGTGGGTACAGGCACCACCATCACCACAACTGCTTCCTTTTCCATACTTCCATGGAAAGCAAACTGCTGTAAATTCCTCAGTCTGAGGAATAATGTTGGCATAGAACGTTGGTAGGAGGCAGTGGAAGTGGTTCCAGGTGGGGCTGGTCTGATCCTCTGTAAGGTCCGTCTCCATTGCTTCAGGGGGACCTTCCTTTCAGGAGCTATAGGTAGTTTGGATTGGTCCATCTTACCTCAGCAGATGAGCTGTGTCCCTCTGTCTCCTTGGATTTCTTTGCCTTATTTCCCAGATTCCTGTCATTCCCACCAGAAGAGGTTTCCTAAGGCACCACGCCTCTGTTCCAGCCCTGTGCAGACAGCCTTGTTCTCTCTACATTAAAACAAGAAAAAATGTTTATTCTGTGGGAGGAGAAAAGCCACCAAATTCTGCATTTTATATGTGACAACTCAGGAAGAATGAGGAATGATTTTGTAACAATTCCCCACCTTTATGTGAAGACAAAATTCACAACTGTTCTGTTTTCACGGTCCATTGCTTCTTTTGCTTGAAAAGGCTTTGCTTTCACTTGTGATAGTGGTTTTGAAGCAATCAAAAGACAAATCTAATTTCCAGCTGTTAGAAATTATTGTTCATGCATGAGGAACTACTGCAGTTTTATGTGCTGTGTCTTTTTGGGATGGAGGTCTTGGTTTTGGTGTCTTGGTATGCCATGAATAACAGAAGGCTTGGTGGGGGGGAGGCAAACTCTTTTTTGGGAAATTGTTATTTTGAAAATGACTGGATGCTTTCATGGTGTCATGGCTGGGGTGCTGAGTTCAGTCAGATTTCCCTTTGGAAAATGACGTGTTTCAGGGATCCACTACCTGTTTACCTTGATTCCACTGGTGACATAGTGGCTTTTAAGGGCAGCTGTATATCGCAAAAGAAAGCTGTTTGCACACAGTATTTCAGGCATCACCAAATGATTTAAGAGCCACTTTCTTTCACAGTTATTGAGTATTTAACCAGGTTCTTCACTTGGATGACTAAATTGTAAGAAGTCCAGGACAGTGGGGAGGATTTTGTAGCTGCACACAGAAAATAAATCCGTAAGATAACTTCATTATGCTTCAGACCGCTTGTTGTAATCCCTGTGTTTTCCTCATCTGTCACTAGTGATGCCAGCACTAGAAAGCACCTGGAGGTAGTTGGATGATGTGCTCTTCACATAAGAGAGCAGTTTATCAATGTACATAGAAATGGTGCAACTGGTGGTAAAGGGTTTTGTGCAACGTTCATATTGCACTGAAATTCTTCAGGGAGATGTCTGCATTTTTCAGGCTGTGGTAGAGCCACTTTTGTGTAGGGACTGTAAATTTGAACACAGTGTGAATATTTAGTAGTGATGAGAAACACCGACATTCAGTAAATGCACTCAGTCTCCCTCTCCCCAGGCAGGGTCACTTTGCTGACTGCTGTGACCCCACGCTGCATGGTCAGTGACGGTGGCCATGCAGCATAAGGCAGCATAAGGTCTAGAGGTGTCAGGGCTGTGCCAGGCTTAGGGTTGAGTCGAGATCCTGCACAGGAGGGACCAAAACCTTCAGGAAAATGTCTTGCAGAGATTGGACGTGCAGGGGCTGCAGCAAGGACATGGGGCACAGTCTGAATGCTTGGGAGAACACCCTGGAGGAGAACAGAGAGATGATCTCACTGCATGGCCATGCCCTGTTCATCATCCTCTGCTTTAATTCTCCCTGATTAATGCTGTCCCACCATTCAGTTTCCATGCTCAAATCTCCCTGTTTGCCAGGGGGAAAGTGTTGAAAGAGCTGCTCCTGAAAGTTCTTGTGTTTCAGTGGTGGCTCTGCATCTCTGAAGAGAGAGGAAGAGCGATAATTTTGAACTGTAGAGGCTGAAATGAAATTAGATGTAAATGAATTCCAAGCAATGAAGGCAAATTTGCTTGCTAATCTGGGTTACGTCTCCTTTTTGCCCTCCTCACACTGAAAGAAGCCTTATTGGTACCTGTGCCTGTGTCACCTCTTCCCAGTCCTGCCGTGTTCCTGCAGGAGCATCTCCCAAGAGCCTGGAAAAGGCAGGAGTAAACAGAGGCTTCAAGAAAGGACATGAGGAACATGGGAACTGGGAAAAGGCAACAGCGTCTGGACATCCAGGACAAATGTTTATTTGCACCACTTCTCTTACCTTTTCCCCCAAAAGGGGGCCTGTTTCTTAATTTCAAAGGGAGTTCAGGCTGAGCAAGAAAGTCTATCTCAGTGGGCCTCTGCAGGTGTGGTGGAGAAAATGATTGGTGTCAGTAGGGAAACCCATTTTTTTAGGTAATTCTGTCACCTTTCCAGTTTACCCTGTCTGCCTTGCCTTTCCTTCATGGTCTCCCTCCAAAGGTACCCTTAACCCAGACCTCCCTGCTGCCCTGGTGCCACTAAATTACCCAAAACCACAATTAACTCTCTCCTGCTGTCAAATTAACATGTTACCACAGGTTTTAAACTTGCCTTTCCCATCAAGAGGAATACAAATAGTACAAATATGTTATTTTGCCTTCAGAATGACACCTGGCAGTGTTTCTTAGCTATTGATTTAAATAATTTACCATTTTAAAAGGAACAAATCAACTTAATTTGTTTTGGGGATACTTAAAGGTTGAGGACAATTTTATATCAACTAAAATCAGTGGTAATTCATTTATGATGGAACTAATGTAATTAATTAGGTAGTTGCTGCTTATCTTCTTTCTAATACATACATTGCTTTTAAACATCTGCTCAATAGTCCATTATGATAGTGCAGGAGTGATTTTACCTGAGAGCAACAGAGGAGTAGATGCTTCCTGATGACAGCTTCTCAGTTTGTTTAGGAAACAGCCAGTCAGTCCTGGATTCACATTTTTAACTTGGAGCATGGCAGACACGCAACTAAATTTGAAAATCAGAAACAAAATTTTGAGGAAGGAGTTTCTTCATTTAATTTTTAATGATTGCAGCTTGGTTAAAATGCCTTTTTAGGTTAACGTGTTGCATATGACATTTTTTAGGGCTGATGTTTTTGTTTTGTCTTTTGTTTTGTGGTGTCTATACACATGTGAATGTTTTGTAGCAGTTACAAAACTATCCAAATTTAAATTTGATTTCAATGTTGTCTAGTACAGTAACTAAAATTCAGCAGCAGCTCAAAAAGAGTCAGAACAACATAATTAGGAAAATAACAATATAATTAGGAAAAGGAAACTAGAGCATTTATTCAAAGAAAGAGTTAAAATAGGCTATCATGACAAATATGAAAATGAAGTGTCAGTTTTGCTTTTTTAAATAAGTTAACATCTGTGTTTTGTATTTATGGCTTTGTAAGTAGCCGGTCAAAGAGTTAAGATGAGGTCTTGTGGGCTGATATAAAACTGGCTGAGGCTCCTTGGTTCTAGTCAGCCATTTGTGGATTTTTAGATGTTTCAAAGATCACCCAAAATGACTGTACTCATTTTATTCATTTCATCAGCAAAGTTCATCTCATCAGCTACAGAGATACCATCAAAACTTGTAGGCTACAAAATGTACTTTCCCTGCAAAAATACTGTGGGCTGTACTTGCAGAGACTGTAAAGAGCACGATTGCACATCAATGATGTGTCTTTTTAAATCAGAAAACGTGAAATTGCTGTTTACTGAGAGGAAGGGGGATTAGAGTAGCCCTGAGAAGGATTCAGCTATTTGCTTTTGTGTGCAGGTCTAAAATAGTCACAAATTAGTCATTTTACCATTATATGCAGAATGCAGTGTATGCAGACAGTCTTTTTCCTAGAACAGTGGTATTTAACACAGGAATAGGTAGTCTTGCCATTTCCAGAAGTATCTTTTAGGGCAGGGTAAGCTGGTGACTAAGCAAGAGGCAAGGCCATGGTATCTGATGAAACATTAATGTCTGAGAAGCACCATGTAGGCTCAGTTCTGAGCACAGCCTTTCTCTTCCCCACCCCTACACACATGAAAACCAGTCTGTACCTGGGTTTGGTTTTTTGTTTTCATTTCCCACAGGCTGCTGATGGTCTCTTTTGCTGTTTTTACTAAAGCATTAATCAATTTTAAAGAAGGTTCAGCTACAGAGGGAAGAAATTTACTTTTTCTTGGGTTTTTTTGGTGGTTTTTTTTTTTTTAACCTGTATTTTACATATAACCACTGGGTATGACTTGTGTAAGGAGGAAAAGAACTCCCCTTCTTGGACTGTCACTCATGTATGTGGGAACTGGGCATATCACACCTATCTTCATTTGGTCTGTGGCATCAGGAAGAACAATCATCACTGTCCTTTCAGCAGGTTGACTTCATGATCTCTTCAAATACAGTTTTTAAAACTAGGTTAACCCAGAGAACATGTTTTCAAACATTCCCATTCAGTGCTTTAGGCACTTGTTTCCCTGTAAGCAAAAATCAACTATTTTCCTGCAGACATCTAGGATTTACCAGGGAACCTCTGCTCCATGGCCATCTGTGATCTTCTCACTTCATGTCCAAAAACGTATGGGCAGTTCCTTGGTCTGCAGCTTCCCAAGGTCTGGGCTTTAATTTGCGAACTCTGCCTCTGCCTCAGCAGCATCTGGGTGTCTAATACACTAAATTTGGGGAAAATCACATCAGGAAAAAAAACCTGAAAATATCTTGAGTGTCATTACTGTTAAAGTTTATCGGTTTTTGTATTTCTTCATATATGGATTCAAGAATTGCTGACTTGACTAAGGATAAAAATGCAAAGTAGCTTTGAATTTCTGGTGTGTTATTTGGACATAGTGTTCAGAGGATGCTGATTCTTCTTTTCTGCTCAGTCTTTTTTTTTGTTTTGCTTGGACAGATACCATAAGCCAATATTCAGGGTTGCTTGGCAATAGCCAAGTCATGAAATGCACACCCAACCTGTGGGGCATTATGGTTGCTTAGTTCAAGCATGTAAATTTGGGGGTTTGAGCACTGAACAAATCCACACCCAGACACCCAGAGTGTCTTCTTGAAAAGTTTGTTCTTATGTTTAATCTTAATGGCATTATTAATTTAATGGTTCCATTTTCAGAGACATTGAGTTATGATAGCTTTTAGAAAAGTCCAAACAACTGGGTGCCTAGCAGTGTTGGAATATGAATTTGAAATGTTGTGAAATTCATGCTGTAGCTGGGGTGTATCTCAATGCAATTAGTTTCATCCATTTTGATTTGTTTCAAATCTATCATGAACTTTAGTACTTCACACCTGGAATATACACTAACAGGGAAAAAACCCTCTCAGTTTTATTATTACATTTTATGTTATTATTATAATTACATTGTATGATATATTTTATATTATTAGCAAAAGCAACTCCTGGCAAAAAGTCTTTAAAGAAAGTAGATCAGAGGATTTTTGGTGGATACATTTGATTTGTCTTTTGGCAAGCAAAACCGGATTATTTAAGGATACATTTCTAAAATGGTCTATACTGAATGTAATGAGGAGAGGTACAGCTGTAGTCTCCTTATTGTGCCAGTTACTGTGCCATGAAGATTTTAGAGAGAGCCTTGGTGCAGCTTAGAAAATCTCGATTCTGGAAAGGTTTGCAAGTAGTTCACAGTTTGTGGAAGGAAGCGTGTAAGATGTCTTAGTAAGTTTTGGACTTCTCTGATTTTCGTGCTAGTGTTGAAAAATTTCCTTGGGACTTTGCATGAGTAGTGCTGTCAAAGGGGTGGTGCCATTATTTTTGTTCTGCACATTTATTGAATTCGTGACAATTTCCCTGGGTACAAATGCAGAGGTTGATGTGTTGCTGTGGTCTCGTGTGTCGTTTCAGGAGCCCTTGGATGATCCCCAGGCTGCTGGAGTTTGCAGCACAGAAGAAGTGGTTCGCTATGAGTACCACGTCCTCTACTCCAGCAGCTACCAAGTGCCTGTGCTGTATTTCAGAGCATGCTTTTTGGGTAAGGCCAGCGTAGACTCAATGTGTTGGGTGCAGTAGATGTTGAAAATTTTGTATTGAGGAAGAGGTGTAATAGGAAACTAAGAGATGAGGCTGTTCACCAGTGAATTTTTCAATGCTCTGGACTCAGAGCTCCAGGACTGTGGAGGAGATGATATCATCTCAGCCTGAGGGAGGCTGATCTTTGGCTCCTGGCATCTTGCCTGTGGTTGACTGAAACTGCCAGTCATTTTTCTTGTTCTTTTCTTGAAATGACTGCAAAAGCTTAGTGCTGTAGGTTTAAACTGGGCCTGGCAATCAGTGGACATAACCACAGTGCTTGAGCCACAAGGCTGGGGTCTAAATGTATCTTTTAAAATGTATGCTGTTTACTGTTTAAATTTGCTGCGTAAGGGAAAATAAAACAATACTAGTATGATACTGACTTTTTTTTTTGTATTGAAGCTGGCTCTTGAAACAGTCTGCTCCTGTGTCCTCCCTGCTATATACATCTTGTTACCCAGTGCTCCATGGCTGTAGCTACTGTGATTTCAGCCCCCATCCTGTCAGGGGAGGAAGGAGGAACACTCAGCCTCCCACGAAGGCTACTGCTGGTGTCACTCATTTGATCAGCAGGCATGGAGTGATCACACTGCAGCACTAGCTGTGCTCTGTTCCTCACTGCCCCAAGCCTATGTACCTGTGCTCCAGTGGCACTTGGCTTGTGCCTGCAGTGGTGTGGCCAGCAGGACCAGGTTGTGGCACGTGGGGGCAATGTTTAGTGGTGAGCATGGCTGTGTTGGGTTAAAGCTTGGGCTCCATCATTGCAGAGCTCTTTTCCAGCCTAAACAATTCTATGATCAGCATCTTTTGTGTTTTGAATAATATCTTAACTTTATCTAGATAAAGATGTCTGAATGTTGCCAGTGATATCTTTTCCTTTTTAATTAAAAAGTAGCTTAAGCTGCATTGAATGCGTTTGGTAGATTTAATCACTCTCTGCCTTATATTGTTTAATGGTTTCTAATTTTGCAGTGTTAGCATTTCAAAAAGCACTTCAGATTCAAAATTGAAGAACAAATTCTTGTAGGCTCCCTGGTGGAAAGATTTTAGTCAGAGGTGCAGTTTCAGGAATGGATAATTTGGGGTAAACTTTCAGAGTGGGAGGTGGGGAACTGGGGACATTTACCACTAAGAAAACTCATTTGCACACATCCTGTCGCAAATTTATTTCCAGCATTATTACAGGCACTTAGAAACGTGCAGTGTTGTGTCTTTGAACTTATTGTGCAGACAGGAAGATAAAGGTAGTTTTGCTGTGAGAGACGGGTTAGCCTATTTGTGGTCCTGAAAGATGTCATCTTCTGGATTTTTGCTGAATTTATGGTGCAGTGTCTCTACAGAAGAGGATGGAGATGCTGCAGGTAGAGGAAGTAGGACAGTATCTCTACTCTACTGTACTTCCATATAATTAGTATTCACCATAAGCAGTTAATCACCAGAGAAGAGCTCACAGAGACAAAACAAGTTGTTTAGCTTGTCAGCACCAGGGAATCGGAGGTGTTGAAACATGACTCCTTATAGCTGGAAGTGGATATTACAGGAGCCAGTGGATGATCTAATGCACAATCATGGTATTATGTGCCAACAGCTCCCCTTGCAGTACAGAACTGTAATTGTTCCTACAAGTACAATTATCTTTTAAAACACTTCTTGGGAACCTTTCACAATGGAAAACAAGGGCTTTTTTTAGATGCTTCTGAGGGTCACCTGGGTTCTCTTCAGCATTTTACGTTGTCTTTTAAATTATAACAATATCTGACTCTTGAAGGGAGCAGGATACAAAATGCTGGCAGTAAGCGTGTTTCCTACAGTGTTACCAGCTGGTATTCTCTGATTTTAATTATGGACAGCTTTTGAAAATGAGGAATTCAGTCTTCCCTGCACATTGTTGGTCTGCCTGTGCTATGCTGTCTGAAGGTCCCAAAGTGGGATATTTGGAAATGTACAGCTGGCACATGCTCACAATCACTTGAGATACCTGACCAGAGTATCCTTTGTCTTGTCCCAGACCTGCTGGGAGGAAAACTCTTGGAAATGCCCTGAGATTTTTTTTTTTTTTTTTTTGAGGTAGCAGTCCATATGATGGACTCCTCACTTTGCTTATCAGACAATCAGCAATACTCACTGCATTCCTCACCTGTGCTAATCAAGGAACAATCTCCCCAAGAATTACCTCCATTTCCCAGTCTAAATTCCTGCCATTATTTGTAGACTTGGTAACAGGAGGGGCTGTTCCTGGTTCCCCTGGGATCCTGTCCATACTGATCCCCGTGCTAATAAGAGCTGGCTGTGAGAGGTAGAGGTGAGCTGTAATCATTCCAGTGGTTCCACAGCCCTGCCCCATCTTGCCTTCCCCAGCACAGGGCACAGAGCTGGAATTCAGAGCTCTGCTTCCTCCTTGGCAGTGTCTGCAATGCCCATCACACCTGGCAAACAATAATTCTTCTGTTCAACCTGGCTGAGGGCTTTTGCAGTATTCACTTCCTCCATTTGCATAACAGCAGCTGATACCAGTCTGTCCAAATCTGCACTCTAACAGACACTTTACAAACTTCTCTAGAATGATGAAATCAAAGAAATCCTGCCTTTCTCCTGCTGCATGTGAGTCCAGCTTCCATTTACCTGGTCTCTCAGTCTCTCCTAGGAAAAAGGCACCCCGTAGAGTTGCTGGGGTGATTTTCCTGTGATCTCCAGGTTGGTTGGCATCGTCA
Organism: Phylloscopus collybita; assembly: GCA_027886175.1. NCBI lineage: Eukaryota > Metazoa > Chordata > Aves > Passeriformes > Phylloscopidae > Phylloscopus > Phylloscopus collybita. Next base: position 1,978,193 of record JAJNNQ010000043.1, read on the forward strand.
GGAGCTTGTGCCAGTGAGGATATCCAATTTTCACTCCTCTCTGTTATGTTCAAGCATTACAGATCACTTCTTCCTGCAGAAGGGAAAAAGTTGCATTGTATCCTCGTCCTTGCTGCTGTCTAATTTATGTGAAATAACTTACTTTCTTGAACTCATATTTAGGCCTTTTTTGTTGTTTGTGAGATGAAGTTTGCTATGTAAGGTGGTGTAAGGTAAGGTTTGAAATTTTGATTGCAACAGAACTAAAACATTTTGAGGGACATCTAAACTGTTTTGTAGTCTCAGGGGATGGATTTACAGGGAAGATCTTGTTCTGTGCAAGGACAAATACTTCAGTTGAAAATAGTGATTAAGCTGAGAGATGATGAGACTGTCTGGAAAGGTGTTTGGGAACATTATAGGGTACAAGAAGATATTTTTAGGCAGTGTGTATACATTTTTCACTGCCTCATCATACTTTTCACGTGGCATATATTCCTAATTTCAGACCTGCTGAGGTCACAGTCAAGTGTCAGGAGCTCAGAGCAGAGGCTAATTTCTCCAAAATCAGCCCTGTGCCTGCAGTACTTAGTCCTTTCTTTTTCTGGCTTCTGAGACTACCAAATAGGTAGTTGAAGAAATGCATGAACCCCTGCTGATATCTGATGTCAGCAATTAGCCCTCTTGGAGACAGATGGTGTAGGCAATTATCCTTCCCCTTCAATGCTGGCATCAGCCAGATGGGCTGAGCTAGGTCCAGTAAGCTTTCTTTAATCAGCAGAGTATTTTCCTCTTTTCCTAGTCTTTAAGATGTCAAGGAGCTTCAGTCTTTTCCTGAACCATCCCTGTCTGAAGCCAGGCATTCAGAACCCTCTTGCCATACATTAGAAAACCCACAGTGAGGTATCAGCAGGACAGGTGAGCACAGGCACCATTCAGGAATCACCCCATGTGTGGAGATAATAATGGCTCATCTCACACTTCTCTTTCCTGCAAAGGCAGAGGAAGCAGCACAAAAGCTGGCTAAAACACTGAAAAGAAAGAACAGATCTAATGGGAGTCAACAACGACTGCACCCTCACTCATCTAGAGAAGAGAAAAGGAATGAGGTTTTCAGGCTGACCTGCTTAAAATACTCTCTCAGCTCAGTGACAGCTATATCCCTGTCAATAAAAACCATGCTAATCAGTGGTTAGAGAGAAGGAGCTTCTCAGATAGGGAAACTTCCTGAACCCTGAAGGCATGACTTTCTGTATTCACAACCACACTGGGCCTGACTGAAGTGCTTTCCAGAATACAGATTTACTTCCTGAACTCAAAAACATGTAAGCACCATGTCCTTTCTCAGAAACACAGCTGCTGTGAAGACCATATCCTGTAAGAACTGGTTTTATTGTGGCTTTGGACATAACTGAAATTGATTAATTTCTATGATCATATATTCTCTTAAACTGTATGAGTGTTTTTTTTCTCGTTCGGCAGTGGTTTCTTGTTCCTTTATAACACATATCAGAATTGAGGCCTCAAAACAATTTGTGCACTGTTTCACCCAAAGTGTCAAATAACCTTTAACTGAAAATCTTAGAAATAGTTAAAAGCTTTTAATTGGGAATCTCTGAAATCACTAAAAACCCTCACTAAATGTCAGATTATACTCTTTTCTGACCCACATGTGGGGTAACTGAGAGGTGTTTTAAAAACTTTTATTCCATTTTCAGTCTCATGTGAAAGGTGAGATGGTACAGATGTTACAATTCACACCATCACAATCAGAAGCCAAACTATTCCTAATTACAATACATTATGAGCATTTCTTGGCCTATCAGCTTTTGCCACATATGCCGTTAATGCCTTAAAGCAAATCATCTAAAATTACCCCTCGTGGGTCCTACTACAATGCATCTTTCATAGTTTCATTTCTCCAAAGTATCTAGTCTTTTTTTCAAGGCCATCATTTAAAACTTGTTTCTAGTTCCATTCCCTCTCAACGATGTCCAGCCTATTCCATGCATTTCTAAGTCAGCATTTCTTATCTCGAAGTTTGCATACAGATGCACATTATGTGAGCCTTCTGTCAGGCTTTGAGAATTCTCTACAAATCCATTTCCCACATTTCCCCCTCTCTCTTGAATGGCCTTGTTCATCGTTCGCTGTGCACAGTGAAGTACACAAGGCACTGACACTAACTTTATCACTATAACAATCAATGCATATAAACCTATTTTGCAAGGTTCCTTTAACCAAGGTGCAAAGCTCCATCCTTCAAACAAGTCATCTAACCATGATCCATTGTCTGCTTTGATTTGATTTGCCAAATCTCTCTGTTTTTGAAATTGTTTGTAGATGGACTCTGAATGGTCAGACAAATTCATACAACACAGTCCTTCAAATTCCTCACAGCCATGCCCACGTTGTAGTAAAACAATCAGTTGCTGTTTGATTTTGAAGGATAGCGTGTCTAACACTGTTGATGTCTGCCAGCATATCACTGATTGCAGTGGATGTGGCATTGGTTTGTTCACTCAACCAACATCCAACCTGATCTAATTGTTTCAATGCCATGGCAGAAAGCAAGTTGGGGTAGTAAAAAACCTGCTGAAACCCTTTTTGCAGCTTTCCAGGGCATAAAATCACTATTACAATTTTCTTCATATTGATGGGTAAATCTCTTTCCTCTATGTTTTTTTTCTTAACGACATTTTTAGCACTAGGTGCTAGCACAGTAATACTGCATGGACCATGTTCGAGGCACAATGGAATGCCTTGCTAAGCTCTATTTCCACAAATGAACCAGTATCCCCTTGATAATTTTTGTGGGTATTGGTCAACCCTGGAAAGTCCACCCCAACTATCTGAGTAATTTCAACAAAAACTTGAGTTCTTATAAGTGGGGTAATTGGGAGTGACATTGTACCTCAGAGATCATTCTCTTGCCAATTGCTATCTGAAAATGTAAGACAGAAATCCATGGTTAAGGAAGCAAGAATTTCCAGTTCTTGGGGTTAGAAAGTGCTTCAGAAAGTTCTTTGGTCCAAATGTCCCAGTTAATTACAGAATTGCTCCCATTGGCAGCCTCACCTGGCTTACTGTTACATTGCTTTTTGGTCGAGGTTGATAATATATAGGTATTGGCCAATCTTTTACTGGCACACCGACTAGACAGGTTGAAAAAGGCTTTTCTGTGTTTAAATTGTACAGGCAAATGGTGTCTGAACCTGCTGCCTTGGCCAGGGTCACTCAGATGTTTGTTTTCGGTTGTTCCACAGGTAAATCAGGACTGCAAGAAGCAAGCAAAGCTGACAGACACCAGCGTGACACTCGCTTTCACACCATACCTTTCATGAACTATTTTTTGGTGAAAGACTTTCCCATTTATTTCAACTCAAAAATTCTGCTTCTGTTCATTCCCAAAGTTGCTTGGGGACTAAATGACTGTGTTAAGAAGGGTTAATTTCACCTTTGAAAATCCATTTGGGGAATACACTATTTCTGACTGTATCACACAACACAATGGAAACCATGCTTTTGCCAAAAGAGCTCTACGAAACCAACAATTCCCATGCTTTTTACATTCACATAAAACTCAAGGTTCACAGTCCTTGCAGGTGGGACACAGCATGTCCAGCATAAACTCTGGTCTCTGTGCTGCTCATGTCCGTGTTTCTACTGCTCTGCTCGAGAAGTTGTCAATGTGTTCTTGTGCAGGATAGGGCTTCACATTCTTCTCTGGAATCCACTTCAGTTTAGCTTCAGCATTGCGGATTTCTGCTTGTGCTGTAGCTGCAGATTACTACTGAAATGACTAACAATTGGGGAATTAGAATCTATCCAGGAGCAGTTCAAAAAATTAAAAACATACAATGCCTTTTATAAGCGTTCTCAAGGAGCCAGCTCTCTTTTTTGTTAGTAACAAAAAGAATTCAATAACTTGGGAAGCCTGAAAATTTTCTCTGAAAATAAATATGGAATTTTGTCTGCCTAAAGAATTTCTGCTCTTTGCAGAAATTAAGTTCCAGCTGAGAACTGCAGCTCCTGTGTTGTCTGACAGCCTCACCTTGCTGCTGTGAGAGGGCACTCAGTATTCTGTCTTTTAACTATTTATTTGTGGTGACATGATTGAGTTAACCCCAGCTGGGCAGTCAAGAAGCTTTTCCCAGTAAAGTTTGTTGTAGTCTAAACAGTTTAAATAATAAAACTATCCCAGCTGGACTTGGGATAAGCCTTGGGACACACAGCAAGCTGTGTCCTTGTGGGTGGATAGTGACTAGATAAATGCATGGATGGGTGAATCTGGAGCCTTCGTCTTCCTCTTCTGCCCCTTATCTTGGCTTGGTGCTGCTGTTTCCTTCTTGTTCTGGCTGAACTTCCCAGGTCAGCTCCATCTCAGGGAATGAAGGCAAGAGGCTGCTTGGCTTAGCAGGTGCCACAGTGGGCCCGTGTTGCCTGCAGCAACAATTACTGACTGCTCTGTCAGACCAGCTGAATGTTTGAGGTCTCAGTGGGTTGCAAGAATGTGTTGAAAGAACAGGGCTGGTAAACATGTGAGTGCTGGAAAAAAGGGGGTAAGAGTGCCCAAAGAATACAGACCTGTGTTTAGAGCAAGTCTTGGAGCTTGTGAATAGAATGAATTTACCTCGTGGTAAAGACAAAACTTGTTTTTGACTATAACATGGTTAATGTTTCAATAACTTCTGATCATTTCTAAAAATGGGATTAACAGAGTTAGAGTAATCCATTCCACATGTACATGAATCTGCTCAGTGTTATAAAAAATCTCAGAGAAAGGTGTACAGAGCACAGTCTAGAGAGGCAAATCAGATGTTGCACTAGAACATGCGTTATTGTAGATTTTACACTTGGACTTCCTCCGTTGAGAACAAAATGGCAGGGATATGTGGCATTTCATATCACCTGCACACAGGTGATCTGTGTGTAAATATGTCCTTCTAAAATATATTTATACTGTTGTAGCCAATTTCTTTGTGAATGTCAGACTGTCTTCAGCACAGATCTGGTACCTGTCATCACAACACAGTGCATGTGATGGTCTAACAAATCTCGCCTTCGTGAGGATAGCATGGAAAAGCTGATTAATACGCTGTTAACCCCTCAGACACTTCATTTGTCACATGATTCTGCTATATGGTGCTTATATAAGTTCAGAACTTTGTGCTTTTTTATAAATATGCTCAGAAAATAAAACAGAGGCTGTAGGCAGCTGGTTTGAACTTGTGTCTAAACATGGCATTCAAATGTTAATTGTGTGAATAAATCTTTTTCATTTTACAGATGTACAAATGTCAAGAGAATAAAACTGATTATCAGGGGATGATAGTTTCTGACACCTGATAAATGCCAAGATGAAGCTACTTATTGAAAGTCTATCAAAAATACTCTGTTTGCCATAAACAAATATTAATTTAAAATAGACATGTTTATTTTCTAAGTGGTTGAAACTAATATCTTGGTGTGGTTCTAGCATCACAGCTAAAAACCTGATGCAACAATACTGTATAAATGTAGCGCAAGAAAACATTGTGGACACATCAAAATGCAGTAAACTTTTATCTGCAGAATTTTGTTCCTCTCTCACTATGAGTTGCGTATGTTTACAGTAGGTGACTCTTCATGATGTTATTTTGTGGTTTTAAATCCACCTTATCAAAACTTTGTTTTACAGAACTAGTTACACTTTACTACACACCTTACAATTAGCATGATTTTCTTCACTGTCAGTTGACAGAGAAGAAAACTGATCAGGGAACTTAGGGTAGTTTTGTGTGCACCTTCAGTCAGGATTTGAGCAGTTTCCAGTTTTAATTTTGCTGTTCTGTATTAAAGATACAGCATGCTTAAGAGCTTTGGCTGAAGGTGGTTGTTTCTTCCCCCAGATGGAAGGCCTTTAACTCTGGATGAGATATGGGGAAGTGTTCATGCCTCTTACCAGGATCGTCTGCAGGAGGGGCCCTGGGACACTATTACACAGCAGGTGAGAATCCTCTGGTCCTTCATGAAATTGGGGAATGCCATATGTACCTGGATCCTCAGTGGCCTTATTCCTCTTTTGGACAGAAGGAAAAAAATTAAAATAATAATAATAATAATAATAATAATAATAATAATAATAATAATAATAAAATATATATCTATATCCTGTTGTGCTGAACTATTTGCCAGCAATAGTTTCAGTCCTGGCTTTTGAAGGATATATAGGTGTTCACCATTTAAGGCTTGCTTTGACAGTATCTCACATTTAAAATACTTTTCCAAAGCTAGTCCTCAAATATTCAGTCAGTTTCTGAGTAGTCATGAATTTGGGTAAATACAAAAGCAGACTTATTTATGTAAATAAAACATATCAGTGTAACATTTCATGGATTGTCTGGTGATCAAATTACCAAAAAAGACTGTGTAATTTTAAGTTTAAAATAGACATGCAGTCTTCAGGGTTGAACAAGGGAAAATTGGTTTCCTATCCAAAAATACGTTGGTGCTGTCTAATAGTGCCACATGGCTCAGAGCTGAGCTGGTTGCTCTGGTGTCTTCCCGTTACTCCAGGTCTCATGAGCAAATCTGACAAAGAATTGAGATTTTCCAGGTGTAAGTTCATTTCCCATCAGACCAAGATACCAATGTGTCCTCTCTCCCCCCACTTCCCTTCCTGTTTTTTTTTTTTTTATTTTATTTTAGCTCTTTACAGGGGCTCAGGTCTCTTGTCATAGCAGCATGACAAGGATTTAACATCCACTGGGTCCTACAGGTGTTCCCTTAATTCAAATAACACAGTTTAATTACAGGATACCTGTTTGTAGATGGTGTTCAGCCATGGGAACATGAGCTGCATTCTTGTGTTTGCAGTCACAGACTATTATCTATCTTATAACAGCTTCCTGAGAACCTACCAAGCCACGGGTGTTCTGGTGATTGCTGTGTGTGTCTGAGTTCCAGTTGTGAGATGGCAAGTTCTTGTAGTACAGGCTTTTCACATGAAGCATTAATTACCTGGCTTGTCTGTGAATGAAGATGAGGAAATTGGGTTTTAATAACATAAGGTAATAATGCAACACCACTGAGAATAAATGCAACACTACTGAGAATAAAGCATAAACAAGATGTTGGGAATGTGTGAAATTAGAGTTGTGAAAGCCAAAAGGAAAATCAGGTCACTCCCACAAGGGGATTATTTTTGCTTCTTAAGGGACAGTAAAATAAAAACTGTCCTGCATCTAATAACTGGAGGTGTGGGGGATACATACACAGAAATTCCTGCAAAAACAGGAGTTTGGGTGGTGAAATATGTGGAGTGATGAATCTGATTCTGGGACACTCTCCAGAGGTAGTACAGCCAATTGTGAGTTCAGTGACAAAGACAGGAAGAACATTTTGGAGAAATTAGCAGAGTTAACAGCTGCAAAATGTGACTTTCTGTTAAATAAGGAGATTATGGAAGATAATGACAACTAGCCTGCAAGCATCAGATCAAAGCAAGAATCAGGTCTACTAGAAAAAAACTGCTTTTCTCTGTCAAATGAATCAGGGTTCTGAACTGAAATACAGAGTTTTGTCTTGCCTTGCTGCTTTTCTGCTGACCCATTTTGTTATGTGGGTTAGGCTTTGCCTGCAGGGACACAGATCCTATAATGCAAGTCACTGGGCAAACTCATCAAATCAGGCTTGAGCGCTCAGCACACATGAGCAGCAGAGTAAAAAGGTTTAGGATTTTAATCCAAAAGAGATACAAATTTTAGATGCCATGAGCACTCTACCACTGGGAAGAAAAATTGAACTTGCCACGGGCCCATGCACATTACTTAACTTTTAACTAGAGCTGATCTGCACTGTGATTGTCAGACCAGGAAAAGAAAGGCTTAATGATTTTTTGGGCTTTTTCCCCTTGTTTTTATGAAATGAGGGTGGCAGGCCTGTGCACATTTCTGATACTGTGTTTTGGTGTATACCCTCTGCAGTGGAATACAGCTATAATAAAATACATCTCAGGAACTGAAACAAGTGCAAAGAGTGGAGATATTTGACATTTGAAAGTTTTAAGTAAAAATTCAACTTCTGTAGTTACTTTTGATTACGGTGGAAAGTTATGCTCATTTCCAGAGAAAGCATCTTGAAATATTTTTCCTGACTAGATTACTGCAAAAGGCAGAAGTCAACTAGTTACCTTCTCATAAATAAATTAACATGATAAGGTTGCATAGTATTTTATAATGATAATTGATAAATGGTGATGATTTAATTGCACTTCCTCTAGTAATAATCTTAAAATGCTCAGATGAAGTTCCTGTGATTGGCTTTCTTGTGAGTTAAATCTCCCTGGGGTCTTCAGTCATCCCTTCTCTACATCCGGCGATAACTTGCTTTAGCTGTTTTAAATAATACAAATCAATTAGAACACACAGCTGTTTAACAAAACTTCCAAACGTTGCTACAGGTCTCTGTGGGTATTTCCTGATGACTTATAATGACATCAATTTAGCACACCTGGTAAGATCTGTGTGAGCTGGAAGTGGCTTAATTCTGCAATGACAGGAAAATTAAGGAGTATTTATGGATTACTGTTGCCTTCCAGAAATGTTGCCAACTGTGATTTTCAGCTTCTTTTTAGGAGGATTCAGAAGTGGAGTTACAGATATTGGAGCCCCATCTCCTGAATTGTAACTTGGTGTGTGCTTTTTGGTTATTTATTTATATGAGTAATTTAAATACCATAAAAACATATATGTATTATGTATAATATTTTTATTAGTTATTTATAAGATATTAGTTATACACAAATACATAATGGCACTGCCTAAAGAGCTCAAACTTATTGGGCCTTCTGTGTGTAATAAATGTAATAAATAGCAGGTGTAATGCCTCAGTTAAGAAGGCAGCAGCCCAAAAGTGCCATGGTCAAGTCTAAATGGTGAGGCAAATTAAGAGAATAAAACCTCACAAGAGCAAAAAAAAGCTAAAAAAACCCCCAAAAACAAACAAACAAAAAAAAAACCAACCAAAAAAACCCAGAAAAAACCAACCAAACCAACCAACCAAACAAACAAAAACACCCCCCCCCCCCCAAAACAACAACAACAGAAAAAAACCAAAACAAAACCACAACAAAAAAACCAAACCAGAGAGTGGAGAACAGAAATTAGACAAATGGGAAGAAATCTTCCCAAATATGAAGGCGAACATAATTTGTCACATGCTACTGCATGTTGTAAGAACCAGGAATTTAAAGAAGAAAACATGGATAACTGAGTTAATCTGTGGAGTCTGTGTTTGACCTTTTATCATTTTGGAAACCTCTCTGACGATGAGTGGGAGATGTAAAGCAGCAGAGTGTGATTCTGTGATTATAGCCAGAACATCAGGCTGTGTGGCCTTGGTTGAGTCCTCTCTGTGGTGCTGGAAATGCAAATCTGAAAGGCTTTTTTTGCGAGGATGGGTGTGGGATAGTATTGTCAGGGCGTGATTTTTCATCTGCTAGGGTTGAGGGCTCCACACCTGTTTTGAAGCACCTTCATCAAGGTCCAGGACACTGGTGTAGCCTTCACATCCAGGTATTTTCCACAGAGTGTGGAATGATGCTGGATTGATGGATACAGTCACCTATTAGGAGGTAAACTGAGACCTATCGATGTCTCAGACACCTTCTGAAATTCAATAATAGTAGAATAAGGGATTGAAAAAAAATGGGTAAAGGCACTACTGATTCTTCATCATTTTTTGCCCTGATGGGTATTTGTAAAAGTGTAGACAAAGCAGAAGGGCTTGAACAAGGAGAGAGACAACACTCTGACAAATGTGTTTCTAAGACTATGATGAAGCTGAGTATTACTGTAATTAATTCTATGAACACAGGTGCCCAAGTCCATTTTTTGATTCTTGTTACTTCTGCTAATCCATGCCTTCCATTAATTTTTTTTCTGTGTGGGAGCAAACTAGCACAAGAATTTTGTAAGCTGATGAATGAAGCTGATCACAGTCAGTGGCATCACCAACAGTTTTGGTTTTAACAGAGTGATGTTGTCATAAAGCCTGACCTTCCCCTGAGGAAACAAAGTCGTAAACACAATCAAGTATATGTGCTAAGGCTTAATCAATGCTAGTGATGATGGAATGTAAAATCAAACATCCAAGGATAGAAATCGAATTGCATTATTACAGGAGGCTCAGCGGTTGAAAAACTACCCCATAAAACAAGAACAAAACTTGGTGGCTTCAAGATCCTGCAGAAATAGTCTTAAAAATTAATCTGTGAGTCAGGATTCCAAAGGAATTCCAAAGGATTTCCAAACTATGGAAATCACAGCACAGAGCTGCACCCATTTCTGAGTTAGTCCAGAGACTTTTTCAACCAGGAGTTAGGAATCTGGAGGACATGTTCTTTATAGTACCTCAATAATCCTGTCCATTACATCACTTAATTTATAGCAGTGTTAACAGAAAAATCAATAAACATTATTTCTAAAATGTCAGGGATGTTAATAGTGTGATTTAAAAAAGAAAAAAGAGTCAAAACTCTGAACAGAACACGTTGATATAGTGTTGTAGAGGTACATCTTGCTGAAAATGTGATAGGGAGGATTTAAATCATTACGGCTCAGTCATTTTGAAAAATGTGGTAAGGTAGCTATTCTTAGACATACAAATCTTTCTTGCCATATTGTGGGATTTTGCTAAGTGGGGGAGGCTGTATACAGTATTCTTAACAGAAGGTTGCTAGGATCGCTCTTAACGAATTTGAGTTGCATCAACAGTTGCTATGGATCCCCTGCTAATATTTTTGGAAAATTATTAGTACAACTTCCTGAGAAAAAGGAGTCTTACCAGTACAGACTGGAAAGCTGTTTGACAGGGGGAAGATACAAGGATGGCAAAGCTGGGTGGGTATTTATTTACCACTAAAATATATTCTACAATGTGTTGAATTCCTGGAGTTTAAACTAAGCTGTAGTATTGTACAAGCTACCAAGGAGGTTTTATTTTAAAACTAGCCACTGGTTAATAATGCTCAACTGCTCTACAGTTTAGTCATGCTTTTCCCCATAAGACTTGATAGACAATAATCTAGCCCAAATAATTTCACAGAGGGAGAAGACAAAATAATGAATTAATACAAAACATAGAGTAAATAAAGACTCTTAATGGATAAGCAGCTGACTGATGTGCAGCTGATGGCATCTATCAGGACTTGTGCAAGACATTGTCTCTGAGTTGGAGAGCCATGAGTTTGGTGAATGAACCCCTGGGTGGGAGAGGGGTGGGGCTGGGTGGTTACATTCGGGGACTTGAGTCGATGTCCAAGTGGAGACCAGGTACCATGGGGCTCATGGACCGGGGACCTCATGGAGCTCAGCAGGGCCTAAGTCAGGGCAATCCCAGGCACCAGCACAGACTAGGGCTGAGCAGATGGAGCAGCCCTGGAGGAGCCCTGGGGGTGCTGTGGGGCAGAGCTGGGACCCCAAACCCCTGTGCTGGGCTGAGCCCCAGCGTGGGCAGCAGGGGAGGGGGGATTCTGCCCCTCTGCCCCCTCAGCTGAGACCCCACCTGCAGAGCTGCCCCAGCCCAGGGGCCCAGCACAGCAAGGAGCTGCAGCTGCTGCAGCCAGGCCAGAGGAGGCTCCAGGATGAGCAGAGGGATGGAGCAGCTCTGCTGGGAGCAAAGGCTGCCAGAGCTGGGATTGTTCAGCCTGCACAGGAGAAGCTGGGGGGTGACCTCAGTGTGGCCTTGCAGTGCCTGAAGGAGCTGCAGGAAAGATGGAGAGAGACAATTGTCAAGGGCTGGAGGGACAGGACACAGGGAATGGCTTCCCAGTGCCAGAGGGCAGGGCTGGATGGGATCTTGGGAAGGAATTCCTGCCTGTGAGGGTGGGGAGGCCCTGGCACAGGGTGCCCAGAGAAGCTGTGGCTGCCCCTGGATCCCTGGCAGTGTCCAAGGCCAGGCTGGACACTGGGGCTTGGAGCAGCCTGGGACAGGGGAAGGTGTCCCTGCCCATGGCAGGGGTGACACTGGATGGGCTTTAAGGTCCCTCCAACCCAAATAATTCCAGGATTCTATAATAATTTACATGCAGAGATAAAAGCAGTATGAAGTTCCTGCCACTTTTGTGGGCATAATTCAGGACAGACTTTCAAATTCCAGTACTATTGTTACTTGAGTTATTCTGAAATGAAGATTCAGTAATATTTTCCATGCAGATTCATAATTAATCAAATAAATTACAATGTAATAGTATTGATTTTCTTGATTATTTTCTACTTCTGTGGAAAAATCTGTTTCAGTGCTGTGCATTCCATTTATACATAATTTATCTTGCAGTGGTTCTCCTTCCAGAGAGCTTCCCAAGCAGAGATTTGTGTAGTAAGTTGTATGAGCACATTCCCTTCCTGGTCTGGCATTTCTCCTTGTAAGCTGAGGTGGGTTCTGTTCTGTCTTCCCCCCACCATGATTGCTGGCCATTCAGTACTGGAATGAATCTGCCTACTGGACATTCCCCCCTTTTGGAAAAATCCTAAATTACATAGCAGCATTGACTGCAGAGTATGAAAGAAGTGAGGATCATATATGGCACACTCAGATCCATTTGAAAGACCACTGGAGTGGCCACAAGGCATTGTAAACTATTTTTTTTCTTACTTTATTAATATAAATGCATTTTAAGTCCCATTGAAATGGGAGTTAGGTATCTATGCTAACAGAAAGCAGTTTATACCTAAGCACCTGTGCTCTCAAGTGGTGGCAGCAGATGGTGTCAGCAGTTCAAAAGCATTTAGACAAATTCATGAGGCCACTTGTCTGTAAGTGGATACAAAATTACCTGGCAGGAGTGTGTGTGTCCTCCAGTGCCCGTGGTGCAGATCTGCTGGAGCAGTGCAGGGGGAGTGAACCACAGAGGGAGCCCAGGCTTGCACTGTCCCAGATGCTGCTGGGGGAGGCAGGAGCCACTGCTGTGGCATCCATTGGAATCCCTGGGATTATGGGATGAACCCTTTCAGGCCACTTTTGTCAAATGCCAGCATGGTTTTTTTTTTTTTTTTTTTTTCTCCTTTATAATTTTTTAATCAGGGTAGGAAATCTGTCTCTAATGTCTTTTCCATACTTCCACAGCTTGTTGGATCGTTCAGTTTTGCACCTTAGATGAATCTCATAACTTAAGAACAGATTTTAAATAGTAATTAATTAAGACTATATGCTACATAACTAAAATGGTGACAACTGAATTAATCTACTTTTGGCAAGCATGGAAGAAGAATCATCTGTTTATTTCTTAGGAAAATGGCTGAGATGCCATTTCTTGACAATGTAACTATGGACCTGCCAATTTTTAAGTATAAAGTTTTCTTGAAAAATCCTAAATGCATAAGTTATTTGCTTGTGAGAAGCTTTAAAGCCTTAAAAGAAGCTTGTTGAGCTACAGAAACATGCCTGAGTGTCACCTACTGCTTTGATTCCTCCTGTTCTTAAAATTAATAATTCGAACCTTATTATATATATATATATATATATATATATATATATATATAACATAATTATAGATCAGCAGTGTTGGCTATTCTTGATTACTGTTTTGCTTGTCCTGAATTACCTCTCCTGCCTTTCAGGAATCTTCTGTTAGCTCTTTAATACCTTTAATAAAATAATAAAGTTATAAAATGTAAAAAATAGTCACCACCTTTTCAAAACTGTAAATACTCTAGAATCAGGCAGAATTAGGGCATAAAATATGAATTACAGAATCACAGAATGGTTTGGTTTGGAAGGCACCTTTGTTGGGATCCATGATGGATTTGAAACAGCAGATGCAAAGTGGTAGGCGTGGTTCATCTCAGAGAAATTCTGGCTGTGTTATGTGTCCTTATATTTCTCTGTAGGATCTGCCAAAGCATCTCTGCTTTCCTCAGGAAAACGTAGCCATTTAATTGCCTTTTCAGCTTGGACTTGGTATTTGATGAAAGAAGGACAAGATCCAGTTTAATTGGCTGCGTGGTGTTGGAAGTAGTAGAAGTGTTAATAAAAAATCATCGCTGAAGTTGGTTGTGGGTCTTCGGGAGCACACAGGGAATGGGGACATTAAATTATGGGGGCAACTGCAACTGCTTGCCTGCAAAGAGCTGGAGTAAATCAAACCACTCTGCAGCCTCCTCCGACAAAGCCTCAATAACCACAGAAATCTGCTTTTTGGGGCTAGTTTGGACTTCTTTGTCTTGTAGGGTCCCTTCATGCTTTCCCTTGCTCAATGCAGACCTGCTTTGATTGTCTGAGAAAAGCAGGAGAGCTGTGGCAGTGGCACTTGCCTGGTCATTCCTCAGCACATGTCACAGGCAGGGGAGGTTGTTCGATCTTCATCTTCTGGATTTGGTGGGGTTTCTGTGTTTTGTTGCAAAGCTGGGGACACTTGCCTCAGTTATGTAGGATGACTTGGCCTCTGGTTGTGAATTGAAGTCAGTGACCGTAAATACATCATCTGTCCCAGGTCACAGAAACTCTGACTAGTTTGTAGTTTGGGTTGGAAGACCCCTGAAAACTCATCCCATTCCATCCCCTGATATGGGCAGGAACACCTTCCCCTGTCCCAGGCTGCTCCAAGCCCCAAAGTCCAGCCTGGCCTTGGACACTGCCAGGGATCCAGGGGCAGCCACTGCTTCTCTGGGCACCCTGTGCCAGGGCCTCCCCATCCTCACACAGGCAACAATTCCTTCCCAATATCCAGCATAATCCTAAATCAGTAGGATGGAGAAGACCTGTACAATTACTGTGTTACCAACAGCTTTATTACTGTGATTTACACCTTCTGTCAGGATTATAAAAGTTCCCTGTGTCATTACAGTTCCTTAACTGTTGTGCTTGCAACACAGTGATTCCATAGTAATAGAATTTCCATTGTAGTAATTCCATTAGTAGAGGAAAATCCCTTTGACCTCAAGTTCCACACTTTGGAAGTTCCATGTGTGTGGTTACTGTTCTGGTTGTGGAACTCAGAGTTAGTCTGAAGAGAGAAATCTTCCTGCCTTCTTTCTGAATGTGTGGAGTTGGATTATGTGACCAATTATTGATGCGTATGAAAATAAAGAATGAAAAAGAAGATAGACCATGAATTCAAGAACATAAATTACTTGTGGTATAATCTTGAGTGAAGAATTTTTACTTAAACCCAGCTGTTTGTTTCAGTAAATGTGGTCAGAAATTGGGAGGAAGGGGAAAACTTGCATCCTCTTTAGTAATTGCATCACTATTTCCTTTTCTTAAATAGAAGAGATTATGGGGGGCATGTTTTATTAATTCTGCCCTCTTTTTCTGACCTGGTGACTGGGGTTTTGAACGCTGGTGGGAAAACATCAGGAATCAATTGTCACTGGCTGTGGTGTTTGCAGGAAACAAACTGCATGAAATTTTTGACAACCCTTTGTGAATTTATTTTTGCAAAGCAACATCATGCAAACCAGGTTGGGGAAGAGGCAGTTTCAGGCACAAATCCCCTGCACTATCATCAATGGAGAGACCATAAATGTTCTGATGGATGCTTGAAGGCAGTTTAATGTAGCACTGGAGAAAATAGAAGCCATTACCTCTGGAAGAGCTCCAGTTATGACAGAGAAAATAAATGGTGCTGTTACAAGAGATGTACTGACAACAAAATTCCTGCTGGCTGGGGAGGAGAGCAGCAGAGCACAGTACAGAAACCTACAGACAATTACCCGCTATCTGAAGTAATGTTTATTTTTGGTTTAAATCTGACATGAAAACTGCTTGATAATATTACTTAATCTGATCTGACGGTAGTTTATTCTTAATTATACTTGTGCTTGGGAACTGCCCAGTCTTTGCCACTGCTCAGGTCAGTGTTGTGACATTTCCCTGCTCAGCACCTACGTGTGGAGGGCTGTACCTGCACAGACAATGAACAGAGAGCTGTGCTGCCAGTGCTCAATCAAACCCAGCCTGGGCTGACATTCCTCAACAAACCAGGTTCAGGACAAGGGGGAACAGCTTTCCCCTTCAGAGAGAAGGGTTGGATAGCATACTGGGAAGAAATTGTTCCCTGGGAGGGTGGGCAGGCCCTGGCACAGGGTGCCCAGAGAAGCTGTGGCTGCCCCTGGATCCCTGGCAGTGTCCAAGGCCAGGCTGGACATTGGGGCTTGGAGCAGCCTGGGACAGTGTAAGGTGTCCCTGCCCTTGGCGGCACTGGATGGGCTTTAAGGTCCCTCCCAACCCAAACCATTCCAGGACTCTTGTGATTGATTTTCAATCTACCCGATAGAACATTTTGTATTTTTCAACCATATCTCTCTCCCAGGTTTTTTTTAATGGGAGGAGTTGAGGCAACAGCTACAGCAGCAGGCATAGAATGTCCTCATACATCTTTTCTGCATCACCTAGGAGAGAGGTCTTTCTACAGAAAATAAATGAAGCAACATTTTGAGCTTCCAAATACAGCAGAGCTGGTACCTGCCTGTGAAAATTCTCCTTCCCCATCCCAGCTGGGTCAGACTCAGTGGGATATGCAGATGTGTGATGGATTCCAGTGTGTGGTGCTGAACAGGCACTGCTGTAACTCAGCCTCATAGATTCAAAATCATAGACAGATCCAAGAAAATAATGTTGTTGATTTCAAATAAACTGTGGCTCAGAGTATTACTGTCCAGAAGAGTTGTGGGCAGCCTGCAGATGGGTTCTTGCAGTACAATGCCGGAGAGTGCTTGTGGGAATTGACTTGAAACTCTCACGCTGCCCTGCTGCATGACTGATGGAAAAAAGATTAATTGTAAACAAGAAGTGGGATGTATTGTGTTTAGGTTTTTTTTTTTCTTCCTGAAGTCCCAGCAGGACTTTGTATTTTTGGTGTAACTGGCCCTGGACCAGCCTAGATGAAGGGTAGAATTGCTGCCCTAATATTTTGCTCAGGATACATTTCAGTGCATGTGGAGTGTCGTCACTCTGCCAGGCAAGTGCAGCAGGCAGTGAACTAATGCTAATGAAGCTGATGCAGCACAAACTTTCATTCATTTTCACCTTTCTGACAGTGTTTGAGAAGGACTTGGGGTTCATCCCACTGCAGACACCCCACCTTCTCTCAGGGCAGGCTGGTTCCTGGGCAGGCTGGGGGCCTGGAAGTGAGAGGCTCTGTAGCCCATTACCTATTCTGAAATCATCCAGGGCTTTGACAACTCCTGCATTTTTATTGGCAGCATCCCCATGTTTCCTCCTCAGAGCTGCTGTGTCAGTGGTTTAACCTTGAGTGTACATCAGAGTCTCAGAGGATGCCACTGTGTACAGGATTTGGAATGTAGCATTTGACTGGATCAGAGCTGATGCTCTCAGAGTGTTTTCCCTGATGCTCCACAAGCATCTTCTCATACCCACCTCAGCTTTTTGCTTTTTAAAGACTGCTCCTTAATGGCTCGTGGCTCAGGATTTCTTTTGGTCTCTTGTACTTCCATGGTTTTCCTGTCAGTGTGTGACATATTCCCATCTTTTGAGTAGCATGGAATTACTGCATTTGGGAATGTTTTCGGTGTCACTGTGTTGTCATATTGTAAGAAGAGGAAGGACTAAAAGAAGAAAGATGTAGAATGAAAAGGTAATAAACTACTAAAAAAAAAATCAAGTCTGACCTCCCTGTGTCACTCACTGGTGTTTTGCTGAAGCAAGAAGTGCAGGGCAAAATCAAATACTGGGGGTCAGGATGGTTGGGAATAACTTCAGGCTGAATGTTCTGCTTTGGGAATTATCTTCATGTCTTGTTCAGAGAGCTAAGTCTCTTAAACCCAGATTACTTCTCTCTTCTTTCTGGGAGTTTGTGCCGCCTCTTACACTCATCTCTTATGTAAAGGACCTTGCTGAATTTTTTTGCACAATTTACTTTATTTTCTTTACATAATAATTTTGTAAATATTATTAACTATATACTTTTTTTTCTGCCTTTAAGGTATACCATTGGCACAATCCATGTATTTTCCAGAACTATTTGGAGGTTTAAGTTAATTTGAGCAGATAATGAAAAGGGGGTTTTAATTCAAAATACTACTCTTTCTCAAAGAAAAACTGCATCAATTCACGTTTGACAACAGCAGATGGTAGCATTCTTATGCAAGTTATCTGTTTGCTGTGTAAAACAAAGCTTTCTGAACACCCTTTTTTTTTTTTTTTTGTATATTCTGAGGCTTCTGGGAGTTTTTTAAAAGTTATCTTAGACATGAAGAGATTAATCCTTCTGAGAACACTTTCAGCATCAGAACCAAGTGGAAGTTAAAGTCACCTTGAGAATACTTCCTTCTCCCTTCTTGCTGCCTCTCCAGAGGGAACCATGTGTATTTCCCAACACCAGCCTGAGAAGATACCAGGGCTCAGGCAGCGTCCTGGAATACCTTTTTCCTGAGGGGAATGGATTTTATGTGTTACATTTGATCAGACACAGTAGCTTTTCCTCCCCTCATCCACTTAGTGCTGATACAGTAACTTTAGTTACTTTTGCAAACCATTACATTTTAACTAAAATAGTGGCATAGCCTAGTTGCTGATCTAATTTCCCATTCAGCAGAGGAGAGGGTGTATTATTGATGTGTAATATATACAATATGTATTAATGTCATGACTGATAGGAAGAGCAATGTGAGCTAAGATTCTGAAGTGAGAAAAGTTGCATCAGGGCTGATTTCACTGTGCCTTGTCTTTTCCAAATGCACATGATGAATTTTCTGTTTTTCCCTTCCATGACAAAGCAAATTCTGTTCCCTCTTAGGAGCACCCCATCCTCGGGCAGCCTTTCTTTGTCCTACACCCCTGTCGAACCAATGAATTCATCTCTGCTGTGCTGGGTGGCTCACAGAAACACCACAGGTGAGGGGCACTGCTGTGCCTTGCAAGACTTTATCCAATGCAAGGTAAAGTCAATCAGCTGCAGAGTGGAAATGGCCAAAGCTACTTCCTTGGTCCAAGAATAAGACTTCTGTATTGCCACTTCAGGCCTGAAAATTACAATATATTTATGATAGTAGAAATGGAGGAATAGCCCCATCTGAAGTTGTTTTGTGACTGCAGAGTCTGTCTGCAGTTCAGAGAAAGCTGATATTATATATTTATGGTGCTTTTTTGTGTTTATTTTTTTCCTCTAGACATACAAATTACATCATACTATGGCTCAGTACTGTAGGCCCAGTTGTGGGCCTGAATCTGCCTTTGAGTTATGCAAAACTGGCACCTGAGCAGAGCACAGATGCTGATTTGGCTGAAAGGTAAGAGAAAAGGAAATCATCCTTTCCTCTCCCATCCTCCTGTTCCAAAGATCAGATGGATAAACAGCAGAACCATTATCTCCTCCTTTGAAGGTCTTGGCTCAGTTAATTTAGGACTCAACTTTCAGTGTTTTTGCTTACCTGCCTGCCTTGTTGCCTTACTTGTTTTGCAATGGAAATTTGTGCAGAGAGAGAGGGACTCGGCCCATTGCTGACAGCCTTCATGAGTCCAGAGGGTCCCTGATCTTCTGGCATCTCTCTCAGGGAAAGTATTTTATATTGGTTTTCCCAGTTGGGGGGTTGGGGGTCTGGCATAACTGCTGCAAGGATTTTAATTTAACTCCTTTTTTTGTGTTTGATGTCACCTCTCCAGAGCCCTGAGCTGAAGGACTGGGAGTGGTTAGACTGTGATAAAGCTGCTGCAGACTTCCTAGGGATGAAGTTTGAAGGATCCTTCCTGGCTGGTCACCCATGCCAGCATGGAAATGATTGCTCATGGCTCTTTCTCTGGCCAGAACTCGCCACTGATGATTGTGGGACTTGGCTACAGCTGTGAGGACACCTCCCCAGCACCACCCAGACCTGACCTCCCTTGGGACTGACCTCCCTTAAAGTCACTCATCTTCTGCCTCCTATGCCTGTGCCCTTGGTAAGGCTGCACACAAATGCACAAGCCAGAGCCTAGTTGCTGGATCTACTGAACTTACCTCTAGAAAATCTGCACTATCTGTGGGGCAAGAAAATGCAATGTAAACACAAAAAAATGCTCATGGGATGTGGTGTGGGCTTCTGGCAGTCAGGGTATGGGCTGAGACTGCTTCACCTGGGAGTCACCTTCTCCACCAGAGCCTGGTGAAGGACCAGCCCATGTTCCTCAGCACACAGAACATCCTCATCCCGGGAATATACCATACACATCACAACTCAGGAGCAAATGGGGTCGGGATTGTCACAAACAGAGCCCTTGGAGCCTGCCTCAAGTGAGCACGTCCAGCTCTGGAGCTGAGGTGCCTGGAGCAGCCGTGTGGGAACATCTGGCTCTGCCGTGCTCTGCTGCCTGCCAGGGAAGCTCTCTGTGCCCCCTGGGAGCTGCTGTTGTTCCCAATTAGTGTTTCTTGTTGTAGTTGTGGTTGTTCACAGGTTTGCTCCCTACCCCTGTGCTGCTTCGGCAGCCTCCCCTGACAGCTGTTGGTTTTTGGGGAATTGCCTGCTGGTGCTGCCACTGAGAACCAGATTATGAGGAACTTCCCTACCACCCATCCTGGCTTCTCTCCCAATCCTGTTTTGTTTGCAGTGTAAAACAGAGTCTGAGCAGCTGACACAGAAACACAGATTTTACTTTGTACATACACCAATTGTCACTTGCACAGAGTCTAGTGTGTGCCACGTCAGAGTGGGGAGTGTGAAATGCATCCAGATTCTGGTTTTTCAGATTATGTTTTTAACTTCCATTACTTGTCATTGGTGCATATGGTCCTTCAAATTCCATTGGTGTGGAATTTGTTTGCCAGCCATTTGGAATTAATAATAGAAACACATCGTCTATTTTGTTCTGTGTCATAACAACCTGAAAAGCCATTTTTCCCAGGCAAGATTTACAAAATATAACCTGCAGCTACACTGATTTTTTTAACACTTGTGGTAACACGTGTTTGATAATTGCATCCACTGCCCATTTTTAAATTTAAGTGAGCCTTAGGAGGAAAAACCAACAAAAAGAGGTAACAGCAGGTTTAAGAGCTGTTAAATGTTCACCCCTGCTCTGTGATCTTCACTTGTGATACCCTGGAACAGAAGAATAGAAACACTCAGCCTTCAAAGTGTGGAATTTATATGTAAAGAAAAATAAATATTTTTATTTTACATAGAAAAAGTCTCAAAGCCCATTGCTTTCAGCCTTAATTTACCATTTGCAAACAAAGAATAGGATTGTTTGACCAGGGCATTACACATTGTACTAGGCTGGAACAAGGAGGTGACAGTGCAGTGTCTCATCAGTATCAATGTTTCCCTGAAATGTAACTGGAAAACTAGAATTCAGCCTGTAAGTACAAATACATGGAGGTTAGATAGCGAAACAAATACAGGCTAACATAAATATTTGGGACCAAGGAGATAAGCCTGTTGGGATATTTCTGTTTTAATGGCTCGGGTGGGAGGTAGGCACCACATTTCCTATTTACATTTAGGCCGTAATGATTTAGGATATCAACTGAATTTTTATGTATGAAAATTACATAAATTTTTTTCAAAATCAAGTGAGTTGTGGCACTGTTTTGTGATTTTATTTTATCCTGTGATTCAGTATTTAGTGAAACTATTGAAAATCCTTAGACCTGACCT
This sequence comes from Phylloscopus collybita, assembly GCA_027886175.1. Lineage (NCBI taxonomy): Eukaryota > Metazoa > Chordata > Aves > Passeriformes > Phylloscopidae > Phylloscopus > Phylloscopus collybita. Next base: position 1,999,747 of record JAJNNQ010000043.1, read on the forward strand.
TGGGTTTTGTCTACAAGCATAGTCTTGCATCCTACCAAGGAGAAAATTTCTGGTTTAGATTTCTAAATTTGCTCAGTTGTTCATCTTTGCTAATCTGGGAAGACACATCAAGGGAGGTTCTTTACTTCTGGGGACTTCTTGTAAGAGAGAATAGTCTCATACCTGGCCTCAGTTGCCAGAATCAAGTGGAATTAATTTTATGTGTTCACCTAAGGCAAAAAAAGTGTTTTTCTGTGGAATGTAGTTGGTAGCCATACACATAATCCCCTCATTTGTGTCAGCATGACCAGGTAAGAATTTAACCCCCTGCCAGGAGATTTGAGGTTGCCTGGCTTTGGTTACTAACAGGAACATTCCTTTCCATGCAGGAAATGTGGAGCTACTTAATTACAGCTAAATACAGTCGAGTAATCAGTATCAATTCTTGCTGCAACTCCATGAATTTCAGTAAAACTTTCTCAATAACTTCCCGCCCTCCTCTTTGCTATGATGATGGTTTCATGAGTCTGTTTGGACATCTGTATTTATATTGCACACATATAAATTCAGTTCCAGCACAAAGGAAGGACGATTGCTCTTCCCTCTGAATGGTGAAGTTACAATTATTTCCTCAAAAAATACTCTCTTCTGGAGAACAGCGTGCGTATGGGTATTTATACCCATTTTTAGTAACACGTAGGCTTTTAAAAGTGTTTCAAGGAATTGAGTGCATTTTTAGCAATAAATTCTTACTACCTAAAATAAAAAAATGCCTGAAGTTGAGAGCTGCAAAAGTAACCCTGTGTTGAGTGCTCAGGATTAGGAAGGTGTCACACAGGTTGTTATCTCTTGGATTTCATTAAAATCTTAAAAACCTCTGCACCAGGAGGAAGCTTTCAGTTCTCCACTTGAGAGCTTGTTGTAGCTGTCACCTCCTGAAGACAAATTCACCTTAAGGCGAGAGGGGATTTCACTGCTGTGTTTGAACATAGAATGGAATTGCAGAGCACCCTCTTAACACCTTCCTCAAGTGTGCTAAGAAACAACATCTTCTCTTGTAGCAGCGTTATTATTCAGTCAGGTATTGCTGGTGTCAGATGGTCAGCCAATTGCTTTAATTAGTGAAAACATTAATTAGTTTTGGTGATGAAGTGGAAAACATGGCCAGTTGTGGATTCTCCTCTATTTATTAGGTTTAAAACCCCTCTATTAGCAATTTGGTGATGTTTGGCTCAGCTCATCTTTCTCTGAGTTCTTCCTGCAGTGTCCAGGTAACACAAACTCTTCCTGAGCACTGGCACAATCACAGGATAGGTGGAGTGGGAAGGGACTAAGTGGCCATCCAGTACTACCCCTGCCATGTGCAGGGACACCTTCCCATGTCCCAGGCTGCTCCAAGCCCCAGTGTCCAGCCTGGCCTTGGACACTGCCAGGGATCCAGGGGCAGCCACAGCTGCAGCTCCTTGCTGTGCTGGGCCCAGGGCTGGGGCAGCTCTGCAGGTGGGGTCTCAGCTGAGGGGGCAGAGGGGCAGACTCCCCCCTCCCCTGCTGCCCACGCTGGGGCTCAGCCCAGCACAGGGGCTTTGGGGTCCCAGCTCTGCCCCACAGCACCCCCAGGGCTCCTCCAGGGCTGCTCCATCTGCTCAGCCCCAGCCTGGATGCAGCCCGGGGCTGCTCTCCGCAGACCCTGTTTGGCCGAATTTCCTTTTTCTTTGTCAGAACCCACGCAAGTTCTTGGCTCGAGCATTTCCGTTTCAGCTGTCCCCCTCCCTGCTCCTGATGCGACATCTGGTGGCGACACGGCCTCACAACAGGGCCCGGCCGCGGGCGCTGCTCCAGCTGATCTTTATCCTTTGGAATTTGGAGATTCAGAACCTCGAGCGAGGACAGTCTCTTCCCCTTCTGCCTGCACCAGGAGTTTGGCTACGCAACCTTAGGAGAGATTCTCTATATATTCTTCGATTTCTTCTCCATTTACATATAAATTAATGAAATTTTACATAAATTCCTATATAAATAAATGAATTATTTCAATCAGAGCCTTTCCATCAGCACAAAGATTAACTGCAGTTGTAACAAAGGGAATTGTTCACTCTGATTTCAGCCAAATAAATATTTTGAGGTTTTACTGCAGTAAGAAACTCCTGAACTATGCATTTTTATCTGGCTAAGCAGGTAAAAATTCAGACACCCAAGTCAGTGCACAGCACTAGTGTACTACAATAGGTGTCTTCAAATTGGGTAGCCTTCCCCAAAATAACCAGTTAATTTGTACTCAACACAGGTGAAACTCTCTGGGTTGGGTAGATTGTTTAATCAGCCCTCTAGGGTCCAAACCTGGTGAGCTCTGTGCCTGTGCTCACAGCTGAAACCAGAAGTGCTGCCACTAACACCATTCCCAGCACTTGCAGTAACCATTTCTGATGTGAGGAAGGATCTTTTTCACAATTATGTATTAAAACTCATGCAGTTTCTCATCCCGAGGGGATATTTTGATTCCTGATTAGTAGTCCCAGAGGAACATTAGGGCTTGGGATTTTTCTTTGGCCAGATATAAGGAGAAATTTCAGTTTCTGTGGAAATATTTTTGTGATCTCTTCCTGCAGCAACCCCTGAATAAGAATCACAGAACTCCTTTTAAACCAAAGATTTTATTGGTGTTCTTGTCAGACTGCTGAGGACTTACGACCTGGGTCTCTCCTTCTTGCCCTTGTAGAGGGCCAGCAGGGACACGTTGGCCACCTTGACCACCTTGAAACGCACGCCTGGGATGTCGCCCACGGCGTGGCCCTTGCGCCCAAAGCCGGCCACCAGCACCTCGTCGTTCTCCTGTGACAGGGACAAGGGTGTAAGCACCAAATCCAGCACTGAACACCTCCCTGCCCCAGCACAGGCTGGGAACGCAGCAGAGGGTTCAGCCAAAATCCATGAAACCCAACCCATTAACAGAGTTAATCAGCTACTGACACCTTTTCCTCACAAATGGAAATTACCTCGATGAAGTTCAGGCAGCCATCGTTGGGGACAAAAGCTGTGATTTTTTTGCCGTTCTTAATGAGCTGGACCCTGACACATTTCCTGATGGCAGAGTTGGGCTGCTTGGCTTCCACCCCCCTGCAAGGGAAACCAACAAGCAAAGAAATCAGTGTGGTGGACTAGGAGGGGCAATAATTAACACAAAATTATTTTTTTTTACCTTGCATTCAGTGTAAATTGTATCTGTATTTCAAAGCCTGTGAGCTGTTTATAAGTATTGGATTAATAATTAATATTTCATAATATATATTAATCTAGATTTATGTACAAATCCATAAAATACCGCTTCCTACGCCAAACAAATTTAAAATGACCTCCAGACTAATTCAACAGAATTCTAAAAAAACCCTGAAACAACCGAAATCACAGAAGTGTCCCAAAACCAGAGCCCTGACAGCATCCCAATGAAATTTATAAATTATTGAAGATGGAGGGAAAAAAAGGCAGAAAGAGACTAGATCTATGACACATGACACACTAACACAATTTTCTTTCCATTTGAGCCTAAAATCTTGATTATTCCCTATGCCAAAAAAAAAAAAATCTCGCCTTTTCCCTTATTTTTAACTAAAGTTCCCTATTTTTCGTACATTTTAAAGAGATTTATTTAAGTCTTGCCCAAAAATACCGTTTTCCCCTAATTTTTGTGGGAAAAAAAACCCCCACACGTTTCTCATTTTGCTGCAGTATGTGCCACCCCTTTCGGTTTTTAAAACTAATTTTTGCCCAAAATGTTCCCCCCGCCCCTTTTTAAGAAGAAATTTTTTTTTCTCCTATTCCCGGAAGAGGGAAAAAAACCATCCTGAATCCCTATAGTTCCCCATCCTTCGTGGGAGCTGCATTTCTGGGACTCCCATTCCAACCAGGAGGAGCACCCACACTTTCTCCAGGACGATGCCCTTGGCGTGGGAAGCACCCCCGAAGGGGTTGGCCTTCAGCGCCGTGCCCAAGTGCGCCTTCTTGTACTGCTTGTCGTGCCACTTCTGGTCCCGGCGGTGGCTGCGCAGCTTCCGAGCGGTGCGGAGGCCTCGGCACTTCCCTGCAGGGTGAGACAGGGTCGGCGTGAGGAGGAGAAGGAGCCATGAGCGGAAGGCGGCGTGGGGCCATGGCGGGCATGCGGCGGGTAATGGCGGACGCCGCCTCACGGTCTGCAGCGCTGCCCACACCGCACCGAGCCGGCTGCCGGCGGGCGGGCAGCTCCTGCGGAGCGCCGCAGGTACCGCCGGTGATCCCGCAGCCCCAGCCCCAGCCCCACTCCCGGCCCCGGCCCGGCGCGGGACTCACCCATCTTCTCCGCGCCGCTGCCGAGCGAGAAAAGAAGGAGGAGGATCCGCGCCCGCCGCCTATAGCCGCGCCCGACAGGACCCGCGCGGGCTGCCCGCGCCGCGCCTGACCCAAATACCGACCGGCACCGCACGGGGCGGCCCGGCGAGCAGAGAGGCCTCTGATTCAGGCCCGGCAGGGCGATGAAGCCAGGACCCCTGCCCACTTGGCGGCGGGGTTCGAGTCCCGGTGCCGCGGGTTCTCGTCCCGGGGGGTCGGGTTAGTTCTGGCCTCAGAGAAAAATTGGGAAAGAAAATTTTGGAACCACAGCTGAACACAGGAAAAGGCATTGATATATTACCACACCGCGTGCGTGGGCGTGTCTCTCTTCCTTGTCACCCATGCCGAGGTGCTTACTTTGGTAGATTATATATAGTTTGTTACACGAGTGTGTTTTTACATTCCACAGACTTTACACCTCTCTTTCCAAACAGCCTTCTACACACACTAATCAATGTCACACCTCTTACTACATATGCACACTCGTGGCCCATCCTTTTCACCCTCACCTGGCCACAGGGACGAGGTGATACGACCTTTGCCACCAAGCCCCGCTGCCCGGCCCACGCAGAGGAGCTCTCGGTAAATAGCGGTGTGCAGAACAGCCGATGTAAGATCACTTGGTTGTTATTACGGACAGGTAAAGACGCAGATTATTTTTTTTTTTTTTTTTTTTTTTTTTTTGTGTGTGTGTGTGTGTGTGTGTGTGGCCCCTTATTTCTCAGAGGCCTTTCGGCATCCCTGGAATGGAGGGCTGAGGTCCTGGGCGTCATGGGTTGAAGTTCTGCAGAGTATTTGGGCTGGGCAAGGACCATGCCCAGGGCCTGGTAGGGCTTGAACCAGGATTTGTGCATGTACTGAGTTGGGATTTGGCTCTTCACCCAGGGAAGAAGCAACAGGGAGAGAGAAAATGGCCTAAAGTTGCAGCAGGGAAAATTCAGGTTGGATATTGCGAGAATTCCTTCCTGGAAAGGGCTGTCCAGCCCTGGCACAGGACAGGGCAGGATTCCCACCCCTGAGGGGATTCAAAAGCCGTGTTGGGGACATGGGTGCGAGTGGCCTTGGCTGTACTGGGAGATGGTTGGACTGACTGGTTTTATGGGTCTTTCCCAACCTCAGTGACTCTCTGATTCTTACTTGCAGCTTTTCATGGAATCATGGAATGGTTTGAGTTGGGAGGTGTTGCAGTTGATATGCAGCAGTAGACATGGACACTGCACTTGCACTCGAGGAGCTTCTTTAGAATCATCAGAAGGCTTCAAGTATCAGCATCTTGATACTCAAAAAGTCTCCCTTACCTTTTTTCTGTATCTTCTAAGAGCAGCTCCACACAGCTCTGGCTCTAGCACAGCCACCTAACCCTGTCTATCCTACATACAGCAGCTTACCTGTTCTGGCCCTTGCACGACCTCCTGTCCCTAGGTCTTCACAGCACGGCAAGCAGACTCTAACTAACTCCAACCAGCTAACTCACTCTTTATCATCCCATGGCTGTGAGGGCAAGGCTGTTGTAAGATGTCAGAGGGGAGACTGCCTTCAGCAGCATCTCCTTTTGTCTCCCCGCAGGAAGGGACCTTGAATTGGGTTCCAGTGCCACCCCTGCCATGGACAGGGATACCTTCCACTGCCCCAGGTTGCTTCAAGCCCTGTCCAGCCTGGCCTGGGACACTCCCAGGGATCCAGGGGCATTGTGACTTTAATTTCTACACTGCCCCTGAGCAGATCTGCACAGAGCAAAGTCCTGTAACAGAGACAAACTTGTATTTCTCATTTTTGAAAACTGCTTCAGTCCACACTGCCAAACTGCATCCATCCAAATCATGAACATTCCCTTCCCTTTTGGAAATGACTCTGAAGAGGCAGTAATTAGATATAAACACATCTTTTTTAACAGAGCCTGTGCTCATGGCTTAAGTGGAAAATACATATTTTGTGTGTTTATGTAGGGCTGGTTTTACATTCAATCTTTATAGAATAACTACTAAATTTTTTTTGATATTATAAAAATACAATATAAAGTATAAAAATATACATTATTTATTATATTATAGATGTATTTATATTTAATATAATATAAATATAAAAATATTATAAAAACATTACAAAAATTTAAAAATCCCCCTGCAAAAGAAACCCCAAGCAATCCCAAGCAAAACCCTAAACCCCATCAACCCTTTCAGGAGAAAACATTACTGTTATAAAAGACAGCTACTGAAGATGTAGTTCCAATGTTGGAATGCAGTTGTCATTTGGTAATTTCAAAACCATTTTGTCTTTGTTGAAATGCTGCAGCTTTGCATTACAAAGTTAGGAATATTAGGAATACTTAAAACCTGACTAGGAAGACAATTGGTGAATATACCATTAATATGCTATAACAAACTGGCATTTATTGGACAAATATTCATTAAGAGGTCAAGATTTGGGAAAGAGATGGTTTGCCATGAACTACAATGGGGTTTGCTCTTTCTTTTTAAACTGCCTCAGGACTTTGGGATGCTTCTGTTAAGAGAGATTTTTTTTTTTCACCACATTCTTCAAAATTACTGCATTTTTTTTAATCCAATATGTAATGTTAATCCAGCATGTAATGTTTTAACCCCAGATTGCAGCTAAACACTACACAGCCTCTTCTTGATTCCTGTCCCTCTCCTGGAGGGGAGTTGTACCAAAAATGGGTTCACATAAGAACAGTTTAATAACTGAAGTCAGTAATAATAGTTAAAAACATGATTTGAGAGAACAAATAAGAATAAAGTCAATTAAGGCTAATGAGTGAGAGGTGTGCAGGCACAGGTGGCCTCAATGTGTGTCCCTGGAAGGTATCCCATGGTAGGGGGTCGGAGCAAGATGACCATCAGTGTCCAACCCAAACCATTCTGTGACTCTGCAGAGTCTGAGACTCCATCATTTTTGCAGGACTCCCCTCTTGGGCACAGCCCTCAGGGCACTGTGGGCAGCTGTTCTCTTCGGAGAGTGCTGCCAGATAAGTGCTTCTAAAATTAAATGTCTCGGTTGGCCAAGCAGACAAATCCACCCAAAATCCCACCACTTATCCTGAAACTCCCGGTATAATCTGATCTCTGATGCCTGGCGTCCCGTGGTGCTGCACAACCAAGGGCAGCTGGGTTGTGACACACACTGGGATTTTTGTGGGTTTTTTTTTGGGGGCAGTTCCCCTCCCAACCCTTCCCTGAAGGTGGAGGGAGGCCTGGAGTCTGCATGGGGATTTCTCAGGGACGGGATCCTTTGGGGATGTGGGACCCAAAAAGATAATCCTGGAATCCCAGACTATTTAGAGCTGGATGGAACCCTAAAGCCCATCCAGTGCCACTCCCTGCCATGAGCAGTGACACTTTCCACTGTCCCAGGCTGCTCCAAGCCCCAGTGTCCAGCCTGGCCTTGGACACTGCCAGGGATCCAGGGGCAGCCACAGCTTCTCTGGGCACCCTGTGCCAGGGCCTGCCCACCCTCACAGGGAAGCAGAAAAGAGTTGTAAAATGATTAATTTTGCATCCTATCCCGGAAGGATGCAGAAGGGTTTTTTGGCTTGGTTAGTTTTCCAGAGGGAGGATTGTTGGAACTGAGACAAGATTTTTGTATATTTTAGGGCTAGTTTTCTGTCTGTGCTTCAGTAGCTTTGTCAGTACACTGTGAATCGGAGCAACAATGATATATTAAATTAAAAAGGTGATGTGTTCAGTGCTGATACCTGTAAAGTGACTGACACCTCACACTTTGGTTGATTTAGGAAGCTTTGTGGTGACCTGATATGGCACTGGGAGGTGACTGCAAACAGCTGGAAATGATTTGTGCTGTGTGTGCCCGAGGAGACATGGCCACAGGGATAAATTATCCATCTTTGTGGCCTTCAAAACCAGCCTGTGCACAATTGCTGCAGCACAGCTGTCATCCCAAGGTCTCCATGAGTGTCCATCTGGTCACTCTGTGTGACGGGGGTGGCTGGACAGCAGTGACACACTGGGGGTGGGCAGGGTGCCGTGTCTAACCTGTCACCTTCTGACTGCTTCACAGCCCTGACAGAACTGTGAGCCTTTGCACTGACTTGAAGTGAATATAATTACCTTTCCTGTGAGGCAGATTAAAAAAAAAAAAAAAAAGAAAAAAAAAAAAAAAGAAAAAAAAAAAAAAGAAAAGAAAAGAAAAGAAAAAAAAAGCCTTGTTTAAGGTACAATAGGAGAGGTAGTACCTCCTTCCTGGAGGTGGGAATGTCTGGGCTGCCTCAGTAGGAGATGGGGAACAAACAAGTGGCACCCTGCTGCCTGATCATCAGAGGAGTTCTGCATCAGGAGTAACCACAACCAACACCTCATCTCCAAATGGGAGGAGGGGAAAAAGGTGATGAACAGAAGTTTTAACCCTTTTGCTTGGAATACTGGACACTTTCAGCCTAGCATAGCCCATCTTGCAGGCTGCAAACCATGGGACAAGAGGGAACGGCCTCAGGCTGTGCCAGGGAAGGCTCAGGTTGGACACCAGGAGGAATTTCTCCATGGCAAGGATGGTCAGGAGCCAAGAGTGCTAAGGCATTGAACAGAGACATTAATGACCTCACAGTGTTTAGAAAAGTGCGACACTTCTGTTCCTTTAGAGGGCTGCTTAAGTTTTTGCACTGAGCCATGTGTCTATTTTGGTGTAATTGCTCTAACTTTAACATTACACATTGCTGGTGCCTCTCAGAAAATTTAGGGGTTATCTTCAAGTGGGTTTTGCTTAATCCTACATTCCCTCATCTCATTTTTCAATCTGGGATTCTCACATAAGTATCTTTACTCCTCTTTAAATTGGATAGAAGCTGCTTGACTGACGACAAGCTGTTGGGGGATTTCTCAGATGAGCAGATACCCTCTGCATCTCAGAAGGAGAAATGAATTAAGATGGCAAATCCTTTTTAATGATTACAATGCTAAAGCCCCAGTCCTTCTCTAATATCTGGAATGCAACAGGCAGGAGCTCCTAATCAGCAAACTGAAGCTTCACTGATGGTGCCATCAGAAGGTAGCAGGACAGGGCTGGGTGTCTGATGCCTACAGATTGGTGTATGGCTGTGTCCTGCCTGATATTTAAGGGTTTTGGAACTAGATGATCTCTAAGGGCCCTTCTAGCCCAAACCATTTTATAACTCCATGATTCTTAGGGGTACCAGTGTGTCTGACCCACAAATCTCTCCAGGATGACCCAGAGCCAAACCCCTGTAGTAACTGTGATGTGTGGGGGCCTTGGTGCCTTGATCTGGGAGCCCAGAAACACAAACCCCGTGATTCTGTGGGCATTTCACAGCTGTGGCCTGGCCTAGAGCTTCCCAGTGCCAGAGGGCAGGGATAGATGGGATACTGGGATTTGTTCCCTGGGAGGGTGGGCAGGCCCTGGCACAGGGTGCCCAGAGAAGCTGTGGCTGCCCCTGGATCCCTGGCAGTGTCCAAAGCCAGGCTGGACACTGGGGCTTGGAGCAGCCTGGGACAGTGGAAGGTATCCCTGCCCATGGCAGGGGTGGGGCTGGATGGACTTTAAGGTCCTTTCCAACCCAAACAGCTCAGTAATTTTAGAATTCAAAGTACCAAAACAATTGATCCAGAAAGCTGGACACACAAAAGCGGAATTAGTGCTGAAGAAAGGCAACTGCTTCCAAATATTTGGCTCCAAAGCTTGCAATGTCTTCTTTTCACATCAATTTAGGTCAAGATGTTGAACATCTATCTATCTATCTATCTATCTATCTATCTATCTATCTATCTATCTAATCTATGTATCTATCTAATCTATGTAAGATATCTTATATCATCTATATAGGTGATATAAGATAAGACTTCAGAATACATGCTATTTCTATATACAGAGGGTGAGATCCCAGAACTGGTTGTAAACATCACTCTCACCTCCCTCGGAGGTTAGGGTTGAGTACAGATGAGAAGTCAACCTCAGTGTGATTTTAGAGCCCCTCTGATGCTATTCCTTTTTCCCCTTTAGCAAGCAGCTCTCAGTCGAGTACAATTTCCCCAGACCGAGTGATCATTGCTTCAGGAGGTATCTGGGAGGTGCGAGGGCCACACGGAGGGCGGTGTTAGTGGGGCTGGAGCGGGGATGGGGTGAGGATGGAGCGGGGATGGAGCGGGGATGGGTCAGGGGTGGAGCGGGGATAGGGCGGAGAAGGATCGCGGATGGAGCGGGGATGGAGCGAGAATGGGGCGGGGATGGAGCGGCGAGGGAGCGGCGTCTCCGCCCGCAGCCGCCGCCCCCGCTGCTGTCCCACCGCCGGAGCACGGCGCTGATGTGCCGGGCGTGGAGGGGCTCCTCGCCTCCCCATGGACGGGAACGCTGCCCTGCGGCTCCTGCTGCTGCTCGCCTGCGCCGGGCTCGGCGGGTCCGAGGAGAAAAGCCCCGCGGGGAACAGGTCGGTACCCGGGCGCAGAACGGTGGCGGAGCTGGGTGAGCGCAGGTTTTAAACGCTGTCGTTCGTGCCGCGTTCAGAATGCGAGGATGTGGCTGAGGTTTCCTTTCCAGGTGTGAAAACAGCCCGGGCTAATGCGGAAATTAATTATTTTGAGGCAGGCGATGCGTTAGAGATGTAACTTTGAAACAATTTTGTGAACGTTGTTTAAAATCGGGTGTTTTCTGTACATCCGCCCTACGTTTCATTACGTTTTAATGACTCCCACACTGACTTTCCCTGGTCCCTGGGAAAAGCGAGTTATAAATAGTATAACAGCAAGGGTGTGAAAACTACTATGAGAAACACAGGCACGAAAATATTCTGCTTGTCTAGAATATTTGAAGTGTGAATCCAACATTGCAAGTGAATATTAAACTTAGAAAATTACTGGAGATTTGGGTTTATTATTAGTAGTGTTGTTTCACTCTAATGAAATACAAACAGTGAGCCCAGATCATAGCAGGGGAAAGAGGAGACTTTTACAGAGCCAAGCATTAGGAAAGTGAAAACAGCCTGAGCTGTATGAGTTGAATGATGCCCAAAGTCACCAAAACCACACAGAGCAAACATGCTGATGAAGGTTGCAGCTGTCAGTAAAATCTGCGCATTTGAGGCAAGAAGGATGTGGTGATTTGCTTAAGCTTGTATTTAAGAGTTACTGATAAATACTACAATATGTTTTCATTAAATAGCTCACTTGCTGCTCTCCTCTGCCAGTTCTCAGATTTCTTACTGCTCTTCTTAGAATAATTTAACTCTTTTTTTTCAATCAGACCAAAATCTGACAGCAAACAAGCAGTGGAGCATTACCTGAACTTTATTGCAATAAATATTAACAGATGAAGTCATAATCTTGATGCCAGTGAATCAAATTGGAATTTTGCTTCATTGGGAATGGGATTGTGCCTCACTGTAGTGTTAATTTGCTAGAAGTTCTATGAGCTGAGTTTCTCCATTTGTATTAAAACTGGAAGCTCAAATATCATCTTGTACCTTGCTGGACACCCATTAAATTGCAAATCAGCCCCAGTAATCAGTGCTTTGTAAAATATTTATGAAAGTCTGTCTCCCTGTGTCAAATCACACATTAAAAAAATGAGAAGAATTGTGGGGTTTGTAGGTATTTCTTATTGATAGAACTTGCATAGAGGCATTTAAAAGTCGGTGGTGTTTTTTGTCAGGATGTTTCTGAGAAGAAACCAGCTCTTTCCTTGAATCTGGTCTCTCCAAATGTACACATTTATAGTATTAATAACTTCACTGAAATTCCTTATGTTGAGTGTCCCTAGGACTACAAGCAGAGCATTGCCCCCAGATGCTCCTCACCTTTCATAATTTTATTTTTAGTGCATTTGAGAGGTCACATGTTATTTTCCAATTGGCTGTCTCATAAAATAGCTGTAACCAGTTCAGCAGCCAGTGAGGAATTCTGCAGCTGGAGATTGATGATTAGTCTTAGGGAGATGACTGAAGTAATGGAAATACACAATTATTGTTTCTGTAGATGTAGAGTGCATTTTCCCATCTGGTGCAGTTTATCAGTGCAGTGATAGGAAGAGTAGAAGTGTGGACATGCCATGAAAACTGCCTGTGGCACTCAGTGCTTGCTGAGGGTTATTCATGTGGTCATTTGAGTGGAGAAAATGCTGTTTACGTGGAAGTCCTCAAGAGCTGGAGTGTTTATCAACTTTTGTAGACAAACCAGACTTGTTTGTCTTATATAGATGGATAATGTCATCTGGTAAGAGGAAATTTACACTTCTTTATACCTATAATCTTATTTAATTGGGTTTTACGTAGTGATGAGTCCTTCCAGTGCTTTGTATTAGGGCTAATCCAATTTCATGTGGGTTCCTAACATGCTTGGTTTGGTAAATTCAACATACAACATACGTGCCTGGGTGGATCTGGGAGAGCTGTTTACCAACTGGTAAGGAAAAATATGGCTTATCAAAACATACACCACTTGTGATCAAATGAATTTGAAATTTCAGGGTAAGAGAGGCTGATAAAAGGGTCTCTAACTCAATGTGCTAGAAATTATTTGCTGTGGAAAATGCTCTGGTGCTGTCTGGTTTCTTTTCTCCTATACATGTAATTACCATTTTTACAATCAAAAGGGAACACATATTTTTTAGTGTGTAGGTATTTTCCCTTTTCTCGCTTTCAATACTTTTGTTTCCATGGGACATGCTCCAGCTGAGGATGACAGGGCACTGGTGCCTGTGGATTCCCCAGCTCACCTTTCAGGTGGAAAAGCTGCTGTTCTGGCAGCAGGGTGGCCCTTGTCAGCCCATGGATCACGCCCTGGTGACACCTCAGGGCTGAGTGTTGGAGGCAGGTGACAGAGCTGATAACACCAAGGTCCACTTGTGCCTGCCCCAAAATGGGGACGGGATCATCCCCATGCACCAGTGACAGCCTGTGGTGATGTGGGGTGGTGGATTTCCCTTCCTGATGGCACTGCTTGCCTTCTGTAGGAGGAGAGCAGGCAGTCAGCACTGCTAATTAACGGAGTAATTAGGAGGGCCTGGCTGGAGGCACCTCCCTCACGTGCCTGGCATGGGGCTGAGCATGTTCGCAGTGCTGTGGTGGCTCCTGGATCACGCTCTGCTCTGCATTCCTCATGAAAACATGAATATTTCATCAGCTGTGCACATTCATCTCTGTCTGAGTGCCTTCATGCTGAAAGCAGAGATGTGACATCTCTTCCACAGTGGCTGCGCCTACATGGGGTGTGGAGGAGCCAGGATTCATTTTTCTTAATGGACAGTCACAAAAACAGAATTAACCTTTCCTCTTCCATAAACAGCATAAAAACCTGTCAGGGAATGGAATGAATTGCACAATTTTACATCATTTTTCCTCCAACCCCAATATTTTAGTCCAGCATACCACAGCATGGTGATTTTCAAGCTGGAATAAATGGCTGTGAGTGCTTAATTATGCATGTATGCATATGGTGCTTAATTATGCATATGGAGAGGAGCTAAAAGTATAACTAAGCATAACTATCTCTCTATCTATATGTACATCTATCTATATCTATCTGCAACTAAGTATAACTAAAGTCAGAATAACTAAATAATGTACATTCATGTTTTTTTGGCATGCCCTGATTTTGTAGCTGTCATCATGAAAAGAAATGTCCCCCCCCAATTGCCTTTTTCAGCCTGAAGGTTTCTATCCTGAAGAAAGACTGGAAAAGATAAAAAAAGCTGCATCAAATTACAAGACCCACGTTCCTAACTGTAAAACAGTCCAAGAGAGGGTATTGTTTAAGCGAGAAAGCAAGTTTTGGTCCATTGTAGCCACATATTTTTTTACCTGCTTGTCAAAATCTGAGTATTTCCACCCATCTCTGAAGGCTGTTTGCTGTTGGCATGAGCAGCCTTAAGCTCCCTGGAGACCCCCAGCCAGCACTATCCCTGGCACCCAAAAAGCAGTGGGAGAAAGAGGTACCCTCTGAAAGTGCTTCTTGAAGCCACTGGGGTTTCAGAGCTGCAGCTGAGGACAAAGTCGGCCTCTTGGTATGTAAATAAAACTGCCAGATAAATTTTGAACAGAGTTAAACTTTTCTGAATGTAAGATCTTTGTAAAGTTCTTTCAGGCAGCAAGCAGGGTGGGCTCTAGGCTGCCCCACTGCTGCTGCTGGACTCATATTTATCTGCCATTGAGGATGCTGTGATGGAAATCAGGTTGGGATCACTGCTGTGTGTGCCAGTGGATCACACCGATCCCCCTGCCCAGAACCCACCAGGGGAGGGTTCACTCTGCTGTCTAAGCACTCCTCAGGAGCGCCAAACCCAGACTTTGTAATTCCAACAACCTGGGGTGAAATTTGCATATAAACACTGAAAACTGCTCTAATTCCTGGTATTTATATGCCAGCCTCAGAATAAATTTATCTGCTGTGGCAGTTTGGTAAGATGGTAAGAAGCTGGGCAAGGGAGGAAGATGGAGGTGTATTTCCATGTGCAGTGGAAAGTGAGGCGGGTCTGGAGGGCACTGAGAGGCACAAGCAGGGCAGGGTGTGCAGGGTCTGTGGGTTGGTGCTCAGCTGGGAGAGTAGGAATTCCGACGTAAGTCTTGGGAAGGGGACAGAGGCCATCACAGGAGCAAATCAATCCACTGAAGGGGTATGCAGGTCCCAGGGAAGCTGCTGTAATGGGGAAGGTGTTAATGGACTCATGGAGAGGAGTCTGGTCCTGAGTGAGTCCTGGTTTCTTGGACTTTGACCAAGAAACTTTAGGTGTTAGTGTTTGTGAATTCACTGGGCTTGGGTCTCAGCTCAGGAAAGCTGATTGTGCTGACACCAGCTGAAGAGTTATGCCTAAGAAGAAAATCAAATGCTGAAAACTGCATGAGCCTGGTAGTTGTCACTTGAGATGTGCTTCACCTGAGCCCTGCCTTGCAGTGACTTCCATGGGATTTGTTTTTGCCTAGAACCATCCAGGAGCTGTCTTCACATGGTATAAATCTGTGCCTAAGGCATTCTAAGCCCATGCTTTTGCTCTAAATCCGATATGTTGCTTCTGATCCTCTCTGGGAAATGAGGGTTGTGCTGAACTCTCCTTGTGCACTGGAACTGGCTCTGTCCTCAACCCAAAACTGACATCCCATGGGATGGGACTGGAGGAGTAGTGAAGTTTTTGTCGGCATGGTAAGGACATGGGAGTGCCTGTCAGGGCTAGTCCAGCTGAGTGATCTCTGAAAATGAGACATTTTTAGCCAGGCTACAGCAGCTTTGGGATAATTTGCCCTGTTCCTGTGGCCTTCACCAGCCAAGGACTTGAGTTACTTTTGGAATGTTTCGTGAAGTGAAGCAGCAACAGCACCACTAAACTTGCTGCAGACTTTGAATTCAGATGCTGCACAATAAATACTTTTCTCTTTTCTCCTAGTTCACATGAGTTTTCAGATCAAGATTCTCTCCAGAGAAATGGTAAGGCTTTCAGTGGGCTGAGTCCCTGGCTGCTGGTTCTGTTAGTGTGGCTGTAGAAGATTTCATTCCCAGATGTTGCTTCTCTTGGCATTGGAGATTCTTCTGTCACATGTTTTGTTAAAGCATAGCCCTCTTAAAAAATACCCTTTAGAGGATTTGCCTGTTAAAATAATAATTTACTATCCAACTCTGAGATGCAGTGAGAATGTGGGAGGAAAAATCCTTCACCATTTTTTAACCAAATGAAAACAGAGTTAAATGTTTGAAGGATGGAGCTGTGAGTTTGCCCATGAAATGATCTGTGCTTGTGAAACTTGACCTTCCTGGCAAGGAGGAGTTGGGATGTCAGAGTATTTGTCACAGCTTCCTGTCTCTGGCACTGCAGAGAAAATTTCCCAGCACAGTTATCACTTTTGCCAGTATTCAGCACATACCCTTTGATGAATTTGCTGTGTGAAGAAAAAAAATCTTTTGTTTTGTTTGAGATGAATAAATACAGATATAGACTGGATCCTGTGATTTTGGGGCACTGGAGTTCCTCCTAGTGAGGTGTCCAGTGAAAACAAGAGGAACTTTGGTGAACAAGAAAGGTAAATTAGAAAATACATGCAGTGAAGGCAGCATTTGCTGCAAGTCAGGTATTTTCCAAGGTAAAACCAGTAATTCCGACATACTCATTTTGTGCAGAGATAATTATTGTTTGCATAAGAAAGTGAAAAATTTTATAAATATATGTTTTTATAAATGGGTGTTTATAATGTGCTAATAATGAAATACCACTCTTTCTGCAGGTCAGCATTACAATGGTCACGTGAAGCCGAAGTTTAATGTCAATCAAGTGGGAATTGCACAGGTAATATCTGGAGGATCTGTGAAGTCTTTTCCAGCACATTTAGATCTTTCAACTTACATTGCTGAGTTGAAATGGTTTTACTTTGTTTACAAGAAACAGCCAACAAAACCATCTAAAATATTGTGACACAGTTCTGCCTCAGCACTTGTACAAATGTGCTCTGCTTTTCTGAGGACTGAGGTGACACCTCAGGTGCTATTACTGGCTGGCCATGGGTTTGGGCACAGGATCTTTCTGGAAGGACAAAATCCTTACATCCGTATTCTGTACAATGGGATTTGACTGCTGTGACCAGTCTTGTTCTCATATCAGTTGGTACTGAAGGAAGACCTAAAGCAAAATTTCAGATTTTTAGTGGGAGGTTTTTTCCTGAGAACAGGCTGTAGGTCTTGTCAAAAACTGAGCATAAAAGGCTTCTTTACCAAAAGAAGCTTACCAAAAGTTAGATGCATTCCAATGTTAGTAACATATTGAATAAATCTCTCATATGGACTTCTGAGGAAACAGCCTTGTCATTTATATAAATACACATATAGCCACTCAGAACATTTCCTGACCATGATCTTTCCTTGCTTTCAGCTTGTTGCTGTCAGTGTTTACTAATTTTAATCCTAAAACATTCTTATGCCAAATGTAAGGTCCAGTATCAAAAGGGATCTTTCAAGGTCTGAGCTGAGAGTTATGATTTGCTAATCTAAACAGCTCACACACACACACACACACACATATCTCTCTTTAAGCCAAGACAAAACCTTGGGGCTTAACTGTGTCCCTTTTGGAGCCTGGTGAGATGCTGTTTATGACTGGGACTCATAAAACCTTTCCTGTTTTAATGACTTGCAATCATATGACGTGTTAAAAACAGCCATGCAGATATTGTGTGTGTTGTCCTGTTTGCATAGGACAGAGAAGGTGACTGAAATCTGAGTGTGAAATCTGAGAATAGCGGCTAAACTCTTTAATTCTTTCTGAGGACTAAGTCAGATTGTCTTGCCTGGCAGCCAAATTGTCTTTTTGCTATGAAATTTGGCTTATAAGGGATGGCAGTTTTCTGGAGTCTGCAGATGACATGGAAGCTGCAGTCCCTGGATTTTAGTCCTGCAGCTGATTTTGTAAAAGCAGGGATCCCTACTTGATCCATCCCATTCTACAGCAGATATTTCCCTGATTTAAAGCCGTGGTGAGCTAAGCTGCCTGCAGGTAGGTGTAAACTCAGACATTACTCTCACCTGGACAGCTGCTTCCACCATGGTGAACTGTGTCCTTGGCATAACCTGAGTCCTTTCCAGTGGGCTGAAGCAATTGTTAGAGGTGTTCTATAGAGTCTTCAGCTGAGGGGAGCACTCAGTGCTGGGGCTGGATGTCCTGTGAGGTGCCATCCCTGTAGTGGGAAGGGAATACAGCCAGGTGTCCCTCTACTCCTCAGTCCAGGGCTGGCTCATGTATTCTGGTGAGGTGGTAACTCCTGAAACCACATCTTCTGATAGAAATCTTTTGTGTGTTCCCTCAGGTTGTCAGGTACAACCTGAGCAGGGGAGGACAGTGGGAAGGAGCACCCTGGAGGCCGTTCCCCCACAGCCACTACAGCCCCCTGAACGTCACCGTCAACGGCACCCCCTGCATCCTGTTCTGGGCCAAGAGGATCATGATCAGGTTTGAGAACCACACCCAGCTGGATTTGACAGAGAGGACCTTTGGTGTCCATGCCACCGTGGATGTTGGGGACTCAAACTGCAGCGAGGACAGTGCCATGTAAGGGGAATTCTGCTCTGCTGGTGGGACTGGGGCCAGATAACCGCTCTGGGAATGAGGCCTTTAAGATTTTAGCTTTTTATATTTTTCAAACCCTGTACTGCATTAGTACATAACTCTAAGCTCCATATAAAGTGTTAGTTAACTGTCTTCACATTTTGGTCAGACAAAACAATCCCTCTGGGCCTGTTGTCCAAGGTCCACAGCCTCAGGCCTTGAAAAGTATAAACAAAAGTGAATTGTGGGGGAGCAAACTGGGGGTAAATGACCTCATTATCTGAAACCGTAGTTGAAGGATTAACCCCTGATATGTAAATGGACCAAACTTAGAATTGTCTGAAAAACTCAGGACCATCATCCATCTTGGGTGTATCCTCTGCAAGGCTTCTGACTGCCCAAGGTGTGTCTATTGAAGGCCTTTAATAAACACCCATTTTATTCTCTCAATCTTGTCCAGCTTCTGATCTAGGTGGCCACTCCAAGGAGAGTTTTCCATCAGGAGAACAGCCCTTGCAGAGCCCCATGCTTTTACTGAGGATGTCCTGCCACTGCAGGCAGCAGCAGTTATGTAGTTTAAACCCAGCCTTTTGTGGACACACATACTCAGTTGTTGCAGTGGTGTAGACCCTCCTTGGGGCAGTCAGCTTTGCTCTTCGTGCCCATAGGGCTGAAGCTGTTGGTCTGTTTCACCTCCAGCTGTTTTACACAGCTGCTTGTGGGGTTGGAAGGGGGTCCTGTGCTGAATGTGGGGCTTAGGTGCTGTGCTTGACTAATTATCCCTTCATGGGGTGTGTTCCAGTGATGCCTTTTTGGGCTACCTAAAAACAAAAGCCAGACAAAATTAGGAGAATAAAAAGCAGTTATATTTATTGAAGGGCCTTCAGGGGCTACACCCAAAAATGGACAATGAGTCCTGAGTTTTTACAGCTTTATGTTTGGTCTGTTTGCAAATTGGGGGTTAATGTTCCAATTACAGCTTCAGGTAATGATATCATTTACCTCAAGTTTGTTCCCCCCACCCCGAACTCACTTCTGTTTACATTTCTCTGGGCCTGGGACAGTGAGGTGTCCTTGATTCCCAGGCCAAGAGGGGAATTGTTCTGTCTGACCAAAATGGGAAAGCAGTAGCTGACACTGTATATGGAGTTTAGAGTGATACACTAAAGAATTGCAGGATTACAAATATATGAAAAATATAAAAGCTAAAATCCCAAGGCATCACCAGCAGTGGTGCACAGGGTGTAGGTCTGTGTTTGGATGGTTACCATAAATCCCAGGCTGTGACAAAGGGTGGTGGAAACAAAGGGTGGGTTCATTGCAGGTTTGCATGTGGCACAAATGCCAGGCATACCAGCCTGTCATTAATTTCTTCAGTATCAATAGCATTTAGCAGTTTTGCTTAGTGTTTCTCACCCTGAGTGACAGCTAAACATGAACCCCACTGCATCCAAAAATCCTCCAGTGCCTTGGCTGTTCTAGGAAGGCAGGTGGTATTTTTTCATTTCCTTTGCCATGTGCCTGATTGCTTCACTCCCCATCATGGCTCACATCAGGTTCCAGTCTGGGAGGTCTAAAAATCAGGAGGTAGATTCCTAATTGAACATCAGCACTAATTCTACTCCATAAAGGGAGTTTAAATCTGTAATGACAAGCACAGCAATAAAAATAACATGACCAAACCAGGAAGTTCCATTTATCTCCTGTACAGCATTTCATCTGTACATCTAAACGTGTTTTCACTGCAAAGTAGGTGTTACCTCTTTCTGATGTACAGCACAAGGTGCACAGATACTTTGGTGAGGTTACTAGAAAGCTAAAAGTGAAATTGAAAAAGAACCCAGCCTCACAATATTCAACAAGGCATTTTGAATATTACATCATCAGCATGTGAACTAGTCCAGCACTTTTTTGACAGACGGAGGTAGAGAATGGAATAAACTTATGTTAAAAATAAAAAAGTGATGACAAACATTCCTCTCTGTCTTCTGGCCTACAATTGGAAAATAATATTTGTTTGATTAGTAAGTGCTTTAACCTAACAGAAAATAAACCAAGGAAAAATTAAGGGTTTCAAAACACAGAGAATGGTATCAGGTATAATAATCCAAGCTGCATTTTTTCTGCCTGTGTCTAATCCTCAACTGTCTCTCACTTCCTTTTGTAATAAAGCAAGGGATGGTCTGGATTCAGTCTGGATTCCCCTGTCTTAGGGGACCAATGTTACCCAAGAAGTCTAGATCATCCATGAAATTGTGGGGCTAGCTGGTTTTTTTTTCCTTTTTTTTTTGTTTGCTTGTTTGTTTGTTTTTTGTTTTTGTTTTTAATCTGTTGTTGTTTTTTGTTTTGTTTTTGTATTCTTCAACTTTAATTTGTTGGAGGCCTTTCAGAACCTGCATGCTTTCATTATATTTTGTTGTTGTCTTACTTGAACAATGAGAATCTCCATGCAGGTTTTAAGAGGCAAAATAATTACTTTTAAGCAAGAAGAATATATTCAGCCCAATTATGTATTGCATTAATTAACCTGATAGAGCCTTTCAGTTCATTGAACAAGGCTGCTGCAGGTGAGCATTGCAGAGCTGCTTCACAGCCAGGGTATTTGTGAGGCTGTAAAGAAGGGATGTGGAAATCTGAACTCTTATCTCTGTTTTATTTCATGCTCTGATATTTAAAAAGATGAGGACAAGGTGTCTGTTTACACTTTCTAATGACAGAGATGTCGTGACTTGAGGAGGAGACCTGACATCCCTGAGCTTAATTATCAGCTAAGGTGGGAAGCAGTGGGATTGAATTGTGTTGGAAAGGAAACATGAATTTCTATTCTTTCTGGGTAGACTGGGCCTCATTCCAATTAACAGGTGAATGAGTATATTTCACTGGAAGAAGATTTAATCCTTTCAGGTTTTTTTCGCCCGACTTCAAGGGTAGATTGAGTAAAAAATTCCATGTATAACTGAGCTTAATCTTTTGTGCTGTTTTTTTCTCTGAAGGTTTCTGAAATTTTTTCCTAGCCTGATGTTACTTGCTTTTTGACCTAGGCTTTCCCTGAAGTTTGGTGACATTGGCAATCTAAAGGGACTTGTTATCAGGTAAGTTTATATAATAAAATCTTTTCCAGATAATAATATGTTAATGTACATTGTTATGCAGTTGCTTGGGGAATTGAAAAGAATTTGTTCAAGCAAAAATGATGTGAGAGAAACTCTTGTATAATTGAAACAGCTGCATTCAGCATGTCTGTCTGTCACCTGCCTTGTTTTATTAAGGCATTTTTTCTTCTACATTGACTTTTTTACTTGCGGAAAAGTTTGGGTTGTCTCTTTTGTGTAGAATATTCTTGTGTTTAAGATTTTAACTAAACCTTGCTAATTCACTACAGACTGGGCATCAGGGTATGACCTATTTTATGTTTGCTTCTTGGTGACAGAGGAGAACAGCATTCCTTGATAAGTGACTTTCCCTATACCTCGTGTGGTACAATACCAGTATTGCATTCATATTTTTCCCAGTAATTAGGCGAAATCTCCTCATATTCTCCTTACTTTGTGGGAGAAACCAAAGTCCTTTGGCTGCCACAATGAACAACCTCAAATCACAGAATCCCAGGGTATTTGGGGTTGGAAAGAACCCCTGGAGATCACTCAGCCCAAGCCCCTGCCCAGGCAGGGTCCCCTGGAGCAGTGACACAGGAAGGTGTCCAGCTGGGCTGGGCATGGCTCCAGAGAGGGACACTCCAGGCCCTCCTTGGGCAGCTGTTCCAGGCCTCTGCCACCCTTTCTGGAAAGCTGTCCCTCCCTTTCCAGACTCCATGGAAGGAGCAAGAGCTCATTCTGATATAAACTGGTCATGCCAGTGAATCTTACGAAGTTGCTCAGTGCGTGAATTTAACAGTTGCAATCCTCTGACTCATTCTCTTACTCATCTCTGTTCCAACATGGCATTCCCAGGCTCTTGTTAACCACCAGCTACTACCAGCTATCTGTGCAGAACTGGTTCAGCTTGCACAGGCTGCAGCTGCTGTACAACCACTCTGTGCAGGCAACGTTCAACGCCACGGGGATCCACGCGCCGGCCACTTACTCCTTCCACTGCGAGCACGTCAGCAGCCTGCAGAGATATGATGCTCTGCTTGTCCCCAGCTCTGCAAATGACCTCTCCCAGCTCTGGGAGGTCACTTTCATCGACTTCCAGGTGATGCCATGGGTTTCAGCCGGGTGGATCCATGGATAGATTGAAGGGAGGTTTTGCCCTTCTGTGCCGAGGAAAGACAGTCACCTTCCATTTTACACTTGTGCCTTACATGTGATGCCTTTTTGGGACTACCTAAAAACAGAGACCAGACAAAATTAGGGAATGAAAAGCGATGATATTTATTGAAGGGCCTTCAGGTACATTTCAGGCAGAAAAAGCCCCCCAGGGGCTACACCCAAAAATAGACAATGGGTCACGGGTTTTCACACTTTCATAAGTTTGGGCTATTTGCATATTGGGGGTTAATGTTCCAATTACAGCTTCAGGTAATGATGTCATTTACCCCAAGTTTGCTCCCCCCAACTCACTTCTGTTTACATTTCTCAGGGCCTGAGACAGTGAGGTGTCCTTGATTCCCAGGCCAAGAGGGGAATTGTTCTGTCTGACCACAATGGGAAAGCAGTAGCTGACACTCTATGTGGAGTTGAGAGTCATACACTAAAGAATTGCAGGATTACAAATACATGAAAAATATAAAAGCTAAAATTCTAAGGCATCACATGGAGCACGAAATAAAAACTAAGACTTTTCCTGTCCAACGAAATGAAGGGCTGTTTTTTGTAGTTTTTCTGCTTGTGTTCCCTCTAGTGGCAAGTGAATTTAACTTCCTGTCGTTACATCGTTCTGAGATGAGCTCGCACACTCAGCACCAGTAACAGCACCACAACACAGGCATTGGATCCATCTCACTTCGCCCAGGAATTTTAACCTTGTGCCCTGATTATAGTTACCCTAGCCTGCCTCTAAAGCCAGAGGATAATTCCCCTAACCCATCTTAAGTCCTTATTTTAGGATGAGATTAATAATCTTCTGAAAGGGTGAATTCTTCTGTGTTTTACAATAAGGGAGCCTAAGGTGGCAAGACTAGAATGTCTTGCATTTAGAGACCTGAGTCAGAGGGCATGAGGAAGTGAAAAAGGAATGGAAGAAACTTTTGTCACTGTGTGAAAAATGTCCATGGAGTGATTTAGTGGAGCAGTCAATTCCCTGCATAGCCAGAGTGCTAAAATCCATATTAAAACTGAAGCCTCAAGTAAAACTTGATGATGTTTTCCATAGCTAGATGCAGCTTCCTATAGTTTAGCTGGTTTGCTGCCACATACCATGCATGTGGAACTGGTAAGAAAAGTCTTGTCCTAGGGCAGGCACTTGAGAATATTTCCTGGTTTGTCATGTTGGAGTTTGTGCAGAGACTCTGGAGAGTCTCAGCAAGTGGTGCTGGAGATGCCCAGTTGACATGAGAGGTACCACATTTGCAATTAAATATTACTGGGCCATCAAGAGTGAGTGTGGAAAGTTTTGTTTGAAACACAGCTGCAAATCCTTTTGGGCAGCAGAGCAGAGTTTAGAATAGCTGGCAGTTTCAGAAGTCTGACCTGGATAAACTCTGAGCATTAGCTCCAGCTATCAGTGGGAGACACGAATTCGCAATGTGCAGGTGTTAAATCAGAAAGTCTTACTGCCATCAGGAGCAAATTAATGAAACACCTCTACTTCATTTAACATGATTTCTTTTGTTCTCTCTGTAGATTCAAGGTTTTAACGTTCAAGAAGGACATTTTGCCTACGCCAGAGACTGTGCATCCTTCTTCTCCCCAGCAATCCTGATGGGGTTGGTGATGTCCCTGATTCTGCTGCTGGTCCTGGCCTATGCTCTGCACATGCTGATCCACCTAAAATCTCTCGACAGGCACTATGAATGCAAAGCTTCTCCTGCCTATTTTGCACAGATGAAGGACAGTGACATGGGGGATGAGAAGGAGCCACTGAGAAACAGTGGAAATGAATCCTACGAACTCAGGAACCAACAGTTTGGTAAAATCTATATTTAGCAGTGTGTATCTGTCTCAGTGAAACAAGAGGTGTTTTCTTCTGCTGGCACTGTTGTATGTAGTCTGTGCAGATTTTTTTACCAGCTGATGAAAGGAAAAGTAGGTAACAGAATTATTTAGCCAGTTATTCACTGATAATCATCTCAAAGATGCCTTGGGAAAGGTGAGAAAAAATTTCCATTGTAAGAGATATGCATGCTGCTGGACTTTATTGCTGTAGCAAAAAAGCCAAAATGCATAGCTCTTCATCTAGCTTACCAAGTCTTAAAGAGAGAATCTGTAATGGACACTTTGAAATTAAATAAAGGTTAAAAAAAAACCCAAACCAAACTCTTTGCCTATTTTTCAGAAGGAAAGATTTTCCCTCATTTTATATTTGCTCTGTGTCCTGACAAAACAGCCTCAGTTTCTTTGTCAGGATGTGTTTTCCTTTTATTTCCCAAGTCCCATCCCCTCCTTTTTTGCCCATAAACTCCTTTTCCTACTCTGGAATCTTCAAGGCCACATAAGGTGTGCTTTTATCCACTGCACAGATGAAATAGTGGCTGCAGGACAGCAGCATCCTGGTGCTTTCCTGTGTCTAAGCTGGAGATTTATCCTGAGGATCTGATGGGAAAACACCAGACATCTGCTTGCAAAGGCTTACCCTCAACTCCCCGGCTCAGCTCTTTGCCAGGAGATGGATTATGAGCATTATATCCTGTAATTCCAGGTTAATTTATTTTCTACCAAATCCCATCAGTCTCTCTCAGGACTTCTACCTGAATGGAGATTGCCAGATGGAAAATATATATAAATAGAGAGGTGGAAGCTGCCAGCAGTGGAAAGGATACTGTGATATGATTTTCACTGCTGCTTCTGAGAGTTTAGGATACTGTCATGCCACCCATGCTTTCCTCTGTCAGAGGCAAAGCTTGGGGCCTCCAAATTAGCCATAATTTGGCCCTGATTTCTAGCAAGTAAGAACACAGCAGTGTTACAAATAATGGAGAGCCCAGTGTCCTGGTTTAGGGCAAAATTGAGAGGGAACCTCCGAAGGGGTTCCTCTGAAGAGCAAGCCCAGACGGCCCCTCCCCCCAGCCGGTCCAGGAAAAGAACTTCCTTAGAGAAAAGTGGAAAAAACTATTTATTTAACAAACAAAATGCCCACAAATGCAAAGAATGAATAATATGAAACAATAAAACCTCTGGCCGCTCTGCAGAGAGATGGCAAACAGAGACAGTCCCTGCCGTGGGTGCAGCTCAGCTCCCTCAGTCTCTCACCAGCCCCACTCCCTCCGCAGCTCCAGGCCTGGTGGCCGCAGGTGCCAGCCCTCGCTGCTCCTCTGGGGTTTCAGTCCAGAGCAGATTTAAACAGTCCCAAGGAAAAAAAAAGGAAGAAAAAAAAAAAAGGTCCAGGAAGTCTTCTCTGCCCTAGCTAGCTAAACTAACTAAAAGCACAGGAGATCTCTGTCCCACCGCTGTCCGTGGCTCAGACGAACGCCGGAGAGCAGACGTGGGGGAGTCAGGCAGTTTCTCAAAACAAACTGCGGCTGCTGCTTTCTCCCCCTTCGCTCCCAGAACAAGGTTTAAAGGTACAGAACTGAATATACAGCACAAACAGAGCAGACAACTGGGGATACGAGCAGCAAAAGTCACCCTACCACACCCAGCATGACAGTAAATCAGTCAAAACCAGATTTGCAAGCAAATGCCTTTTTATTTTAGATTACAGAATTAATTAATTGTTTGTAGCCTTTACAAATGGTACTGCAGTGGTCTTTAAACACCTTGAGAGAAGTCCACAAATATCCCCTTTATTAGTACAGGTGACACACAGACTAGATGTGGAGTCCTAAGAGATTAGTTCATACAGGAAGGTACTTCAGAGGGAAAAAAATATATCTTTGACACATAACCAAGTGTAATAGACAAGCTTTTGGGGACTTCCCAAGGCTGCCTGTGGCTGATTGCTGCCAAATTTTTATCTGTTCCCCAAAGGGAGCAAGAAAAAGCATGAATGGCTGGGAAGCTGAGTGGGGCTGGCATGAGAAGGTGAGAATTAAATACTGTCCGGGTGGGTCCCCTGTCCTGCACACAGAGGTGGCTGATGCTGGACAGAGCTCAGGGTGCCAGTGCCAAATAGGAGATGTTCCTTGGGGTCTGGAGAGTCAGGCTGTCCTGCCTAGGGCCGAGGAAATAAAAACCTGGCACTGCTCAGTGGCAGCCTGACTGTCAAACTGACTGTGAGTCCCTGATGTGAAATCCTCACTCGGCTGAGCTGTGCTTCCCAAATGCCTTGTTCTTGAAGCACAGGGGAACCTCGTCCTCCCACAGGGGTTATTTCTCCTCCTGGCTAGTATCTGATGGTGCTGCCAGGATAATTCTGACCTGATAATTCATTTCCTTGCACGGTTTATATGGGCAAATCAACACTGTTGCTGTCAGAGGTTCTACAAGACTGAGACTGGAAAAAAAGGGAATTTCCCTCTGGTCCTGTCCCTCACTCCTCATACCCTTTTCTAATCCAGCTATTTTCCCTTTGCTTTTGCTTGGTTTTCAGGGTGAATATCTGCAGGCTTAGTGTTTGAGATGTTCAGCACTGCAAATCTCCAGCATGTGCCAGTCCAGATTTTTTTGTGCAGAAAACCAAGAATTTGTTTCAAGGTTTGTGTGTATGTGTCCCTCCCAGCCCCTCCTGAACAAGAGACAATAATTAGTACCTGATAACTTACAAGGAAAACTTCAGAAGTAAAAGAGAATGCAGATAAAAATGAAACAAACAAACAACCAAACCAAAACCAAACCAAACCAAACCAAACCATAAAAAACCAAACAAAAACACCAAAACAAACAAACAAGAAAAAAAAAAAAGGAAAATAACATTTCAGTTCATCAGCTTTTTCTAAACCATGGCATAACTGGGGTGTCCTGAGGAAAGTAGTACACATAGAAGTTATCTCTACTGTGACTTTTTGTGTTGCAGCTCTGCCTGGCAGTGACAGGTAATCTTCCTCTGCCAGGTAGCCCCTGTGTCATCACAATTCTACTCAAATGACATAAGGATTTAGAAAGGATAAATGCACTAATTGAATTAGACAGGAAATACATTGTTCGTCATAGGACTGGAAGGATGACCCACATATTTGTAAAGAGTTAATGATGCTTTGGTGGAAAATGCACCAGAAGATAAAAGTATTATCTTAATTGCAGTTTCTGTCTCCTGGTGCCATGCATAAAAGCAAGCACCCATGGCTGAAAAACACAAAAATGTGCATTCTTACATTCCCAGTAAGCTGTGAGCTAAACAATCCTTATAAAATGCACATTTTGGAACAACAGAAACTGCTTTGGTCCTGATACAGGAAAATTCAAGTTAAAATGATTTGTGTGCTACAGAAATAAGATGCAGTGGCACTAACAGACTAATTTATAAAATACAAGCTTTATTTCACATGTATAATTTCATTTCTGCATGAGAACACCTCAGGCTTTCCAATGTGTATGCGTTCACTCAAACAAAAAAACCTCACAGCATCTTTTCAAAACCAATTCAGTGCTTCAAATTCAGGGTCCCATCCACTCCCACTCAGGGCTAAAAGGAAGAGTCTCACTTTAACTCGAAAAGGATAAATTTCACAGACTGTGGTACCACTGAACCGAACAAATGAATGCATTTGCTCCTCATACATTTAATCTGCAGTAGTTAAAATGTTGTATAATTGCCTGTCACTCCAATACTTGGCCATTTTACATTGGCAGGAAACTAGATTTTCAGGCAGCACAATCAGCACTGCTGTTTGAACTGAAGTGGTGGAGTTTTTGGCTTAGTGTTAATTAAAAATGCACAAGGAATAATCAGATCCTCTCAGGTGTCCTAGAGCCAGTCTACAGGTTTTTCTGCCATTTCTATAATCTGCAGTGGAAAGAATTCATTATCAGTCTTCTCTCATGAAAATAAAAAACACCACAAACTTCCAAAAACCCCCTCCCAAACCAAAACTGCACACACAAAAAAAAAAAGAAATCAGTTTTCAGCTCTAGACATGATTTTCCATTGTTTTCTCCAAGCTAAAGCTTTCCAATAAAAAAGGAATTTGCAGCATTTTGTCTTATCAACAATGAGCAGGTTTTTCACTCCCAGCTGCAGTTTTCTGTCACAAAATATCAGTCAAGGCTCTTCAAGGGACTGAAAAGCTCTGTTCCATTTATACCCGTAACTGCACAGATGTGAAGCCTGAGAGAAAGGGACAGTTTTAATTTCACTTCTTGAAAAACCCCACATTCAACCACTCTGCTAACATGGCCTGTGAAATGCAGTGTGGGATCGTGACAAATCCTGCCCCTAATCAGCAAAATTAATTTGGTGGAAATACTTAAACCTGTTCCTGAGTAAGCATACTCTCAGTATTAGTGTTCTTCCTTTTATGATCTGTTTCAATTTGCTTGAGGTGACTTGGCTCCTCGTACAACACAAGAAAGAATCTTAAATCCTTTTTGTATGAGGGCTGTTGCCTGTGGTACCACCTTGGAATTTTTAAGGGTTGATGTGGTTGCATAAACACAGTTACAGTAAAACTCATGGTCTGCCACAGTCCCTTGAAATTGTTGTCCCTGGGATAGGCCATGCAGCCCTGGAATTTTGCAAAACTCTGCAGAGAAAAAAAGGTGCATAATTACACATATAATCTTGCTGCAGCATTGGGAAGATTAATGGGTCACCAACAGAGGGGAAATAATAGTGTAAACCTCTCCAAAGGCAGATTCTTCATGTCATTAAAGTGATCAGGAAATCTTCAGTTCTCCTGCAAATCTGCTTAGTGAATTACATAAATCCCTGGTAGCAATTTGTGTGGAAGTAGCTGGAACATCATTCTCCAGTAGTGCCTGAATATGTTTGGTTCTGTTCCTTTGGTTAACTGCTAGGAAGACATTTCTAGGCCATATTATATTTTCTTTTTGTTGTTCTTTGTTCTACAGAACTAATTTCAGGGGGAACTCTCACTTACGTGCAAGATGTGCAGGGTCTGGGCTTGACACTGGGACCTCACTAACTTATCTTTTATTCTTCCAAACTCTGAAGTGAGTAAATGGTTGCAATTATTAGAGGTTTGTTGAGGTTTTTTGGTGGTCCTTTAAGAGGCCTGAATTATTCTAATAATGTCTGAATATTCTGAATTAGTAAAATCTCATTGCTTCCAGGACAATCTAGGAAAAATGGCTGGGAATTTTGAAGGAAATGCAGGTAATAATTGAAAGGTGAATTATGGAGAATGAAACTCTCCATAAGCAGAACATACACAGTCTTATAGAAAAGCTTTGCAAGGAGTTTGTGATTAACTCCTTGGTCTGCTGAATCAGGTCCTCAGCTGGTGTGTAAACCATTTTAGATGCTGTATGTGCTGCTTTGCCTTATTTATTCCTGCCACTTCTGGCTGAATTTAAAGTACAGGAATCTGACTGAAATACTGGGAAACCCAGTGGGGATCTGTCCAGTGGGCTCTGGAGTTGGCATGGGTCAGTGGGGAACGTCAGGGGGGTCTGGGATCAGGTGGGAGCTGTGGTGACCCCAGCACTCTGTGCCATATGCGGCACCTTCTGGGGGTCCCTCCAGCAGGAGAGGAGCCTATGGCCCCGTGTTTTCAGGGAAGCTTCCTTTTTGTTCTGTCTGCCCATCTCATCTCTCTCTTTGCTGTCTCAGCTTGGTTTCCTGTGCTGTGGTCGTCCCCTCTGGCTGTCACTCAGGAAGATTGGCACCAGCCCTAATTACCCCCAGGGGCATCCTGCCCATGGCCTTGTCCCCCCTGCCCTTCCCCATGCCTCTCCTGCCACACAGGGCTGGTGACACCCTTCCCACTGCAGGTTTCTGCTTGTGCCCTTGTCACACCACTGCTGCCTGACCTTCTCCGTGGCTGCTCACCAGTTACACACCAGTATCTGCTTTGGGGCACCACCTGCCAGGACAGCCAAGGAATCCTCCCCCCTTACTCCTCCTGCTGTCTTTGCTCTCCTTGTTTCCCCCCCAACCTCTTTTGAACTCTGAGTGGTTTCATCCTTGACAAGCCTGAGAGGTGCTTCTGCCTCCCCTCCTGCAGATTTATCCCTTGGGGTCTGTGCTTCCCCTCCTCACTCCTTGTGGCTGTCAGATGTGATTTCCCGTGGTCCTGCACACGGGTGATGTGAAGCAGAGGGGCAGCCACCAGCCTCAGGCGCTTCTTCCTCTTCCAGGAGAGGGTCAGGTCACGGCTGGCTGTGATGAGCCTTGCCAGTCTGGGGAAGGCAGTATTTTTAACAAGGGAATGCAGCTGCTTGGGGAGAACGCAGCTCTCCTACAGTCCCAACTTTATCCCAATTAAAGACATGGAAAATTTTTTTTCCTCCTCCCATCCTAAAAACCTCATGGCAGATGACTGTGTCTTGCTGGGGAAGAGATTAAAGGACACTGTTGTACGGCAGAAAGAGTCTGGAGTGTGGCAGTGGAAACTGCCTACTGCCTGGGGTGGGCTGGCCACGTGAGGAGAACTTTAAATACACCAGAACTATTTACCACAGAAATCTGAACAGGAGGAAGAAACATGTGAGCACAAGGAATTTTATTCAAAGATGCAAAACCAGCCAAACAAGTGGTATTTTCTCAGATAAACCATTTAATCTGAAGAGATGGGGTCACTTTGTAGGGTTGTATCTCTCAGACAAGTCAGCTGAATTTATTTGTGCCATCCACATGCGTGGTTCAGGATGGCACAAGGAAGTCCTGGGGTGCAGAGCGATGGGACTGCTCTGCCTGGTCTCAGCTGCAGGAACTGGGATCCTCCAACTGTCCTGGGGTTCAGCTCCTCTTGGATGGGCCAGACTGAGCTCATGTGCAGCACAGGGACACAGTGCTCTCCTCCCTTTCCCTGATGGGAGCTGTCTCTGAGGGCTGGTGGAGTGGGAGAGGGGATCTGTAGCTCTGCAGGTGGGGATGCACCACCTGAAGGGGCCTTTTCCTCCCCTGCCTGCCCCTGGGTCTGGTTCTCTCTGCAGTGACCTCCTTGTTATGCTTGGGCAGCTGGAGAACATCATTCCCCCAGAGTAAGGAGATTCTGCTGGTGAGTTTTACTTCTACAACTGCAAATATCTGGATTGGGTCCTTAGCCAGATTCCAAGAGGGTCCATGGTGAGAGCTCTCTCTGGCAGATGGCAGCTGCCCAAATCACAGACTCACAGAATCCCTGAGGTTGGGATATCCCTCCCAGCCCATGGAGTCCCAGCTGCGTCTGATCCCCACCTTGTCCCCAGCCAAGAGCACTGAGTGCCACCTCCAGCCCTTCCTTGGACACCTCCAGGGATGGGAAGAAAAGCCCCATGTGCAGTTGTCTCACAGACTGACCCACTACCCCTGAAACCCACACGCACCCCTGCACCTTCCCCCTGCTGTCAGATCCTGAGCATCCCTGTGCAAAAACTCACTGTCCCAGGGCCCAGCCAGCCTGCAGAGACACCTTCTCTGAGCTTTGCTAACGACCCAGAAGCCTCAGGATCTGCTGAATCACATTCCTTCAGGGTGCAGCACGAGAAAACCATTATTTGTTAACAGAGCTTGAGTCACACACTGCTCTTAAAACAACCCTCTGCAGGATTCCATTGCCAGCAGTTTTATGACGTATCAAAGGCAGCATCTGTCAACCCAGATAATGACTCTTGACACCCTTCCTGGAGTGCCAGAGCTGCTGAATAGTTCAGGAGTCCTCAGCTCTGGGTTGTGGAGCCAGGACGGATGACTCTGTGTCACCTGCAGCCAGGTGTCCTCCAGGGACGTGGGAACAGGAGGGAGAGCACAGACAGGATGGGAAGACAGACCTTGACAGTGGCAAATCTAGACCATTTATCCAGAGAGTGATCAGAAGGATCCCAGGAGATATTGCTGCATTTTCCATCTTGGAGCTGTGTGAGGATGGACCCCTCCTTCAGGTCTGTGTCTGACACTGATCCTGTTTTGTTCTGTGTGATGTTTTATGGAGATTTCTGAAAACTGCAGGTCTGATTCCACTCCTGGCTGGTGGGAGGCAGGCCATGAGCTTAGCAGGAGATAGATTATCACAGGCCAAATTAATATAATTTTATTTTGCAGCTGTGGACCAGCCTTGCCCTCATTGACACAAGGAGCTGGAATTCAGACATGGCATCAGGATCATCTGCCATATTTTGCATAAATTTCCCTCTCTGTGTCTTAGTTATATTCCCCTGTGGTTTTTTTCCAGGACTCCAGGGAAGACTGAGGAGAGAAGGGCTGGTTAAGGTTTCCCTGACTGACCCTGCACCCACCACCCATCCCTGCAGAGTGAAGAGAGCCCCAGAATTAAGCAGGTATTTCTCCCCAGGGTGCACTAATTGCATCCCATGTCAAAATCTCACTTTAATTTCTTTATTATTATGAAATACTCTGGGGTACAGCAATTCCACACAGGATTTATGGAAAACTGAGTGTACAGAAGCTCTTTCCAGAAGGTGGGTGCACAGAAATTTTGTGCTAGCTTTGTCCATATCAGGAAACCAAGAACTCTGGCAAACTGCAGGCATCTGCCAGATAACATTTAACTTTTCATTTGGTCCAGAGAGAAACTGGAACAAAAAAATTAGTAAAACCTAAATGATTAAAGAATTTTAAATTTGACCTCTTTAGGCAGCTGGGAAGTCTCATGGTACCTCTACATCAAAGCAAATAAAAAACTGTGTGTTCTTTTGACAAACTGGAGCTCCTGGTGGAAGCAGCCCACTTGGAATTAAAACATTGCAGCATCACTGCTAAAAGAACAGTAACACTGAAAAGCAACAGCTTCATTTGTTTCTTTTTCTATTGCCTTTTGGGTACAAATCACTGTTCCTTAAATTTCTGGAGAGGTCACTAAATAACACCTCACTGCCCAGATGATTTTGGTGATTGCTGAACTGAGGGTAAACTTAGACATCAGAAGATTGATTTTTCTGTTTAATTCATGGGCTTTTCTCAAATCTAAATTAGCCAGTGTTAGGTCTCCAGGGGCAAACTTGTTTGCATAGGCATAGTAAAACCAAAGTAACTGCGTTTCTGCAGTCCTCTGAATGAAAGAAGTTTTGCTTTAGGGAATGTTTAATTTTTAGTTACATTATTTTTTAGTTATATTGCTTTTTATGTAGGCAACTTTACCTTAATCTAAATAAATCTGGTTTAAATAATGATGTGCCAGTTCTGTGGAGCAACACTGTTTTGGAGGTGAGCAGGATCAGCTGCAGATGTAAAGATGTGAGGTCAAACTTTGTGTCAAGGCCTTTTCCAGTTGATCCAACTTCCTCCATGCCACAAGCTGCAAGGCTTTTATATTTTTACTGTGGATTCAGGGAGAACTTTGCTCTTCAAGGCAGCTTCTGTTTGGACTAGATTAAACAG
This sequence comes from Phylloscopus collybita, assembly GCA_027886175.1. Classification (NCBI taxonomy): domain Eukaryota; kingdom Metazoa; phylum Chordata; class Aves; order Passeriformes; family Phylloscopidae; genus Phylloscopus; species Phylloscopus collybita. The sequence continues at coordinate 2,033,557 of JAJNNQ010000043.1, forward strand.
AAAGTTGGGGCAGGGTTTTTTTTTTCCAAGGTCTAAGCAGCTGAATCTTCTTCAATTAGAGAAAAAGTACCAGCAGCTGCACAGCTGGGTCATCTTAAACTACAAATTCTCAGTAATACATATTACTTTTTTAAAAATTATTATTTATTTTAGGACTACATACAGAAGGGATTTATCAGCAATAAAGAGGGATGTAAGATTATTTCCACAGCACATGGATAGATGGGGAGCAGATGCTCTTTCCTGCATGGCAGGACTTTCCCTGTATCTCATGCAGTGCAGGTCAAAATTCACTGCAGATACCTGCATCACCTGGATTCAGGGGGGGTTTGGTTAAGATTTGCAGGACATGTGAATTCAGCATGACAAGGAGCTTGTTTAAAATACCTCTCATCTGCTGCTTCATGATTAAACCCCTACGACTGTCAGACTGTCCTTTGCTTCCACTTTGCAGATGCAATTATTCCTGGAGTGCCAGCAGGACCTGTGCTGTGCTTAAAATACAGCAGGAATGTTGTTCACCCCTCATACCCCTGCATTCCTGGAAGAAAGTTGCAGCCTCTCCCAGATTATTCACAACATTTTCCCCCTTTAAAACAGGCTTCCTTTGCAGAATATGGATTTTTCATGTGGTCCCTGTTGAAAAGCCAGGTCAGCAGTCCTTGTATGGAGGGCAGTGGTTTTGGGCTTTGAATGATCTGTTGGAAACCCACAGAGAGCTGTTTGTCCCCTGGTGCCAGAGGATGGGGCCAGGCTCTGTTCAGTGCTGCCAGTGCCAGGATGAGGAGCAATGGCCATCAAATGAACCCCAGCAAGTTCCAGCCCAGCAGGAGGAAGAACTTCTCTCCATGGAGGGGCAGAGGCCTGGAACAGCTGCCCAGGGAGGGCCTGGAGTGTCCCTCTCTGGAGCCATGCCCAGCCCAGCTGGACACCTTCCTGTGTCACTGCTCCAGGGGACCCTGCCTGGGCAGGGGCTTGGGCTGGGTCAGTTCCAGACATCCCTTCCAACCCTAAATATCCTGGGATTCTGTGGTATTACCTCTTAGATTCTTATCTTTAAAAAGATGTATATGGGGAAAAATAGTTCTGGTTTTCTGAAGGTTTTCTGAAAATTTTCCAAAGATAAAAGGCGTTCCTTCAAAACGACAGCACTTCCGTGTGCAGATTGCTTTGTGCCTGTGGGTGTGGGAAAAGACGAAGGGAAGGTGTGGAATGAGGATACAAGATGGGAGGGGTCTTATGGACCATCTATCTTCTTCATCTGGAAAGGAATAACAAGAAACTCATTAAAAAAAAGTTTATTTCTGTGAATTCCTTACCACGATAAATAGAAATTTTTTGAAGGTATTTTTTGAGAAAATTCTGGGCATGGTCAAATAAAGAAGTACCCTCAGAAGCAGACTGCTAGCTTGGTAGAAGGTCACAGAATGGTTCTCACTCTGTCATGTCCCTTTTTCCTGTCCCTGGAACACTGTGAGGGCTCAGGGAGTCCTGAGATGGGGTTGAGGGTGGGTGCTGGGGAGAGAGGGTTTGGCTCCCTGCAGTGGAAATTGGTGTCTGGGGGAGCAGAGACCTTCCAGCCACGGGACAGGGACCTCAGGTAGGCCTGGTGGTAACACAAAATCCCCACAAACTCACCACAAAATCCCACTAAAATCCCCACAGAAACAGAATGGTTTGGGTTAGAAGGGACCATAAAGATTTTCCTATTCTTCATTCAGCATTATTTACCATTATGCCGTGTTCTTGCCTTGTTGTTTATTACTGCCCCAGTCTTTCTGTCATCTGCCAAGTTCAGCACTAACAGTTTTAAATATTTACCCTAGATCATTCACAAAATGTTGTATGGTATAGACTCAATAACTATTTTCTGTAATTGCAGTAAAAGCCCATCTTCTTTTATGGTTTTCTGTTTACAATGGCACTTAGAAATCTGGCATTGAATGTATGCCTTGTGTGTTATTTTCTTTTCGTTTTGTTTTTCATTAGAGTGCTTTGTAAAAGTGCTTGTATATCATTGCTTTGTTAGAGTGACTGAAATGTTTTGCATAACTTTTTGACAATTAAAATTTTCTCTTGACCAAAAGACTTTCTGAACTTATGATTAATTCAATAGAGAGCTTAGGTTGAGGCAAATTTTAAAATTCTGAAAAGAATAATTAAGTTATTTTCAGATTGGAACATTGAAGGTTTGTGTCAAGCTGTTAATAAGATTCTATTCAAAAGAAATTAAGGATTTCCCAAATCATAAAGACATTTGTGGTACTGTATTCAATAAGCTGAGATGCATAAGTTTTTTTTTTTTTTTTTTTTTTTTTTTTTTTTTTTTTTGTTTTGTTTTTTTTTTGCTTTTTAAGAAACTTTGTACACTTTTGCCTTGCAGAATTTTCTTCTCAGCCTTCCCAGTTTTGTGTGGGGTATAAGGCTGATGACTGATATGTAGGAACTTAGAGAATTATGATAAAATAATGTCCCATATTACCAGTCAGGCAAAACCACACGGACTTAGTCTGCACAAGTCTTGAATAAATGGAAGATTTAGAAATAACATGACATGGTTAGTGGGAGTCAGTAGTAAGGTAAAAACACAGGATGTGATGGACTACCCAGTCAAGGTCAGACAATCATCATGGTCTAATTAAGAATCACTTGTCAAATGCTTATTTAAGAGTCACTAATTTCTGCCTCTCACTGCCTCTGTCAATTCTGGTGTGAAAGCATCAGATTTTAAGTGAAATGGAATGGAACAGGATAGAATTAGAATAGAATAGAATAGAATAGAATAGAATAGAATAGAATAGAATAGAATACCCTAAGCTGGAAGGGACCCACAGGATCATCAGTCCCACCCCTGTCCCTGCACAGACACCCCAACAACCCCCCTGTGCATCCCTGGGAGCAGTGTCCAAATGCTCCTGCAGCTCTGGCAGCCTCAGGGCTGTGCCCATTCCCTGGGGAGCCTGGGCAGTGCCAGCACCCTCTGGGGGAAGAACCTTTCCCTGCTCTACACCCTGACCCTGCCCTGACACAGCTCCAGCCATTCCCTGGGTGCTGTCCCTGTCACAGGGAGCAGGGATGGGAGCTGTCCCTGCGCTGCCCCTCGGGGGGAAGCTTTTGTTGCTGTGCCAGTGCTGTTATTTAGCCTGAAAGCCGTTCTTCCTCCCCAGGGTTTACCCTGATGTATTTTTAGAGATCAATCACGCTCCCTCACTTTGATATGCTAAGCAAGCCTTTCCCATATCCTCTGTGCTGGCCCCGGCTCCTTCCCGGTTGTCCCAGCAATCCAGCCAGCTCCACTTCCAGCCTCAGCTCCTCTTTGAACACAGATGGCTCAGCAGCAGAGGCTGTTCCAGATGAGGGTTCATCCCTGTTTAATGAAAAAGCATTAATGTCTTACCTGTCTCCTGGATCCCTCGCCTAATAATCCAGAGGATGCCTTTCCCTGGCTTTGATGGTGAGGAGGGTCTGATATGCTCATCAGTGCAGCACACACCTGAGCAAGTGACCCCCACCTGGTGTTTGCTGGGCTCCAGCCAGGAGCCCCCAGTCCAGCTGCACAGTTTTGTTGGACAAAATGGAATGTTTTGTGGGACACTTTGGCGTGGAATGTGCAAGTGATGGTGGCAGTCCTGGCGTTCCCGGGCGGAGCCGCTCGGTGTCCCCGGAGCACCACAGGCGTGCAGGCGGGCTCTGGTCCCTCTGCTGGTCACTGGTGGTGTGAGCGTGATGGAAGCCACACCATCCACATAGCTGGTGGCATTTGGGGTGGAAAATAAGGAGCAGAGAGACTTTTCAGGGTAAAACGGGGAGGAACAGCTGTACCTGAGCATGATGAGCAGAGCTCATGAGGAGCTGGCAGCTGCAGAGGCCAGCATGTGCAGATGAGGTTGCCCAAATTGCTTGGGGGGTGTAGTTCAGGTCCCCTGGGAGGTGGAGAAATTCTTCCAGTGCCTGGGACTGGATGTGACTGTCCCTTTGACAAAAATTGGGTGCTGAAGATCAAATCCTTCTTCAAGTTTCAAGCACTGGGAGCTGTAAGGCATTCAGAGATGAGGGGATGCAGAGGAGAACTTGAAGAGAGAAAATTCTGGAGATTTAAGCTCAAGCTGCTGCCCAGTGCAGAGCTCCCATCCCTGCAAAGGGTAAGTCCTCGCAAGGAAAGAGCTGAGATCTGCTTGGATGAACCCGCCCTTCATGAAGAAATGCAGGGAAAGCAAAGGTTAATAAAGATTGAAGATTCTGCAATAATTTTAGGTCCAAATGAATGGATAGTGTCAGTAAACCGGGGTGGTGTTAGACTTGGCAGAAATAAGGCCTCTGTCCTTAAGCTATAGAAACCGAAAATGAGAAGAAAATGAGTGGGACGGGTCCAGGAGCAGAATTTTTTGTGGTGCATTTGAGGATTAAGTAGATGTGGCCACAGGTGGAACAGTTTAGTGTCAGAGCCTAGGGAAGGTGACAAAGCACAGCACAGTGGCCAAGGCAGGAGGAGGAGGAGAGTGTTACCATGTTTGAACAACACAGGTGCTAAAATCTGAATCAAGAGGGATTCTTCTTTACACTGGAAAGATTGTCACTCTTATTTTTCTTCAGAAGAGTCCTTTTCCCTTTTTCCTCTTTTCCCTTTTTTCCTGTATTCCCCTTTTCCTCTTTTCCTCATGTACATCCATGCCCAAAGAAATTTCAGAAATTTCAAAGGGACAGATGTAATTTCAGAGAAATATCAACTCAGAGTTTAAATCACTACATTTCTCCATCAGTTGCACCAGTTCCCAAATCTGGTTGCATCTTTGCTTCAAGGAGTTGCACCAGCAGATTCAAAGCCTGAGGGCTCCGTGAGAGGAGAATGCTTGGCAGAAATACACATAATTCAACATGCAAACTCAGCATTATGTTTTTCACTTCACTCTTGAATACCCTGAACCAAATACCTGGTTCCAGTCACAGGTGTGGTTTGCTTGCTTGTTTTTGTTGGTGTTATTTGTGCAACTGATGAGGAGAAACTTTGGGCATATTTATCGCAGATTTACCTTTTTATTTTTTTTCCTAGTGACAGCACTGCATTGATAAAAAACATAAATATTTTCCAGTTCTGTGTTCTAGTACTACCACATCAGCAGAAGTATTTTATGCTTTAATTTATGTTCTGTTAGAGAGAAAAAACCCCTATTGTTATATCCATATAGGGAAGCAAAAAAAAAAATTGATTTTCTTATAATTAGTATTTTTCTCAAACTAAGAATTCTGGATTATGTCTATTCAACACAACACCACTACAAAACCAAGCAAACAGCCCCACAACAAAAACAAACAAACAAACAAAACACGCTCAAAAAGCCAATTCCCTCCCACCTCCCCCCAAAAAACCAAACTCAAAATGAAAACCCCAAAAAAACAACCAAAAAAGGGAGAAAGGATGCTAGGTAAAGCCTGCATGAAAACCACTTTTGATGAAGGATAAGGTCTGACAAGTGAACCAAGTCAAGCAGCACATGTTATCTCTTCTGAGTTCTTCTGAGTCATGCTTTTAATTTAATGCTAGCTCTATTTAAAGCTCTTTTTTTTTTTTTCTTTTAAATTAGGAATATCTGATGACCATTGGTAAAGTAGTAGTTTTCTTTGGAAAAAAATACCCAACAAAACACAAGGTTCCCTTCATTTGCTTGTAGTTACAAAAAAAATTTCCCTTTTTGACATATGTAATCACAGATTGATAATCTGATTGTTTACCTTCTATTAAAAGAAGCAAAAAGATGGGCAGATTATTTATTATTTCACACATTTTTTGCTGTGAAGGAGTGGATAGGGGCTGACCCTCTTCTTTCACTGGTAATTTTATGAGGCAGAAATGATAGTGGGCTAAAAATCAGTATGATTTTTGGGTTTAAATCTGCACTTAGTTGAACTCCACTTAAGTTAAAGGTAGGTGTGTGTTCCCAGTGTTGTGCTGGGCTGGGATCTGCACCCAAGTGCAAAAAGCAACACATTTTTGTAAGCCTAATATATACACCCATGTTGTTAATTCAAAGAATCACACACACACAGAATCACTCACAGAACTCCTGGGCTGGAAGAGACCTCCAAGATCATCAAGTCTAACCCACCCCTAACACCTCAACTAAACCATAAGCACCGAGTGCCACATCCAGTCTTTTTTTAAACACGTCCAGGGATGGTGGCTCCACCAGCTCCTCAGGCAGACCATTCCAATATTTTATTATTCTTTCTGTAAAAAACTTCTTTCCTAATATCCAACCTATATTTCCCTTGACGCAGCTTAAGACTGTGTCCTCTCGTTCTGTCAGTTGTTGCCTGGAGAAAGAGACCAGCCCCCAACTGACTGCAACCACCCTTCAGGAGATTGTAGAGAGTGATAGGGTCACCTATGAGTTTCTTTTTCTCCAGGCTGAACAGGCCCAGCTCCCTCAGCTGTTCCTCACAGGGTTTGTGTTCCAAGCCCCTCACCAGCCTTGCTGCCTCCTCTGGACGCACTCCAGGGTCTCAACGTCCTTCCTGAACTGGGGTCAGATCTGGACACAGCGCTCAGTGTCCATCCTGAACTGAGGGGCCAGAGCTGGTGTCCTAGGTTACAATGTAAAATTGTGCCCAAAGATATATTCTATCCCCATGAGCCGTTGGAGCCAAGGTGGGGCAGTGTTTTCCTTATCTTCTGTTAACGAGCCTAACCATGCCTTGCCACATGACTCATAGATAACTTCCTCAGGGAGTTATCTCTGGTTAATGGGCCATCAAGGACCCACTGCATGACTCATAGAATGAGATCATCCCATTGTGAGATGCTCTGCCCAGGGGGAGGAGCCAAGCATTCCCACCTGGATATAATCCAGGGTTTGAGACCTCACTAGCAGCTTTTATCCACTGGACTCCCAGAGGAGACAAGAGCTACCAGACAGAATCACTGCTTTGACAAGAACATCTCATCTGGTTCCACTGGATTCCTGGAGGAAGACTGGACCCTTCTCACCATCACTGGACCCTTCTCTCTCAGGATCATCTCTACTCCAACAGAACCACATCTGCCACTCCAGGAGGACTCACTTTTGGACTGCTTCCAACACTCTGACCAACAGGGTGTCAGGTTGTATTGTTCCATTTATTTAATTTTACCTTTTTTTCCTCTCTTCTCCTATCAAATTGTATCTCTGACTGGGAGTCTCAGTGGTTTTGCTTTCAAACCAGCACAGCTGGACACTGCACTCAATGTCCTTCCTGAACTGAGGGGCCAGAGCTGGACACAGCAATGTCCATTCTAAACTGAGGGGCCAGAGCTGGACACAGCACTCAATGTCCTTCCTGAACTGAGGGGCCAGAACTGGACACAGGACTCAGTGTCCTTCCTAAACTGAGACACCCAGAGATGGACACTGCACTCCAGGTGTGGCCTCACCAGAGCTGAGTACAGGGGAAGAATAAGCTCCCTGCTCCTGCTGGCCACACCATTCCTGATCCAGGCCAGGATGCCCTTGGCCTTCTTGGCCACCTGGGCACACTGCTGGCTCATGTTCAGCTGCTGTCACCAGCACCCCCAGGCCCCTTTCTGCCTGGGCTCTGTCCAGCCACACCTTCCCCAGCCTGTAACCTTGCAGGGGGTTACTGTGGCCAAAGTGCAGGACTTGGCACTTGGGGTTATTAAATTTCATCTTATTGGACTCTGCCCATCCATCCAACCGATCCAGGTCTCTCTGCAGAGCCCTCCTACCTTCCAAGAGATCACACGCTCCCAGCCGATGTTGTCTGCAAATTTACTAATGAAAGACTCAATACTCTCATCCATATCATCAATAAAAATATTGAACAGAACTGGCCCCAGCACAGACCCTTGAGGGACACCACTGGTGACTGGCCACCAGCTGGATGCAGCACCATTCCCACCACTCTCTGGTCCTGGCCATGCAGCCAGTTCCTAACCCAGCAGAGTGCTCCTATCCAAGCCACGGGCTGCCAGCTTTGCCAGGAGTGTGCTGTGCAGACAGTGTCAAAGGCCTTGCTGAAGTCCAAACAGACAACATGCACAGCCTTCCCTGCATCCACCAGTCTGGTCACTTGGTCATGAAAGGAGATCAGGCTGGTCAAACACAACCTACCCCTCCTGAACCCATGCTGGCTGGGTCTGATACCCTGGCCATCCTAGAAGTGGTGCATGATGACACTCAGTATAAACTGCTCCGTTACCTTGCCAGGTACTGAGGTCAGGCTGACTGGCCTGCAATTACCAGGATCCTCCTTTGCACCCTTTTTGTGAGTGGGTGTCACATTGGCCAGCTTCCAGTCATCTGGAACCTCACCAGTGAGCCAGGACTGTTGGTAAATGATGGAGAGCAGCTTCACAACTCTGCCAGCTCCTTCATCACCCTGGGATGGATCCCATCTGGGCCCATAGATTAATGAACATCCAAGGAGCTCAGCAGTTCTCTGACTGCCTCCTCCTGGATAGCAGGGGGAACATTGTGCTCCCTGACATCATCTACCAGCCCAAGAGGACAGTTGTGCTGAGGACAAGCCCTCTTCCCACTAAAGACTGAGGAAAAGAAGGCGTTAAGCACCTCTGCCTTCTCCTCAACTGCAGTTACTGAGTTCCCTCCCATGTCCAATAGAGAACAAAGCCTGATCACAGAATCACACACACAGAACCACTAGGTTGGAAGAGACCTCCAAGATCATACCTTCCTTCTCTCCATTCTGGGTAATTCTGTCCTTCTTAAAGATGGCTTTGAGTGGCAGTGAAAACAAGCTTTGGTCACTGGCTCACAATCAAAAACATGGCAAACGCAGCTCACTCAGTGGTGTATGGCTGTATGGGCAAATGGAAAAGATTGTGATCAGAAAGCTGTAAACAACTCTTGCTGGCTTAACTTTGGCATGGGATGGCTGAAGGATTTATAATTTTACAATGAAACCTTCATCTCAGGCTGGTTAAAAACTGGGGGAGGGAGAGGAGCGGAAATTGTGGTTCCAAGTTCACCTGCGAGCGCGACCCCGGCGCTGTCTGCATCCGGGTTCTAATTAGACAATATTCCTGGTCTAGACTGCAGTCATGATTAAAACCAGACCTGACGCACTCATTTGAAGGAAAATTGAGTTAGCCTTTATTAACTTACAGTTATTAACTTCACAAGGTACAAAGGAATCATTGAGCTGAAACTATTTTTAGGTTTTACGCCGTAAATGCTTTCCAAGACCAAGCTGTACATGGGACAGTGTGGCAATCGTGGCTGTTTCCTTACTGAGTATTTAATTAATAGCATATCTTCAACAGAAGTAACTGTGGCCACCTAGGACTTGCCACAAGAAGCTTTTTTCCCCAGCCACTGAGGCCCAGCACGGTTTGGGTGGTTGCTGACTGCCCACAGTGCCCACGGGGGATGTGCTTGGGCCACCATGCTGAAGGATTGCTCACAACGGGGGCACAGCCACCTCCTCTTCTTCTTTGCCCCAAATTCTTCTGGCTGGTCCCGAGATCCAGGTCTACCAATGAGCTTAGGACCCTGAGCTGAAATGCATCCAGCACTTGCTGGTGTTTTGGTAGGTTCACTTCTCAGTTTGTTGTGCTATTACAGCACATATACAGCACATATATAGCAGATGGATTCCATGACCTTCTCCAGAAAGCACTGAAGTTACAGCTGTGTGTAGTGTGCAGAAGTGAGGGAAGGTTTATTTATTCTGCTTTGTTGTAAGATTTTTAATTTATTTCTTTCCTGTGGCAGAAGATTTCTTTATACCTGGAGAGAGAAATCCTTGTGTTGTTTTTTTCACCTGGTTATTGCCTTTTAATTTAGTACCTGCTAACAAGAGGAAATCTATATTTCAAGGACCAAGCACTGGATATTAATTCAGAAGTCCAAGGGTTTTCCCATCCACTGGACATACAGAGAGGCCACAGCTGAAGTTCATTTTAGCCCTTCGGATCTGTCGGCTGTGAGCCTTTGGTCCCTTGCTCCCTGGCATCCCACAAGACTAGGGCTGCAGAATTCCATGAGGACATTCCTCTTTAGTCAGGTGAGGTTCAGGTTAGATATAAGGAATTTGGTTTTTTACTGAACGAGTGATCAGGCATTGGAATGAGTTGCCCAGGGAGGTGGTGGAGTCATTGTCTGAAGTGGTGTCCAGATGTGGCACTTGGGGGGCACTTGGGGTGGTTGTGGTGGTGCTGGGCTGACACTGGGATTGGATGATCCTAAAAGGTCTCTGCCAGCCTTGATGGTTTTGTGAATCTGTAAATATGGGAGCACATATTTACAAAGCAAAACCAAACCCCAGAGAGACCAGCCATTTAACTTTGTTTGTTTGTTTGTTTGTTTTTGTTTTGTTTGTTTTTCTAATTAATTCCTCACACAGCTTTTTTGTCAAGTCTCAAAAACATCCAAAAATGTGAAGAATTTAAATTTCATAAAATCTGAATTATTTCAGTTTCCTAATCAAGCCCCTGTGACAGGAGTTGCTTTCTTTTGTAAAGAGGAATAGATAGGGAAGAAATTAAAAATCATGATTTAATTGTTCACTACACAAATGAAATTCTCCATGGAAAATACTTGCAGAGTCACTGTGCTTTGGATAGATTTACTATCAGGGAGTGGAGTCTGATTTTTGCCTGGGATGTCAAGATCAACTGTTGGGAGATTGCAGCAGGCTGTTTTCGTTTGTAAAGCTCATAAATGACTGTGCAATGTTAATAAATTGCACACAACTTTTATTGTCCTGCAAAAAGTTACTTTTTCTCCTGTGAAAAAATGATGGCATTGCCCAGCAGCAGCTTGTGCTAATGGAAAGTACTTGAAATACATCAATATTGTTTAACCTGAGACATTTGTGTGACAGAGCAAGTGTCAACACCTGCCTGGAGCCCCATTCTTCAGTGGGATTTTGGTGGTGAGGGGAAGATGTTTGGGTGAAATGCCTGTCAGGCTGAATCAGCACAAGGCTTTTGCTTTCTCTGGGTTCAGGGTGGCCTGAAAAGTAACAGAGGGGCCTTTCCCTTCCCAAATGTTCTCCTTCTTCTCTTCTTCCTCTTCTGGGGGCCTTCCCTGCTCTTAAATCTTCTGCTGGGCATTTTACCTGGTCCTTCCTTCACTGTTAAGATATGGCTATTCAAATTATCAGAGAGATGCCTCTGGCCCAATTAACGTGCAAACAAGACTATGTGTTGAAATCAATAATATGGATTATTATTTAACAGTAAATGCGAAGTTGAGAGCAAGATAAGAAAAAGATGGGGGGTGGGGGGGGTGCTGGAAGGGAAAGAAAATGAGAGGGAGGAGAAACAGACTAAATAGAAAAAATAGCACCACTCTGTAGATTCTGATGAAGTCCTGTTGATCGTCTTCCTCTAGTCTTCCTGGTGGCTGCAGACTGCATCCATTGATTGGTGGAGGGAAGAATCCAGGGAACACAGCCTCTGTTGGGTTTGTGTTCACCCAGGTTCAGCAGGGAACGCCCAGGGATCTCCCCGGGCCAGGGAGTTTCACACTGGACACCAATGGTGTGGGCCACGGGACACACCCGTGTGTGTCACACTGGGTGATGTGACGGTGGGTCAGGGCCATCCCATGGGTGATACTATAGGGTTAAAATGATTTTTGTAGAACTGCAAGCGGATAACTAAGGGGGTTGGTGGTTAGGGAAGGTAATGGTTGGGAAGGGAAAGGCCCAGGCTTCCTAGTCAACAGGGCCTTGAGAATAGAATGTTGGCTTTGCTGTAGTTGCAGTAGCTAAGGCCATTGTTTTAACTAAATCAAGAATGACTTCGTTTGGGAGAATCAAATATGATCACTGTTTGGCTAAATTACAAGAAATTTTGCTTAGGAACAATCCAGGGTAACCAATCAATTTGTAGCTGTGTGGTAGAGGGATATAAAACGTGTGTGTTGTGAATCACTGTTGGAGTCAGATTTGGGTTTGTCTGTGTACCCCGGCTCCTGGAGCTCCTCAATAAAAGCACCTGCATATAATCATTCCGTGATTATGTGTTTCCAGTGCTAACATGGGTCCTTGATACCTAAGATGTTGCAGCTGTCTCTTAGGTCAGGTTCAGGTCTACCTGAATCCATCGTGCCCCATCAGAGGTGAAGCCCTTCTTCCGACCTGTGAATGGCCCTGTACTTCAGAGGGGAGGTTCTGCAGCTGAGCCAGTGTGTAAGGGAGGACTCTGGCACAATAAGATTAGCCCACCTTGAGCCTTATCAGCCTCTTCCCTTATCAGGGAACCCAGTTTGCAGACCCAGGCTCTGCACCTGGGAGCTGCTCTGTGCATCACGAGCAGAGCACCCACAGTTGTTTGAGCCGCTGGCACCAACAGTCCCAGCTCGTCCAGCACTGGGTCCAGTGTTCATTAATCAGAGTCCACTCTCACATTCACTTCCACACAGGTTGTCTCAGTTATTTTTTCCCCATAGTCATGATTCCAGCATTCCAACTTGCTGCTTGTCCCCTGGGACCCCCCTAAATTTAGGGCACTTTCATTCTGCACATCAGAAAATGGGACACAATCACACAGTCCAAACTGCTGCACATTCCCACAGCTGAGCGCCCCTTCTGGCCCCCCTCCCTGCCTTCCTTTGTGTGGGAAGAGAACCTGTGCCCTCATGCAGGGCCAAAGTTCCTAAAGAAATGTCAACCTCCTTGATTCAGACATCTGGTCCTGCTTGCTGCTGCAGATGGGGAGGTGATGCACCCAGAGCAGGCAGGCTGTGGGGCTGGTGACCCAGTCCTCACACTGTCCCTGCGGCGTCTTCTGCAGCAGCAGAGCAGAAAAGAATTGATGATGAAAGCTGAAAGTGTAATAATAATGGAGCTTGGTTGTCACGTATAAAACAAGAGACAAACACAGACTAATGAGAAACAGAGTGGCCTGAGAGGAAGGGAGAAACAATGCCTGTACTATGGGGGGAAATATGAGAAAGGCACATAAACTGCCAGCTGCAGGAGTTTATTGCAAGGGAAAAAAACCCAAACTAAACCATTTTGCAAACAATGACAGAAAAAGACTGGAGGTATGTGCCAAGTGGAGAGTGACAGTGACATCTCTTTGGACAATATGGTTTTCACTGCTTCCCACTGGGCTGGAGCTGGAGGAGCGAAGCCACGAGCTGGCATGCCCAGCTTAAAGTTTGCATGGAAGCACGCTCAAGTGGGCAAGCCCCACACCTGGCAGTGGCTTGGCTGACAGCTTAATGGGGTTTAAAAGCAGAATTACACTGGGTAAGTTCCCCACACTGCAGAAGAGCAGCTCCTGTGTCCAGCAGTGCACCATAGGTGGCCAAGGATGAGGCATGTGGGTATGGCTGAGTGATGGGGGTTTCAAAACCTCCTCTCAATAGAAACCATTGCCTCTACCTTCAGCAGAGAGCTGGGAATAGGGAACAGTCAGGAATTGTCAGTTACAAGTAGAGTCCTGATGCTCACTGGATGGAGCTGCTCATGTCACAGCAGGAGAGGGAGGTGCAAGGGCACAGGAGGAAAGAGGGTGATCAGAGTAATTTCAGGTGGCTGGCAGCTGAAGAGGTAAGATACAATGAGTATTAAGAGCCAGTGTGTGACAGTCAGAGTGTGCAAATCCTGTGCTCTGAAGGACAAAAAAAACCCTTTGTGTACTTTTTCCACATGGCCCCTTTCTCCAGGTCTGAACATTTTGCAATATGAGGGGTAATAACAGAAGGGAGTTTGTCGTGTCTTTATCCATAGAAGCTCAATCAATTCTTTGTTTCTTTCCACGATCTTAGCATGTTTTGCCAGTTTCCTTGCATATCTGCTTTTCATTTATCTGAAAAGTATCTCCTGAGCTGAATTCTTCCTTATGACACAGGCTCCATGTGTGCTGGCTCCTTCCTCCCTCCCTCTGTCCCTCCCCCGTTTTCTGCTCAGAGCTGCAGTTTTCATGATGGCCCTTGTCAAATGTATTTCTTAAGTATCTTTCTTTGTCCAAAAGCCATTGCCAGAAGGGTGCAGTGTCCAAGCTCTTTCTGTGACGTGTCCTCAGAGGACACTGCTCTGAGCTGCTCTGGTCACCCTCTCCTTTCATCTTCTGTGCTGTCAAATCGTTTTCACCCGTGATGGCCCTTGTCCATCAAACGTGCTCTCCCTGTAAATACCCTCAGGCAGGAAACCCATTAGCAGATGGACTCCATGACCTTCTCCAGAAAGCACTGAAGTTACAGCTGTGTGTAGTGTGCAGAAGTGAGGGAAGGTTTATTTATTCTGCTTTGTTGTAAGATTTTTTTTTCTTTTTTTTTTTTTTTCCCCTACGACAGAAGATTTCTTTATACCTGGAGGGAGAAATCCTCTCCCCATGTTGCTTTCTTCACCTGGTTATTGCCTTTTAATTTAGTACCTGCTAACAAGAGGAAATCTATATTTCAAGGACCAAGCACTGACAGAAAATGCTTCTTCAGGCCTCCTGCTGGAGTGAGATCTCACACGGAGGAGGTGGAGAGACATCCTTTGTTTGAGGAAAGAGAAGAACAGCCCCTGAGGGAGCTCTTTTCCATTGCAGCTGGTGGAAACAAGGTGCAGACCAGGTGTGGGGCTGGGCAGGAGCCAGGCAGTGCTGCCTGCACTGAGGGCAGATGCAGAAGTGCAGACCTTGGAATTATCCCACCAAACTGTGTGGGACACAGCACCCAGAGCAGTGTGGGTGGAAAAGCCACTGACAGAGAAGCCACAGACAGCCAAAGCCACGTTTGCAAATCATCCATAAGGAAAAGGGTAAGGAACAGTCTTCAGGAAAGGTCCTAGCTGGAAAAAGTTTTGGAGTTCTGAACGGAAAATCTTGTCTCCTGCTGTTAGAACACAATGGGGGAAGGGAAATGGGGCTTTGTACATTCACTGCAGAAAAATAGGAGTGCATCAGGCAAGTATCTGATTTCTTCATCAATTACTACTTCTAATGGAAACAGCATGCCTGTCCCTAAATTTTGGCTAACTGCTCGAATTGCAAAGGGTGACAGTGCTGTGGGATCACCCCACAGAGCCAACTCTGCTGCTGCAGAGGGATGCTCTCCTCGTGCTCTGTGCTTATCCACAGAGAAGACAAAAATTATTTTTTTTAACACTCTCTCCCCACTGCTGTCCTTCCTCGGGGATCAGACCAGGTTGCTCCCCTGGCTGAGGGACCCCTGGCTACTGTGGTTTGCTTCTCACTGTCAGAGCTGACCTGGCTCTTCACTGCTCCCAACCCAGGGTGGTGTCTGCAAAAGCTGGTGGAATTAGTGTTTAACAAGTGGTGGTTTTATTATAATGCCCTCCTCTCCTTTTCCATGATACTGTAGGAACTGCTGAAATACCAGCACAGCTCATCACATTTTCAAAACAGAAAACCTACAACTTAAACCGTGATGAGCAGTTTGTTCTGCTGACTGTTAATAGATTTCTGAGTTGCAAAATACTTGCAAAAGCCTGTTGACGGGACACAGGTGTTTATTAGGAATGAAACAGACACCTGGTAGATGAATCTTTGCAGGAACAACAGGGTTATCCCCAGAAACGGCAAAAACCCCCTAAACTGACACCGGTGGAGCAGCAGAGGGCATCCACAGCCTGCGTTTGAAGGCTGCAGCGAGGGGAGTGTGCGCTGGCAGCGCTCGGCAGGACAAGGCTGCCTCAACCAGTGAGCGGGAACCCTCAGAGCGTCCTGTGACCCCAGCAAAGTCAGCGCCGAGAAGCATCTCATGCCGCAGCATCTTTGGAACTAAATGATAAACGAGGCACACCATGTCCTGGCACCGGAACAGAGCGGGCAGTATGTCAAGGCAGTGATCACCGGGGCAGCTCACTCTGCTGTGCCTGCCTCTCCAGCTGAAGCCCAGGGGTTTGCTCTGGATTAAACAAAGCCATGTGCTGTTTACAATGTGGTTTGAGTTTGTGCTTGCAGAGGTTTGCAGTGCCCCTGTGGAACAATAGCTCACTGAGCTGGGCGAATGGGGAGCAGCCCGTGAACAATGAACAAACAGCAAGAGGGAGCTGGGTTGTTTTAATTCCCATCCAAAATCCGAGGCAGTGGGTTTCTTGACGGAAAATAAAAAGCTTATGAAGCTGCTGGTACATTGTCACCATTCAGCATCCTGGAAATGAGATTCAGATTTTTGGGAAGGTTCTTGGACCAGTGGATGGAGCAGCACTGGATGGTGCCAACCTTCCCTCACGCTGTGGCCTTTGCTGTTTCCTTTAAAGGATTTTGTCACAAATGGAGGTTTCTAAGATGGCTGCAGCCAGAGACATTTAGAAATCTCCCCTGCGTGTCTAGCTCTGAGCAGGGAGTCTGGGGAAAGCAGAAACAAAGAGCACTGGATCATTCCTGTGCTGTGAACACTTTTTCTTACATTTCACATCCTCTAAATTAGGATAAAACCAGACCATTTCAGCATCTCTTGTTCCCTAGGGTGAATAACAGTGCTCCTGCAGCCTGAGGGCAAGTTTTTTTCATTAATACAGAGATGAAGAACCTTGGCTTGCACAGGAAAGGCAATGAAATTCTTCTTCAGGAAGTGAAAGTGGTGACCATGACCCTTTGTTGTGATAGATTTACCCTACTCCTAGGGATATGAGGCAGTTTCTTCTTTGCCTTTCCTTTCCCTGCATTCCAGAGAGTAGAGAAAGAGGAGGATTACTAGAATATTGAACCCAGTGTAAAAATATACAAGTTTTAACATCTTTTGTTTTAGAGATACTCGCATTTCCTCTGATTCTAAATCCCCCAGAAACTGATAGTTTAGCTACGAGGGTGATGCTCAGATAGGAAAAGCAAATGAAGACAAAACCACATATGCCAGTGAAATAAATGGTGCCTGAAATGCGAACTAAATGTCTTCACAGTTCAAAGGAGCTTGCAGAGGCACAGGCACTGCCCTTACATTTCCTGCCCCAGGATCTCATTTGTCACCAGCTCCATTTCTAGGCAGGCTGGGGGCTGCTTTCTCAGGAGCTCTGAGTGCCTGGGGAGCAGAGGCTGAGGGGTGTGGGAACCTCATCTGTCCTGGTGTGCATCTGCTGCCTGTCTTTCTCACTCCTCCTGGCAAGCACAGACCACAGCCCCAGCAGCATCCCCCTGCTGGGGCTGCCACAGGTGTCACAGTGATGCCTAGAACAGAGGCTAGACAAGATTGAGAAAATAAGGTGGGTGTTTATTAAAGGCCTTCAATGGGCAGTCAAAAGCCTCCCAGAGGCTCCACCCAAGATGGACAGTGCTCATGAGTTTTTCAGACAATTCTAAGTTTGGTCCATTTACATATCAGGAGTTAATCCTCCAATTACAGCTTCAGATAATGAGGTCATTTACCCCCAGTTTGCTCTCCCCAATTCACTTTTGTTTCTACTTTTCAGGGCCTGAGGCTGTGATCATGACCTTGGTTCTCAGGCCCAGAGGGATTGTTTTGTCTGACCAAAACGTGAAGACAGTAGCTTACACTTTTTTTATGGAGCTTAGAGTTATACATTAATGCAGTACAGGATCTGAAAAATATAAAAGCTAAAAACTTAGAGCATCAGCAACTCAGGATCACACCAAACAAGAACTCAAGTCCAGGCTCTTTCCCAAAACATGCCAAGTGCAGCTGACTTTGGTGTTCTCTACAAGTGGCTTGCAGCAAGGCTCCCATGGTACTACAAGAAACTCTGTCTCTTCCTTGCATTTACCTGACCTTCAGCATCATCTCTTCTTGCAGGAGCCTCCTTCACACGTTTTGGGCTGCCACCACCTGCTCCTGCTCCCTGGATTCTTGGCTCAGCCCTGGGTGGCAGATGTGAGAGGAGGGTCTGAGATGTTGCCCCTGTGCCAGGGCTGCTGCTCTGGTGCTCAGACAAAACCCAGGATTTCTGGTGATTTCTGGGGTGTTTCATCAGGAGAGGCACAAACAAGGGCTGGCAGTATTTGCTCCTAAATTCCAGTAGAACTTCCTTGGACAAAAATTGGCTTTTACATGACTAGGGCATATGAGCACTTGGTTATTCTCCAGATACAAAGAAACCTTCATTTTTTTTGAACACATGGGAAAGATTATGTCAGGGTGAAAATGTGGGAAGGGAAGGAAGTAGAGCCCAGCATATTTTCCAGAGGTGTGGATAAGTGTGAAGATTTCATGCCATTCAGACAGTCATTATCTTTTATCTCTTCTGGAAAGCAAAACACCAGTAAAATGGAAGTGTTAAGTTTAAACCCTTTTCCAGAAAGCTGAATTTATCCAGAGGGGATTTTTTTTTCCTGGAAGCAAGGGTCAGTAATAACTTTCGTGGGAATTATCCAGCTCCTATTGTTGAGCTGAGTCTTCTTTTTTTTATGATTACCTTCTCCCAAACACATTTTTTAAAAGAATCTCTGGAAAGGTGTTCCCAAATGGAGCTCTTCAAAAGACAGTAATTCTTTTTGGCTAATGGGCCCAATTTTCTACTGGGTTGGTTAGTTGGACTTGTTCCTTTTGTGTAAGATAAGGCACCAAGTAGAAAATGACAGGTTTTGATATATTTTCATGATGCCTTTTCATGTTTACTGCAACTAGCCAATCGGAAGATAATTGGAGGATATAGATACAGCCTAAACTTTGGGGAAAATAAATCTGTCTCCAGGATTTAGACTCCAGAGTAATAACTGGGAGATGATAACAGTCTGGAACAGAGAAGAAAAAGCAATGTTTACATCCCTAGCTCTGATGATGTTGTTCTCCTCTCAGAAGAAGGGCAGTGCTTTCTAGAACCAATGGATATTATTTTTGCTTATTTTGATTGCCCCTCTTGAGAAGCAAATTGGTCTCATTTCTGAATTATCAAGTCTGAGGCATGCCTGGAATATTTTGAACAAGAAAAAAAAAAAACAACAAAAAATAGAAAAGAAAAAAAAAGAACAAAGAATAAAGGAAAAAGAGGAAAAATTAAAAAATAAGTCAAAGTAGCCTTGGCAATATGATGGCTTACTTTTTTTTTCTTATTTTTCTTTTTTCTCTAGAAGCATCATTGTGGATACAAACGGGTTAGCACATAATGTTGAAATATTGTGAATATGCTGACATCTCATTGTTTTGCTCAGGAAGTAGTTTGTCATTGTTACCAAAAAAAAAAAAAAGAGTAACACGACTGTTTCAAAGCTAATTAAGTGTGTTGCAAGAATTTTTAAAGTCTCAAGTAAACCCACTGGTCAGTAACTAACTGTATGTCCTTGGATGGAAAGGGCTTCCCATAGGAGAGTGGGAAAGTGTCCAGATGACTTGTAGGAATTTCTTCAGGGTGTGAAGTTAATGTCATGGTCATGCTCAGAAGAGCGAGAAAGAAGCCAGGGGAGTGAGACATCAGCCTGAACAGCTTTGCAAGCAAGGAAGTTGATATTTAAAAAACCCTCTCCTTTTCCAGAGCTCACTATCAGAGGTGGAATTCAGGAGGGTGGTTTTGGCAGCTTCCAAATCTGGGCAAAAAGGACTTTTCAATGTGATGCCTCCTCTCAGCATCATCACTGCAGCAGCACTCAGCCCTCACACCCCCAAAATAGGTGTTCTTCCTAGGAATTGGAAGGGGTGGTTCTCCCCACTCTGGCTTAGGACACATCTCAGTGTGGGGAAGGGAAGGGAAGGGAAGGGAAGGGAAGGGAAGGGAAGGGAAGGGAAGGGAAGGGAAGGGAAGGGAAGGGAAGGGAAGGGAAGGGAAGGGAAGGGAAGGGAAGGGAAGGGAAGGGAAGGGAAGCAGGAGCTCTGCTCCACCTCAGGGTATAGCTGGAAGCCTCCTGCCCTCTGCACAGACCAGCAGAGCTCTGGAGGGGCAGATAAAGCCAGGGATACAGGGATATTCTTTTTGTTACAAAGGATAAATCTGTCAACCAACACTTCAAGGCAGCTCTTTTTTTCAGTGACTTACAGTCACATCATGAGACTCCCAGCACATTGTGCTTTCAGGCAGAGTTTTGTCTTCAAAAGACAGAGAAAACAGCAACAGAAGTGCCAAACCAAGGACAGCTGGGTTTGCTCACCTGGGGTTTGAACCCAAGACACACCTTCCCAGGATTGGTTTGAGGTGCATCTCTCACAACCCTTTGGATTGCTCTCAAACTTGATTTTCTGGGTGGGCAAAAACCATCTCCACACAGTTTTCTACAACTTCATGGTCCTGAGGAAAGGGATGTCTGGCCTGACAGACTGCAGGTGTCCCGCACTGAATCTTCTCACTGTGGGCTGGACTCTGAAAGGAGGTTATTTCTGGGGAGGAAATCTCTCATGTCCCTTGAGAGTATCAAACAGAGAGCACCCTTCACTGGGGGTTTTCAAGATGTGACTGGACAGGATGCTGGAAAATCTCATGGAGGATCCCTGTCCCACAGAGGTTGGATTAAGTGATGTTTTGAGGTCCCTTCCAGCTTGGGCTGTCCCATGATTCTATGACAAAATGCACCCCAAAAGATAAGAAACTCAGTCCTTGGATCTTTCTTAAATGTTCCTGCAAATAAGTGCAGAACTTGGGAACATTAAACGGATCTGCAGTTAATTTTAGCACATTCAGGAAGTGGCTGCTGTGACACCTTTCGGGGTAAAGCTCTGGGTGCTCAGGCTGAACCAATCCAGCCAACTCAGTCAGAGGGTACTGATCTTAATTCAATTGCCTTTTGTGGACTCTCTTAAATGGGTTTACATTTGCTGTCTTTTGGCACATGTTAAATCAGGAAAAAATGTTAAGTCAATAAATAGTCTTTCCTTGACTGGAATAACAGAGCTTTTAGGAGGAAGACTGTTACGTGCTTTTTCAGTGCCTAAGAAAACAGAGCTCTTATCTCTGTTTAAGTAATAATTATAACCTAAAGTTGTTTATTTGCATTTAGCCAATTGTTTCCATGCTGATGGAAGTAGATCTCTACATCTCCCCTGTATTGATTAATCCTGGATCACAGGGCACTGATTTCTGCTTCAAACAACAGAATGTTGATAGCAAATGAAGGATAACATGTAGCGGAATTAATTAATTCCTTTACTTTACACAATTGTGTATATTAGTGTGATTATCAACAGCTTTATTGAACAAAAGCCCATTTATGGGTAACAGCAACAACAAATAATAAGTGCTGAGGGTCATGGCTTTTTGTCTTGTGGCATGACCTCTGTAGCTGTCCCACTCTTTGGTTTTGTGTCAGTCTGAATTGATCAGATTGAAACTGGTGGTGAAGTAAGATGATATTGAATGTC
This sequence comes from Phylloscopus collybita, assembly GCA_027886175.1. Classification (NCBI taxonomy): domain Eukaryota; kingdom Metazoa; phylum Chordata; class Aves; order Passeriformes; family Phylloscopidae; genus Phylloscopus; species Phylloscopus collybita. The sequence continues at coordinate 2,054,721 of JAJNNQ010000043.1, forward strand.
AAAAGTAATACTTTGCACATTATTTTGGATGAGTTTCTGCTCCTGCTTGGACTGAAGCTGAAATAGATGACAGTCATTTCACTGACTCTGAACTCAGAGATTGTAACTGACAGCGAAATCTGTTTCCATATTCTGTTTCTATTTAAAATGTGTTGGAAATGTCAATGAATTCCTATCCTTATGATTAATAGTTAGCAGCATTTCTGTCTTTTACAGACTAAATGCCTACAGGAGACATCAGAGAGAGGGCTATCAGAACATGGAATAAAGGTGGTTGTGGGAAAGGTGGTGCAATGGCTGTAACTAAATATCCTCTATCTGAGTGACCTTGGTGTTTTTCATCTGCTCTTTAATAGGGGTTGGACTGTGATGATAAGTCCTTCAATTGGAGGTACTGTCCTTCCAATCCTTTGAGCTTTTCCTTGTGACTTTTTGAGCCCTTGGAAGTAATTCTTCACTTCTAAGCTAAATTGAGAAAAAAAGGCTTCAACTTAGTCACAAAAGCTAGATCATAAAAAATGCTGCAATTGAGTTGCTAAAATGAAAAATATACATGAAACCAGAACTGGGCATTTTGTTTCACTTTGGTGGCTAGGAGTGGCAGTGAAAATTGAGGGCAGTTTCTTTAATAGCACATTTAAATGCTTTCTTCTGCAGTTGACTTTCATGCTAAAATAATAAAAAGGAGATTAAGTAAAGAGGAGGACAGCAATCTTTCCTTAAGTGGGGTGTTATTTTGCTGATGAGGTAAACCCAACTGACTTCAAGAATAGGTTAAATCTGCCAACTACATGCTGATGTTGGCTGGCTCTGCCTCCCCGCCAGCCACTGCTGAAGCTGACAGTAAAGACAAGTCATCTTCCATGGTTCTCCACACTGAACACATTTGGGATACAATTAAGAGAAATTGGGTGCAAAAGGGAACATGGGGGTGGTTGTAGTGGTGTAATGGACCTGTTAGTAAAGTACTGACATCTGGAATATTTTGGGCATTTAAAGCTGGGGTTTCATTAGATTAATACAAGAACAATAAACCACAGCTGCCAGAGAGCAAGACAAACATTTGGTGTCTCTGAAACTCTCAAAACAGGATTGGGTTTGAGATCATCAGTGCTCTCACTAAGCCCCAGACAGCAGCTGGCACAGCTGGGTCATCACTGGTGGCTTTGGAGAGCCACCCCAGCCATGGATGGATCACCCAAGCAGGAGAACTGGTGGGTTTGTTTCCCTCTAGAGAGGTGAAGGTCACTGAGGAGGTTTATGAGATGCAGGGTCGTAAAACAGTGAAAGACAGAGCAGGAATCGTTTGTGCATCCACCGTGGAGCCAGGAGGGCTGGCAAAACACACAGACATGTCATGCTGATCTGACTACAGGGAGAAAGAGATGCATGAGCATGGCTTCTTCCAGGCTCCAGGAATGAAAAGCAAATTTTTTTTTTCCTGTTAGGAGCTGCTTTGGCCGCTAAGCAAAACGTAATAATGGCTACCCATTGAGTTTTAAGAGTTTTTGTTTTCTTCCCATTTTTTTCCCTTAGGACTTCAGGGACTATACTATTTGATGAGCTTGCCTAGAGACTTCTCACATGGTTGAATCATGTGGAAAATTTATTGTCATTAGAAAAATGAGGGGTAGTAAAAAAAAAAAAATCACAGGAGTTTTCTTCCAAACCCTTTCCCAGATTTATTTTTCTGCTTCATCCTTCATGGGAAAATCTGTCTATGTGGTTGTACATCTATTTTAGTGTTTTTACTTGTCAGTATTTTGTTTTCCTAGCTGCTCTGAATCTTTTAGCTTAGTAACTGTTGTGCTGTTTGTTGATGGAGGAAGAAATGGCACTGGAAACTGCAGTGATGTTGCACCAGAGAGGCTGCAATTTAGAGCCCAACTTCTCCCATTAACTTATCTCTTTGCTCCTCAGAGCAAGGACTGGTGGGGTCAAGGCAGCAGCTGTGACTCCTGATGGCTTCATGTCTGCTCCAGACCAGAGGTGGTCACTCATCTTGATGCTGTTTGAATTTTGTGTTTTTTCTTTTCTATGTTCTCTGTGTTCTTCACATGTGTATTTGTAGCTGTGTAGCCTGTTGTATTAGTGGCTAGTTTTCCCAGTAATTTTCCATGCCCTTTCCCTAGGCAGAAAGACAAAACAAATTCCAGAACTCCAAGCCCCAGAGAGTACAAGGCCCTGGTGCTATCTTAGTTCTTCCTGGCTACCAAGGTTGAAAACAGCTCTTTGAGATACATTTTCATGGAAAAAGGACCAAGGGAGGGCTCCAGAGAAGGGTCTTGACCTGGGGGGAATTCAATCACCACTTGCTCTCCTAATTATTGCCTTTTATCAATTATACTTATTTCCTAAAACCTGTAAAATGTACTCACCCCTGTGGGGAGGGGCTTTTGTGGACATCTTTCCATAACTGCCCCTGAAGGCCTTCAAATAAAGATCCACTCTTATATTATGTCCTTAATAAAATTATCTCAAGCTTCATTTCCAGGTTAGGAAAAAAGGCAGCAATCTGTCAGGTGATAAGAGGTGTCCAGGTCCCACTGGGAAAACTGGGGTGCAAATGGTGACTTGAAGGTGATTCCTGAGGGTGAACCTGAAGGTTCAGCCCCGGCAGAGAAGACAAGAGGGAGCAAACACCCTGGGTTTTGGAAGGCTTTCTTCTTTCTTTTCAAACAGCCTGGGCTAGGTTCAGGAAGGTTTTCTCCTCCAGGAGGGTCTTCCAGAATTGTTCTGGGCCACCCAGAATACCCAGAAGGAATCTCCTTCCATGAGGATGGACAGGAAGTGGGTGGTCAGACCCACTTTTGAGCTGGTCTAGTGACGCTGGCAGACCCTTGGAGCAGGGGGGTGAGTTGGAGATACAGATTCTCTTCCAGCCAAGAGTGCTGTGATTGTATGGAGAGGCTTTAAAAAATGTATTACACAGCAGCAGTGAACAAAACATTTTTCTTTTCCTTCTGTCTGGAGTAGCTTTGCCTTTTGGGCTCAGGAGAGAGGGTGTCATTCAGACTGCAGAGGGAAGCCCAGAGAAGGAGTTAATTCAGTGGGGGGAGATGAGGGAGCTGGAGCTGGATGATCTTTAAGGTCCCTTCCAACCCAAACCATTCTATGATTCCATGGTACAGGAAATGTTCTTCTTACATGGATATGTAACATGTGCTTAGTTTTTCCAGCTGGACTTCACCTACTAAACAGCCTGCTAAAATCAGTAATTATTTTTTACATGAGGACATATTTTTAACCCACATGAATAATTGAGAGGAATGCATCCACTTTTTTTTTTTTTTCTCCAAGAAAGGATTAATATGAAATAACTATGGAATGGTATTGATGTAAAAAGATGAACAGAACTCTTTCCCAGGGATCAGATGCCCAAACTTAACAAAAAGAAATACTGGAGCTCTACATTCCTGCAGTTCATTGCAGTGGAAACTTACACTGACAAAGGCAATTGACATTTTTCTGAAGGGGACAAATAAATTTACTGCAGGAGGTGCAAGCAAACCTGGACACAGATAAAAAAACTGCAACTCACAAGGCCTGTCAACATTTTTTTTCCTGTGTTTTAGAGCCTGGTCACAGCTCTGGGACAAGTGACTTCATTTTATACATTACAAGTGGTTGAGGAGAAAGTAACAAGAATGCTTGGGGTCTTGGAAAATTGTTCCTCTGATGAGAGGCTGAAGAGGTTGAGGTAGTTTGTGATAGAAGGAATAAATAAATAGTAATAAATAAATAGGAATAAATGAATAGGAATAAATAAATAATCTTCTAATAAGACCACCAGTTTGGAGAAGGATGTTCAGAAGGGATGGCAGCCACCTTTCTCTCCTTTGTGTAACAGAGAAGAAGGAAGGCATTAAATTTTGAATCTGCAAGATTTTAACTTTGCACACAAAAAAGAAATACTTTGTTCAGTTGCATGTCCCACCTGTGGACTCACTGCCTATGGATGCTCCTAAGTCTAAAAAATCAGGAAGAATCAAAGGTCACACCTGTTAAAAGAATCTTTGGAGCCAGATGCTTCTGACAAGACTTAAAGGTCTTTTGAGGTTTTAAATTAATCTCTAATATCTTGCAATTGATAAGAGACTTTTATTCAGCAAATCACCCATCCTGGCTCCATGTAACAGATTGTAAATACTAATTTTAAGCATTTGGTGCTTGTCAGATCCCTTATAGCAGAAAAATTTCTGGGCTTTTGTAGGTTACTGTGTGCTCCTGGCTTCACTGTCCTCTTTGGAATTTTTACTTCTGTGAAAAAACAGTTTAATTGGATTCTAGTTAATTTAATAATGATTCTTAAACAGCTTGAATATTGTCTCCTGCTTTGTTTTGAAGTCTTTCATGGATTACATTCACTGAGCAGATGTGTTTATGTGCAGCCTTGTCTGTGGTGAAATCCCATTTACTATTCTGTGCTGAGATGAGTTTGTATGGCTACAGAGGGTGGGTTGGGTTTGTGTTCACCCCTCCCACCCTTTACTTTTTAAGTTGTTCAGCTGAGTTTTTGAAGCAGGGTTTGAGTTCCACAGGCTGCTGGTGGCTGTGGTTTGACTGTAGAACAGGGGTTGGTTGGCTGGGGGGAGGAGTTGTAGGAACAATTTTCTCTTGTGCAGCAGATTTTATGGCTTTCTCTGCAATTAAAAAAAGCAAATACAACAGTAGTGCCATTGCCTTAATAGTGCAAACCCAGCAACCATTGGGCAGGATGTTGATATGTGATTATGTGATTAAATCTATCTGGTGAGGATTAATGGTGTGTCAGCATCCACCCAACACTCAGCTCACCAAGGTGCACAGAAATACCGTTTATGTCTTGGAAGATAATTAGTAATTTCAATTTCTCTGCTTTCTCTCCGTGCCTCCAGAATGACCACAAAGAAAAGGGGATGTTCCTCTTGCTCCTTCCCTTTCCCTTTGCAGATTAGCAAACACCTGCTCAGTCACAGAGTGGTTTTCAGGCTGAAATTTCTGCAGCCATCCACTGCTGACACGGATAGAGACTGGGGAGCAGAGCTGGGGCTGACAGCTTTATAATCCAGTTGTGTTGAAATGTATCACTGTCAGCTCTGTTATTTAGAAGAAAATCCTCAGTTCGACTCAGAAGATGATTTATTGTGAAAAAAAAGATGAAATGTCAGCATTGGAGAAGACAGTATGTGTAAGTAACACACCAGGCTCACTGTGTGCTCCTGCATAAATGAATTATCACCAGGATATGTCTCCTGAGCTCCACATCAAAGCTATATTCACTGGGGCTCACACACAGGCAGTTGCCATCCTTTTCAAAAATAAGAAGCAGGCAAAATGAATTTGGGGCATTTTTGGAATTTCTTTTTTTTTCATTTATCCAGTACTTTGGCATCAGCAGTGGACCTGGTGGGACCATGCACAGGTGCAAGGGTTTGCTGTGGTGTTCTGTGGATCACCCTTGCCGTCTCACATCAGATTTGGGACTCTCTGTCCTCCAGGAGCAGTGAAGCAGAGTTTCTTCACAACATCATCTCACCTGCCCTGGATGTGGCAGGTAAAACTACCTGGCTGAAGACAGGGAATTGACACCTCTGAAGTGGATTCATCTCCGTTTTTCACACCCGTGGTTTTATTCCCCAACTCCTGCAAATGAACCAAGGTGACAAAAGAAGGACCCAGACTCTGTTCCACTGCTGGTGAAGGATTGTTCAATAGGTTTTGGCTCCTGTGAGAGGGAGGGGAAGAAAAAGAAACCTCTCTGTGGACTGCCAGATGCTTCTGATCACTTGTAAATTATCCTTTCTCAAAATTTCTTGTGCATCTCTCTATGTATGAGATTGTGTGTATATATCTACCTGCCTGTCTATAAATTCACCTGTTCACCTGCATCCCTGTGTGTGATGAGGGAATGGCAGTCACTCCTCACTGGCTGGTGGCAGTGTTTTACTGCTGTTGCATTCCTGTAATAGGGACACTGGCAATTTCAGTAGGAAATATTACAGGACATCTCTGAAATCCGGTACTCCCTGAAGTCCCTGCAGGTTTTCTTGAGTACACAGTGTGTTTGGAATGTCCAAGTGAACCTTGGAGATACCCAGACTAACAAACCAGGCAGGACACTTGTATCATGTTTATGATTATACATATTCCCCCATGAAATAAAGCTGCATAGTGGTGATTGGAGGCAGAGAGTTATCAGCTGGAAGCAGCTGTGTTGCCAAAACACCCGGTGGCAGGCTATGTAAATTTTAACAGAGATACCCCAAAATCAACAGTGTCTGTATTTATATGTGTCTTGTTGCCAGCTGAGGCAGCTGTCACGAGGGTTGGCTTTGGGGAGGTGGATGTGTGGTAAGAATTGCAGACTCTGAAGCACTTATGTTCATTTTGCTTGTCCATCAGCATTTGAATACGTGTACTGAAAGGATACGTTGGACATACAAAGCCTTGTGCTGTGGAAAAGCACTTCAAGCTAATTTTAAACTTAAAATTTTAGTACTTGGTGTTAATACGAAATCAGGGAGTTAATTTTCTGTCTTTTGAAAGACAGGAGGAGACATATACTTTAGGGCAGATTGATTCTGAACTGATTTTCTTGTTGGGAAACTCCTTCAAGGACTTGGTGCATCAGCAAATTACACTTCTCCTTGCACTGGCCAGCCCAGGAAATGCCTATTTGCTCAGGAGCACCAACCCACCCCCCCAAAATAATGGAGTCAAATTAGACAAAAGAGGCACCTGAGGGGTACCCAGGCCCCTGGTGTTCCTGTTCCTCAGCTTTTCCAACACCTTGGGGAAGGTCTGAGATTCCCTAGACAGAGCTTTCACCTGTCCATGCTCCAGCCCTGTGTGACACACCTGGGGAAAGGCATAGAGTGTCCCCAGCCAGAGCAGGGCTGCAACAGCCTTCCAGGAACTGTCCTCCTCCTCCTCCTGTGTGTAGGAACAGCTTTCCTCTGTCCTCAGTTATTTAGGAGGTGTTAGCTCAAAGTGCAGCTCGAAACTGAGGAGTTCCTGGCTCTTGATCATCTGCACTTACCTGTGCTTAAACACAGGGAGGGCACAGCAAGAAGCACAAGGAAAATTCTCAGGTTGGCTGTAAAGAGAGTTTCAATTAAAGATCTGTCCTCATTAAATCACGCTCTGTGCAAAGGCTAATTGCAAAGGCCTCACATTATGGTTTCACAAGTGATTTGTGAAAGTGATTTCCTGCCCCTTTTCTGTTCTAAGTTGGTCTTAATGAACTTAGAGGTCTTTTCCAACCTTGATGATTCTCTGAATCTATAAGCAGGGATTTATGTTCTCCCCAGCTCTGACACTTTCCTCACTGCCCTAAGATCTCTGTCCCTGTCCCTGCTACATGTACCCAGGAGATGGTTGCTTCAGCTCAAAAAGTCTTTAGTGTTTCAGTACTTCCTTTTTTTTGTGAGCCAGACAAACACTCTGAAGATTTTCTGTACCAATGAATGCTAGAAAAAAAAAAAAATCCTGGAATGTTTAAAATAATCCATTTTACCTACCTATTTTTCTTTCAGCTAATTGCACTCTGCTAATTCTGAAGTGGAATCCTTCAGTGTGGCCAGAGGGGTTTTATTTTGTGTGTGTTTTCTTCCACTCAAGATCCCCTTTTCCACTTGGGTTTATGCGGAATTCAGAGCCTGGTTCTGCTGAGGGAGGAAAAAAGCCCACAATAAATTCCAGCAATGAACATCTGGATAATTATACCCTTGTCTCTACTGAAAAGAAAGAGGAAAAAAAAAAAGAAAAAAAGAAAAAAAAAGAGCCCAGCTACTTTCTGATTCCCACCCTCCTGCCAGACAGCTTCTGCTGACAGGTTGGTTGGCCATGGGAGGGGTGGCAGGTGAGGTGCACACCTGATTGTTGTGCCTGAGTGCTATCAGACTGAATGCTGACAGACTGCACGAGCTGTGGGCTTACAAACTGCAGATTTTATCTAAATACCCTTCTGGCATGTGTTTACTTTCCAAGCACTTTGTCCCACTGCTGGTGCTGTGTGGGGAGCTGAATGTAGCTGGAGAAGGAAGGAAGGAATAAAGCTCTTAACCATATTGTTTTAAATTAAAAAAAAAAAAAAAGAAAAAAAAAAAAGGTTACCTTGAGACTTCTAGTTTCTGTTAGGTCCTTCAGGACCTAAAATGTTCAGAAGACACTATCAAAAGGAGTCAGTCGGTAGATACTACAGAAAACATTTTTGTAGTACAAAGTGACATTAAGTACCTGTTGAGGCGATGGATTGAACTGGTGGTTTTTTTTTTTTTTTCTTTTTTTTTTTTTTTTGTTTTGTTTTGTTTTGTTTTGTTTTGTTTTGGCAAGGGGATATCAGCTCCTTCCTTCCTTCCTTCCTCCCTTCCTCCCTTCCTCTCTTCCTTCCTTCCTTCCTTCCTTCCTTCCTTCCTTCCTTCCTTCCTTCCTTCCTTCCTTCCTTCCTTCCTTCCTTCCTTCCTTCCTTCCTTCCTTCCTTCCTTCCTTCCTTCCTTCCTTCCTTCCTTCCTTCCTTCCTTTTCCCTGTGGATTTATCCTGCAATTAGAAGAAAAAACTGGACCCCAAACCAATAGGCTGCTGAGCCAGAATTATTTCCTCACTTGAGTAACCAAAGTTGTCATCCAGCAGGGGCCCAGGAGAATGCTTAGTGCTCACTCGTCTCAAATGCTTCTAATTAATCACATGCTTAAACGTTTTGCATATTTAAAAGAGGATAACTGTGATTTGGGAGGGTAGTTCTGATCTGGGAATTGGCACCATATGGAAGTGCATTTGGGTGACTAGACAGAGCAACACAAGGCTCCCAGGTGTCTGTTCAAAACAATGCATGTTTCAGGGTTGCACCTGTGTTATTTAAATGATGTAGTGAAGTTTATTGAATGGAAAAGAGAGACAAAATCAGAGAAATGCCTCTGACAGACAAAGACAGGACTATTCAGGGAAAGTTTAGGAGCCTGTATTAGGCATCATGGGTGAAAGAGTTGGTGGTGGTTCAAGTGTTTGCAAGATGTGTTTGTTTTCTCAATCTCCAATTTACTCTAATAGGCATATTATGTTCAAGCATGAAAAACTAAATCTTATATGAAATAAACAAAAATGCTCAAAATACATTGTACCGTGAGCCTGTAAATGTCTAGGCCTTGGCTTCTGTCTATTTAAGCTCAGAGTAAAGCCAAATTTCACTCAGTTATTTTCCGTTTAAGCACAAATTTGTAATGTCTAGAGTTTAGCCATCTTAAAATGAAGGTAAGAACCTAATCTACTTACCCAGATTCCTTGTTTGCCAGTGGAGACAAGGAGCAAATCACCCCTTGGAAGGCAGGTAAAAGGAGCTGCTTCTGGAGCATAAGCCCACCTTTTCCCCTTGACTAAGGGGGCAGTTCTGGTCAGCAAACTCAGTTTCCATCCAGCTTGAATGGCATGAAGTGAATAAAACCACAGACTTGTAGAGTCACAGATTGGTTTGGGTTAAAGCCCATCCCACCCCACCCCTGCCATGGGCAGGGACATCTTCCACTGCTCCAGGCTGCTCCAAGCCCCAGTATCCAACCTGGCCTTGGGCACTGCCAGGGATGGGACAGCCACAGATCCCCCTGGGTGAGAGATACCACCTGGGATATCAATTTCGGCTTTTATTCATCATCTTTCCTCACTTCCTTTTGTCTCCACTGGCATTTAAGCCCACAGCAGCTGCTGCCATCCTGCCCGTGTTGGTTGCTCAAAGCACAGTTTGTTCCTGCAATACCAAATGCCAAAACCAACAAGAATGGTGCAAGAACAAATCCCATACAGGAGAAGGAGGAGCTGCTAGTGGAGCACAAGCTTTGGATCACCCTCACAACCAGGCCTTGGCTGTGTTATAAAGGATGCAGGCGAGGGCTGGCCAAACAGCAGCCACAGTGGTATCAAGAAGTGGTAGCTGGCTTTGTGAACCTAGATGGATTTACTAGTTACTAGCTAATTCCACTTTCAAGTACTGTAATAATTAATTTTGTTTTGGTTTCTTTCCCCCCCTGGTGATATGACTCCTTTGATCATCACTTCTCCCTCTCCCTAATCATTCAGCTGGCATAAATGCCACTAATTTTTACCATCTGGTCCTCGGTTGAAAGCCATTGCCTGCTACTGTTCACATGTATCTACCTTGACAGAAAATGATGGGAGTGTTTTCAGTGTGAACTCAAACAGCTGCTCCAGCTTTGCTAGTTGTAATCTTCAGGTTTTGCCTGGTTGTAGAAAAGAGAGTGGGCACTTCTGGGTCTGTCTAGACATGTCTCTCTCAAGTGCATGTGGGATCATATGAGTTACTCACTTCAGTAATATTAATAAATGGGGCTGAGCCAAATAAAAGACAGTTTCATTAAATTCTCTGAGCTCATAGGGTGGTTATAAAGTCAACATGCTGTGCTCTGTTAACATCTGACCAGTGAAATAGTTGTTTCCTGATCCCAGGTTTGGCTTCCAGCCATAAAAAACACAAGACAGATGCTGTGCTTTAGCAGGGTCAGGGTTATCAAAGAGATGTGATTAATGGCTGGTTACTGTGCTTTCATGACACTTTTGCTTTGTTGATTACAAAGGACTCCTAGCCATGATTTTTCATTGATTTGGTGATCTCCAGGGCAGAATCTGAGCTTTCCCTGGAAAAATACAGGCACGTGCAGTATTTGGGCCTCTAGTTTATTCTGAGGTTGTTTGATGTGGATGCTACTGACCGTGGTATCTCAGAGGGCAAAGGGGCCAAAGCCTCCTCACAGAGGCACCAGCTGGAAATGCAAACAAGGTGTTCTGAGCTATTTAATGATTTCCCATCAGGCAAAAGCGCTGGAGATTTGACTTTAAAAGTGCATCAAAGTAATTTGTTAGCCTTTGAAGTATGAGGTTATTTATAATGGAGGGTGTTTTCTGATGGAGTAATAGGCTTGTGTTGTGTATGAGCGACCTGAGTTGGGATGGGGTTTGTAAGAGGATATCACAGTATTATAACTTGAATTTAGGGGAGCTTTACTCCCTGAAACACGGGCATTCTGCACCCTTACTTTGGTTCTGGTTCAGTTTGCCCCCTTGCCCAAGCACCAACACAAGCCAGACTGAGGGCCCTGGTTTGGTGTGTGAAAATAAACCCTGAGCAGGACAAGCCTCTCACTCCCAAACCACTGATGAGCAGGGGTGACACCCCTCCAGGTGCAGCACTGGTGAGCTGATTGAAAACAGAGACTTCAAACCCCAGTGCGTGTTACTTAGATAAGATAAATCACTTGTGAGCTGTCATGATGCTCTTCAAAACTCTCCCAGTAACTGGATGAGGTAGAATTTGGCACTTGTGTGCCAGGTCCTGCTGGCTGCAAGAAACTGCTTGTTCTCTTCTGATACCTACCATATGCCAGGAGGGCTTTTCTTTCTCTATTTTTTCCCCACTTTTACCACTCTCTCCTCTATGTTTAAACATGACAAAACATTTTGATCATTACTGAGTTGTGGCAACTATTCAGACACATCTGTGATAGGGTTTTTCCCTGACCCAAGGTCAGGAAACTCTTCTTCTGGGAAAAACCCTTTGCCTCCACCAATTACCATAAGTGGCTGAAACATTGGTGCAAAAAAAGGGAGTGAGGAACACAATGTCTCATGCTGGGTATTATCAGCCATTCCCAAATTTATCTTCTAGTGCTGCGGTACATGCAGCGCTCCCTAAGCTCAGGCTTAGCCTTTAAATCTATCACCTTTTCCCCAAAGTTTTCATTATCTATGTTTTCAGGTAATGCACAACTCCACATTAAAGCACAAGGTACCTGGCCCATGAAATAGAGAGATAGATTAATTTTAGTAATAACGTGGTTTTTTTGTGTGTGGGTGGTGGTTTTTCTCTTTTCTTTTCTTTTCTTTTCTTTTCTTTTCTTTTCTTTTCTTTTCTTTTCTTTTCTTTTCTTTTCTTTTCTTTTCTTTTCTTTTCTTTTCTTTTCTTTTCTTTTCTTTTCTTTTCTTTTCTTTTCTTTTCTTTTCTTTTCTTTTTTTCCGTTTATGTAAACGTATTTCTGTTGTCTTCCTGGCTTGATAAACTAAAATATTAGTTCAGCAATGTTTGTGTACCTAATTAACTTTGTCTGCTTGGTAAATTTTAGCTGAGCATTTGAACATGCTTTCTGTGTATTTTTCTATTACTTCCTTTGTTTGTTTGCTTTTTGTGTCTGTAAAGCAGATTATGAATGTGCAGAATTTTTTACTTCAAAGCAAAAAACTGTGCCTTTCTTAGCAATTGCCAGAGTTGCAATATGTTTGTTGCTGTTTCTAATTGCCGATTCTCTTGATGCAGGTCAGCACTGTTTTGGTTCAAACATCCCAAGAATGAGTCACAAGAAGAACAACAGAAGTCGACTTCATTGTAATGCTGCTTGGAAAGAATAGTCGACATAATTACTCTGCCCTATTGCTCTTTTCCCCTGACTTCAGTAAGATAAAATCTTCTTTTGTCAGAAAAGTTGAGTAACAGGTTCATTTGGATGTCAGGAGGAGCAGTTTACAAGCCTTCTGATTTGATCCCTGAGTGACTGCCTAATCTGCTGATCTCTCTACTTTCTCAAGTGACATTCAATTAAATGTAGCTACATGAGGTAGCTGGGAACTTAGATGTGAATGAACCCTTAGTAATTTTTTTCTTCTTTGAAATGTAAAAGAAAGTTGAAAATAAAGAGAAATTCTTTTCATGTAACATTGGGAAAAATGATAAAGAGAAAAAACTGGAGTGTAAATATAGACTACAAAACATGAGTGCTAAAAAAACATGATGAACTTCAGAAAATGTTAACACACCTTAGGCATAGAACAAATGTTCTATGCCTTTATCATACTGCCTAAAGGAAAGAGTCTGTTATGGACTTGAGATTAAATATTAACAGAAAGCAGCGAAAGGAACCACTGGACACCTGAGCAAAGAAGGTTACCTGGGCAAAAGTCTGCCTGTATCAGGAGGAAAGTGTTGCAAGGACAGAAAACACCTGTTCTGCTGACAGTGTGCTCAGAACAGGTTCAGGGATTATTGCAGGAGCCAGGGAGGTGTGTGACTCTTGGCACTGCACTGCTGTCTTTTCCTCACGAGGGTCTCAGCCTCAGGAGGGCTGCTGAGAGGAAAAGGGTGGCAGAAGTGTCCAGCCCCAGGCTTTGCACTTGCTCTTCCACGACAAATATCTGTGACTTCTCCTGAATGTTTTGCAAAGTTTGATTTCTGCCCACTTCAGAATAAAGAACATTTCCAGAATCTGCTGGCTATTCTATTTGTTGCCTCCACTGTGCTTTTATCTGACTCCAGCAACCTGAAGTCTGAAAGAAAAGAAAACCCAGCATCTCTTTCAGGTGGAAAGAGCTGTTCTTCTAGCATGTTCTTCTGCCTCCCTAAATAACCCCATAAAGTTACTTTAAATTCAGGTTTTTGTGTGGGGAAGTTGGTTTTAAACTCCTGGTTATGAAATGGGTTTTTTGCATGGCAGGCTTCTGGGCAAAGACATTGACTTCCTACCTGCTCTTTATGAAGATATAAATAATATTTCTGTTTTAAAATTAACAAAGGGACTAGAAAAAGGGTCGCACTTGGGTCCTGCTTTTTCAGATATAAGGTGCAGATTCAGTTGTGTTTAGCTGATATTTGGGAATTTGCATGTTGCTTCAAACAAGAGAGCCAGCAGTCAGGTAATCCTGTTCCTCTCCAAATCCTAACCAAAACCAAGTAAAATCAGGAAATTGCTTGGCTCAGATATTCAGACCTGTGATCTTTAGCTCTGGATTTCCTCCCTCTCAAGGCTACACACAGCCATAAAATTTGTTTTCCAGTCTTCCTTTGTCTTAGGCTTCCCATCTTGCTGTCTCTGCCCTGCTGGAATAATTTCATGTAGGCACAGTGTTGGTCTCTGCACAAACCCTGCCCTTCAGAACTCTAGGCAGTGGACAACTGATTTTGCAATGAACATTCAGTAGCCAAGGAGGTGTCTCCCCCCCAAAAATAAAACAATAATCTAATTGCTATAAAAAATAAAATTATATAATACATATATATGCATGTATGTGTATATAAAAATGAAAACAAAACACAAATAAACAAATAAATAAACAAAGATAATATACCCTGAGCTTCATGACTCCATTACTAGGAGCAGCCCAATCCATGGCAGTGGCAGTGGTAACATAACACTGCTGCCTTCTGGAGGATTTTTAGCTCTTTAAAGTAAGTAATGAGAGATCATTGATTTAATAAAGGGAAAGGGGCAGGAGGAATCTCTCCTCATTTTTGTTGGGACACTTGCTGGGCATCTCAGCTGGAGAAGGTTGCACTGTGCTCATTCACTGCTGGGAAATGCAAAGCCCTAAAAAAGTACAAGTGACCTCAAGGACTGCTGAAAAATATTAGAGGAAGCTCTTCAGTCTTGACAACTGGACACTTTCTGAAATAAATTGACAAGGAATTAGGGGAGAAATGTTATAATTATGCTCAGCATTACACTTCAAGTGGAACATTTTTGTAAAATAGCAATTGGGCCATTAACTTACTCAAGGGAAAGAGTAAACTCCAATTCATTTGCCAATTTATCTGTTTTTCAATTTATTTGTCAAGTGCTGATTAGCATATCCTACAAGACAAATTGCCTGCTGTAAGATAAGTTTTGGGACTTCTCTGAGGAGTACTGAACCTTCCTACTTTCCCCACTGTTGTTTGCTGGTCCTGGTTCTATATTTGATGATTTTTTTTGGGGAAATATAACAAACAATGTATAAACCAAAAGCACAAAGTCTGTTTCTCCCTAGTGAGCGATGTCAGAGTTTAAAAACTAAAAAACTTGGGTTTTTTACATCCAGCTATAGCTCCTAGGACACTCTCCAAAGAGCACAGCTCTGGGAAAATTATGATGTCATTGTAGATGTCTTGCTTATTTCCCCAAAATAAATGAACATCATCACGAAACTCCAGGAGGAAAACTTGGCTGTGCTGGAGTTATGGAGCTGTTAAAGCAGCTGAGACTAAGGTTTGCATTTAAGTCAGGGGTTATTTGGAGGTCACCATCATGCACTTTTTATTTGGAGTTCCAAATGCAGGTTTAAGTGACACACTTAAATATTTTTGTCCATAATGAGGTTTGGCTTCTTGTCTCTGAAAGGCTGTAGAACAGAATCACTGCAAATTCTTTTGAAATTCTAAAGCTATGAAAAGAATAATTTCTCTCATAATTCTTCAGATGTCTATTTTATAGCCTGCCTTAAATGAAAGCTGTAACATGAAATCACAAAGATTAGCAGTGTGCTGAAGCTAGTTGTCTCTTCTTTCAAAGAACGAGCTGTCATTTCTTCCTTGGGATGATTTACCCTTCTGGGCTCAGCAATTGTGCATCCTCTGAAGCACAGCAGGAGGGGGCCTCTATCAAAAGGAAGATAATTTCCAAAGTGCTCTTCACAATTATTGTAATAGTGGCCCATTCCTGTAATTTTCAAGCTGAAAGAGTGGTCAGCTCACGTGCACTGGTTGTATGGAGCAGCACCAAAGGAAGGTGGAGGTGCAGCAGGCATGTAGGAGTTGCCATGGGGGACTTGGCCATGGCTCTGGGTGTCACTGCTTTGGGCAGCACCACCTGTGGCTCAGAACCCCAGATCTGGCTCAGGGGCTGCACAAGGAGTAGGGTACCAGAGAGATATTTCCAGTCCACACCACCGGCAGTGTGCAAATGTGGTTTTGATTTCTTTCTGACTGTATGGATAACAGAAACTATCTCGTACCTTAGAAATGTGGCATCACATTGTTCTACCACACTACACAGACAAACTGACAAAATTTTCAAATTTTCAGCAGAGGCACTGCAATGCCAGAAAGCATCACCTTCTGTTTTCAGGAGCTTGAGGAGTTGTGTCATGCCTTTCATGTGTTTTTGGTTTCTGAAGAATATTCTGTTCCTTTTTTGTGACCTTTTAAAGCCCATTCAGTCTTCAGTGCCTATGATAAGTTTATCATTACCTTACCAGACTCATGGTGTGGTTTTTGGGGGTGTCCTGTTCAGGGCCAGGGGTTGGACTGTGGGGATTCCTTGTGGATTCCTCTGAACTCAGAATATTCTGTAGTTCTATTATTCCATCTACAAAGACCTATTCTAGGCAAACCCCATCTACTTTTATCCAGAATTGTATCTACAGTGCCTCCACAAGTGTTTATTTTCAAATTATATTCAGTATTTTCCTGATGTATTATTTGGACATAATTTTTCCTTCCTTACAATGAAAGCATTATTTGTGTTTCATTTTCTTTTATTTAAAACCATAGCACCCCCTTTTCACTCCTGTGAGCCCTGCCCACCCTGGTTTGTTGTTTTTTTTTTTTTTTTTTTTTTTTTTTTTTTTTTTTTTTTTTTTTTTTTTATTTTTTTATTTTTTTTTGTTGGTCTGTTGTTGTTGTTGTTTTTTGAAGGACCAAGGCTTCTCACTT
Source organism: Phylloscopus collybita (assembly GCA_027886175.1). NCBI lineage: Eukaryota > Metazoa > Chordata > Aves > Passeriformes > Phylloscopidae > Phylloscopus > Phylloscopus collybita. Next base: position 2,071,163 of record JAJNNQ010000043.1, read on the forward strand.
GCAGAAAGTGATGTGAATTTCTTTTGTCAGCAAGGAACATTATTCTTCACGGTGCTTTTGTTTCATTCACCACTTTTTGGTCCTTTTCTTTCACAACTTCTGGTTTCTTTCCGATCTGAACAGCCATTGAAGATGTATTTTATTTTGGATGCTGGTATCATTGATCAAGAGTCTCTCTCGTTTCATGGCTGGGCCAAAATGTCACATTAAGTTTTTATTGGTCGGGTAATGTTAATTCTGAAGACAGGATCATCTTGTGAACATGTGTGGTTTCGACTAAGTTCTTTCCTCTGGTTATTAATCAGCAGGAAAACCTCAGTGCTTTATTCTGCCTCTTTTTCTACTTGCCAACAACCAAAGTTTTAATTTTCTTTTCAAAAACACGTTCAACTTCAACAACTCTTTCAGCTCTGAAGTGTCATAAGCCACAGAATTTATTCCCCAATAATGAACCACAGTTTCTTCCAACTGTTCCCAAGCTGGTGATGCAGGAGGAACAGAGTGATTTCAGTGTACACAGGACTCCGGGTTTCTGGGCCTTTGGGCAGCTCTTTGTGCTGTGTTTTCCAGCCACACTGGTGGATGTTACACTCTGATTAGTTAAATGCTGGATGCTTTCTCTGTTCCTGCATGGGGAAAAGCCAGAAAATTGCAGTCTGGAATCGTAAATCTGGAAGCATTCATAAGATTAAGTTCATCTTAAGAAAAAAGCAAAGAGAAAAAAAAAAGGGGAAGAAAAGGAGCTTGCACAATGATAGATTATGTTTGTACATCTCTCTCAGTATTTGTTTCAGCATTATTAGCATGTAGGGTTTGATTGAAACCCTGCTCATTATTTTACTTGGTTGAGATCCAATGTACAGTGAGTCAGTTGCTCACTGCCAAGGTTAACAACTCATAGGACAGAGAATGGGTCTTACAGACTCTGCTTTTTGCATGGGTTTTGCACTTTTTCTCTTAAAAGTGTGTTGTTCTTGTCCATCTTTCTACTACCAAACCACCATTTACAGATTTTCCAGCTACCCTGCTTTTCTTTTTTCCCAACTGCCTATAGCAACCTCATTTTTACTTTTAATATTAGGTATTTCTGAAAGGTTTATTTTGGAGTTGTTTTAGAAAATAAGTGAATGCAAATATAAGAGAATAAATATAAAAGTGTAAAAGGTGTGATTATTTTTCTGGCATTTTTTCCCCACTTATGTACCAAATATCAAAATATTTATTGCAAAAGTAATTCAGAATGACTTCAGGTCATTCTGGAATAGGCTTCTCAGGGAAGTGGTGTAGCCCCTGTCCCTGAAATTGTTTAAAAAAAATGATAGATGTGCACCATATGTTTTAGTGGACATGGGGGTATTCAGGTGAAGCTTGGACTTCTTGGTCTTGGAGGTCTTTTCCAATCTTAATGATTCCATGATTCAGTGATTGCAAGTATAACTGAATAACTAGTGAGCAGCTTCCCTCATGGCTCTTCCCCTCCCTTGGAAAACCCAACACAGGAAAAGCTCAGAACCTGCAGACTCAGGGCTGTCTGCTGTTCTTGTAACTCTTGGAAAGCTCATTTCCAACTTTTAGATTGTAGCAAAGAGGGAAGGAATAACCCTGTGAGACCTTAGAACTGCCTCAGAACAGGGCAGCAGCTCAGGGAGGTCAGTGTGCAAGAGAAGTAAAGAGAATCCTGGGCATGTGATGGGAAGAAGCTGATGGTGGCGGTGGGTGCCTTAGGATTTTAACTTTTATATTTTTCATATATTTGTAATCCTGCAATTCTTTAGTGTATCACTCAACTCCATATACAGTGTCAGCTACTGCTTTCCCATTTTGGTCAGGCAGAACAATTCCCCTCTTGGCCTGGGAATCAAGGACACCTCACTGTCTCAGGCCTTGAGAAATGTAAACAGAAGTGAGTTGGGGGGAACAAACTTGAGGTAAATTACTTCATTACCTGAAGCTATTGGAACATTAACCCCCAATTTGCAAACATAAAGTTGTAAAAACTCAGGACCCATTGTCCATTTTTGGGGGTAGCCCCTGGGGGAGGGCTTTGTCTGCCGGAAGTGTACCTGAAGGCCCTTCAACAAATATTGTCACTTTTTACCCTCTTAACTTTGTCTGGCCTCTGCTTTTAGGTAGTCCCAAAAGGTATCAGTGGCTGTGGTAAAGGTGGTCACATCACTCCCGACTTGTGTGGTGTGTGTAGGCCAAAGAGTGTGTTTTACCTGAGGAGTCCAAGCAAGGATTCTCTCCTCTGGCACTGACCCCTTGCTGCCATTTCAGCAGCAGGAGAGGATGACAAAAGCCTCACGGGACAATGTTGCCCTGTTTTTTTCAGCCTTCTGATGTTTCTCTTTCGAGATAAAGTAGTTTTTATGTAAATAATGATTGTTTTGTATTCTTTTCTGTAGGAGGAGAGAATTGATGGACTGTTGGGTTGTCCAGTGTGGTTGGAGTGGAAGATTCTCTTCCTCCAATCCATGGTCACTGTTGTAATTCTATAAATGTTGAGGTCTGTAAATAAACTTCCCCTTTTTTTGCCTTGGATGTCTCAGTACATGCGTGTACTCAGCAAACTCAGCCTCTTATGTCTGCTGCTCCTTGGTCGGAGAAAGATGTGTCTGGAAGGGCCTCAGGAAGCCCCAGAGCCCATTCATTCCCTGTGCAGAGGCACAGCCTGAGCTGAACTGCTCCAGCCTGGCAGAGAGGCTTGGATAATCTCTCCACACGTGCACTGTACTGCAGCTTTATCAGAGAAAAATGAATCTTACACTCCAGGCATGTTTTGTTTGCCTCCAATCCATGCAGTTATCCTATTCACCTCATGGCACAGACAGCCCTTGCATCAGACAGCTAAGTATTTTTTTTAGGAGATTTACAATCCCATATTAACATCTGGTTCCTCTGCTGCCTCAGTGATTATTGCCCATTTCCTGACTGTATAATTCTTTCCCCTTAGCTGCTTGCTGCAGTTACCATGAAGTGTTTTATTGCAGAGGTGACTATTTGATAACTACAACAGTGAAAATGGTATATCTGGATTAAAAATGCATCTGCTGCTGAGCAAAGGGTGCCGTGTGGTTCCTAATTTTTTTTTTCATCCCTGCTATGCCCTTCGTTATAATAGTATGGGAATTGTGGTTGTGCTGGGAAGTGTTGTAAGGCATGATAGCTACTGGGTATCGTGAGAAAAATGGCAGCATTGGTCTATTTTCAAATATCTTGACAGTTTTATTGCTTAGTGGTTACCATGGGCTACTTCTTTCTTGTCATTCTTAAAATGGATTCTCCTTTGCTTTGTGTCTCTGTGGTACCCAAGCTTACCTACCATGTAAGAAATTTGGATGCTGTTTTCAACTCCTCTACCACATCACAGGGCTGAGGAGCAGAAGTTTGGGCAATCCTGAGCTTAGGGAGGACTCACACAAACCTCAAGTACACACAATAGCCTGTTAGCTCCAGAGTTCTTCTTTTGGTGAAAGGTGCTCTGAAAACAGAATCACAGAATCACTGAGACTGGGAAAGACCTCAAAGATCATTAAGCCCAGCCTCAGAGAGATCCCCATCTTGTCATCCAACCCGGAGCCATGTCAGTCATTCCTTGAACACCTTTGTATTGCCACCACCTCCCTGGGCAGCCCCTTCCAGTGTTTTCCAGTGAAGGAATTCCTCCTGATGTCCAACCTGACCCTCTCCTGGTGCAGTTTGAGGCCATTTCCCCTTGTCTTCTTGACAAAGCAGACACACAAACTGACTTCATCTTTCAAAGAAGCTGTCAATCACTCATCCCAGCCTGTCATTCACACAGGCTCAGCCTTGAGCCTGTCATGGTCTTTCCAGCCCCACATTTATCTGAATGGCTGCAGCTCTTTCCTTGACCTTTGGGCTGTTCTAATAAGAAGTTTAAACAGAACAAATTGAGCTACGCCCTCATTTTGGTATTTTGTGGGTTTTTTTGGGTTGCAGGAAGCTTTTCCTGAAGGATGCAGGCTATGCAGTGTGGTCTGTACTCTGAAACAGCTCTTGGTCCATGTGGAGCCCTTGGTCCAGTTGACTTCCCTCTCAGTCCCTCCCCAGCCCTGCTGCCCCACACCATTCACTTCTTCTCAGTTTCATGTTTCCTAGTTTGTGATGTCTTCCAGGACTGACCTTGCCCTGCTTCCACGGACCACCTGTGGACAGTCTGGCCACAGGGACACATGAAGGCTTGAGAGGTTTGTGGAGGTGATGCAGCACTTCACTGGTGGTGGAAAATGACTTCTTCAGGTCCTTCTTTCTCCCTCTCCTACCCCCATGTCACCACTGAATGCTTAGGTTTGTGGTTTTGTTCTTTGTTCTTCTTCCAGGCACTACAAGTTTTTGGAGCCTGCATTTTAAATAGCTCAGATTTGGAGACTTCTTTTATAATTTAGTGCTGGAAATCCTGCACTGAGGCAGTTCAACCATTAAAGGCCTTAACTATTTATCAGGCAAAACTGCTGGGCACCTGTCAGGCTGCTGTGCAATGAAAGAAAAAGATTTAAGATTTTTATTTTAGTAGTGAAATAGTCCCTCAAAGTACCTAAAGTGTTGTGCTTGCAGCCACTGATTTGTTCCTATAGGGTGCAGGGGAAGATGCTGTTACTTTTTTTTTTACACAGAGGAGTTGCTGCACAGCACTAAGCACTCAGTGCTGTCTGTGATGAGACCAATACAGAATTTCTGACAGTAACTCTATTATTTTTTGCTATGTTCATAGTATGCAAGTATCTGCATATATTTATGTACATAGATAACGCACATTAATTTGCATCTATTAAAGTTTATACAGTACGTGCATCCAACCTTTCCAGACGACCTTCAAGGCATCTTCCAGGGGCTGGAAGTGTGCAGAACCCAGCACGGGCCAGCCAGGCTGTCAGTATGCATTATTTTAGTGAATCCTTGGGAGAGTTTGTTTTAAGAATTCTGGTTCTGCAAAGGGGGAATTAGAAAGTGTCCATTTGGGATGGTAAAGGATGCCTCATAAAATTATAGAGGCAAAACCCCCAAGCACATGGAGTGTACATTTGAAAAAACATGCTCCACAGTAGTACAGTGTATTAGTTTTTAAAATAACTTTCAGTATGTATTCGTCTTAGATACATTCATACAGGGTACCTTATTGAAGTTTAAAACATTTTTTGTTGGCTTTTCAGTCAGATTAGGTAACTAATGTAATCATTTGAATAAATCAGCCCCTGGACTCCTTTCATGTAGGACAAATGGTATCTCTTGCCAGAAGTGTAACATGATTTAACAGTTGTGCTTCATATTATACATCTCTGCAAGCTGGAAATCTGGATGATAAACGGTGTGATAAACATTGGAGAGGCACCAAATTCCAAGGAGATTACTATTGCCTCTGTTAAATAAAACTAAATGGGAAAAAAGCTACTTTATGTTAACATTCTTTTGAAACTGACAGTTAGAGAAATAGTGAAAGGAGGAGAAGTCAGACTTTCTCCTTAGTTGTCTCACCATGCCCTTTGTCACAGCCACTCTAAATGTGTTTCTTCCACAGAAATCCTTGTGAAACCATAGGTGGGCGTGGGATGCCCTGTTCACACCAAGTTTGTTTCAGAAAATCCTCTTTTCCAGACATGTGCTCACACTCTCCTCCACCCATTAAAACAATGCTGTCATTAATTTTCTCCCCTTTCCAAAGGTGATGCCTTTGAGATTCACAGTTGCAGTTTCTTTCCTTCTGCTGGCAGTGGATCTGTAGTTTTCATATCAGTCTGGCTTGTTCAATCTCCTGCCTGGGATAATTTAATTTTTTTTAATAAGGAGTAAATACTTGTGAGAACAAGCAGTGAGGTATTGTTACTTTAAGTGATGCTGACTTTTCCTGGAGGGTTTCAACATCAGGATGCTCATTGGCTACCAGAGTAATTTCTTTACACTGCAAACGATGCCCAGGGGTGAAATAACATGAATACTGAGGCAATTTTTCCAACATATGTTCTTTGAAACTCCCCCCTGAGCTGGGAGAATGACCTTTGGTGAACAAATGTTCTTTCACCTTCAGTGTTCAAAACTAATAATGTTTTAGTATGCTTAAATGATTAATTCATAGGCTTTCTTTTCAACACAGCAATTTCTGGTCTCTGCCTTTCTTGTGGCCTCAGATTTGAGGCAATTTGTTTTCCAAGTCTGTCAATGCTTTATTCAGTTGTTTGTGATTTTGGTGCACTACTTAGGTAGGAGTTGGTTTGCACTTACATATAACACTTTTAGCACTTACAGGGAACTTGTTCAGCAGAAGTTGCTCACCAGCAGTAGCTAACTTTGCCCAAGCCTCAGGCTACAGGCAGTGAACTTTCACTCAGTTATGCTGAACCTTTACCTAGAAAATAAAAAGTCCCCAGAGCACTCAAGCCAGAGGGTGAGGAAGCCATGTTCATTAAGAGAAGTTGCCACCTTAGAGATAAAAGAATAAACCACCTAAAGAGAGGCAAAGGAAGAGCCCAATGAAGGATGGGAAGACTCCAGACTCATTATCAGCTCATGGAAGGGGTGGAGAAACTGGGTTGTGAGGATATGAGTGCCCAGGGATTTCTTTGATTGAGATCCCTCTTTAGAGGCACTCAACTCAAGTATTTTATAGAGGAATCTCTCTTTCAGATATTTTTAATCTATCTTAACAATTCAGCAGAAATCTAGAGTTGAGCCCTGTTGTGGTGGTGGTTGTGTGTGATTTCTATAGCACAGTGCAGCTGTGTTTGATCAGATCTTTAATAATTACAGGAAAAGAGCTGTTCTCAATGACCTCAGCTTTAGCCCTTCAAAAGATGAGCCTTTTAGTCCTGTTTTTTTGTAACATTGGTCCTTGCAGCTTGCCAAATGGTTGGTAGGCTGGGAAGATCCCTTGGTAACACCCTGAATTTCCCAGCAGTGTTCCTCGTTCATGGCTTTTCATGACAATGAGCACTTTCTGTTACAAACCTTTCCCTCACCTTGCAAGTATTTGATCTTCCCAACGTCAATGATTCTATGACTCTATTTAAAAATGTAGTAGGAGGAAAGCTGCAGGTTTTTCCTTTTTTCTTTGATACTTTTTGTCCTCATAAGGCAGAAGAATAGCAAAGGTGATACTTATCTCCAGGTGTGAGCTGTGAGGGCAAAAGGCCTCCCTGATTCTCTTCAGGTCATGGAGGTGCCCTGATTCCTGCTCCCATCTACCAGTGTGTGCATAATTTAAAGTCTGCCTTAGGTGAAGTGGCAATTACTTTCTTGTACTGAACCCCATTTACCTCTTTGTTAATTATGCTTTCATTTACTGCCCAGTAATTACGGCAGCTGGAAGACAGGAGAAAAATGTGCATTTCTGTGCCCCTCCACTTCTACTCTAGACGCTCTGATAGAAGGTTTCCACCTGCTCAGATTTCATTACAGCCTTTTCTCAGCACTCATGGGACTCCTCTTTGAAGGGCCTGAAGCACAGCTCAAAAAACCACAGGCTCAGCCAAGACATTTTCCTGGATGACTTTTATGTTGCTAATAATTCATGCCTATTCTTTGACCAAGATGGTTCTCTCTCTCTAAGGTTTACTAAATGCATTTTTTCTGAGTATTTATTTCTCTCCTTTTTTTTTTTTTAGTATCATCTTTGTTCACTTGGTGTGTATTAAGGAGCAATCCTGCTCAGTTAGGCTTTGGATTTAAAGGTCCATGTGTGTTTCTCTCCTGCATTTTACAGGACACTTGGAGCTTTTTGTAAATGTGATGCCAATTGCCTCCTATAAATTTAATGTATTTATATCTCCTGAACCAAACGCAGTGATAGCTGCATCTGGTGGTGCAGGAGTCAGATGGCATTTAATGTTTTTGGTCTCTGGGAAGTTAAAAGAAAAATGAAATAGCTCTGTGTTGGCATAAACCTTTACAACTTCTCATGGATGGAATACTTCCTTCCACCTGTTTTCAAAAAACATTGATGCAGCACAAGGCCCCTCAGCCCTGGCCACAGGTATCTGGATGTTTTTGCAGTGCAAACAGGGAATTTTGGCTGCAAATCTCCAGAGTGTCTGTGAGCAGAGTAGAGAAACCCTGAACCCTGTGGCTTCTGTCCTGGCTGTCTGTAGGGTGGGCTGCTGGGCCAGTTGGGAAACTGGCCCGGAACCAGGCAGCTGCTTTCCCTCAAAGCATTTGATGAAATCAAAACTTCCTAAGGGAGCATTGTGATCCCATGGAATTGACATTTTTCTAAAGGAAAAAGTCAGGTCAGAAAATTTCCTTCTCTAATTGGAGTGTTTCCCTCCAGAGCATGGGTTTTGACTTTTCCTGTAGGAAGTTATGGGAGCTTTATCTCTGGCAATGAGTGTATTATCAAAAGGAGAGATAAAATCTTTGCATATTGTACTCTACCTATCCAACCCTGTTCTTAGACTGTGATGAACAATTCTTATCTATTCACATGGCTTAGAATTAACTGAAATTAACAGTTTAATGGAGTCTCTATGACTGCAGAAGTTATTCCTTACTCCACTAAGCATTTTAGGTTATTCAACAGCCATCCTAAAGCTGGTGGTTGTGTCTCACTCAGCACCCCTGCTCCAGAGAGGAGGATACAAGTGAGGAATGAACTGTCCTGTGGGTGCAACAGGTGACTGAGATTTGGGATGAATATCATGTGGATAAGGATGATAGCATAGGCTTAAAATATTTCTAAAATCATGGGAATTGTATACAGTAGATTCAGGGGGTGGAAAGAAAGGCTGGGCCTGGGTAGGCCTGGGAAAGGGAACTGGAGCTGGGCAGGCCCTGGGAATGAAGGTTGAGCTTTGTCTTTACTAGATCATATGAAACTGTGCCTGCATAATCATCATATGATAAATTATATGATTGTTTGTTGCGGTGTGCCTTTAAGGTTTTCAAGGTAGGCTCCCTTTTGGGGTTTTTTCCCCTCCCCCAGCGTAGGTTTTTCCCAGCCAACCCTGAAGGAATGATTATAATACACAGGGTTTACCAAGCAGCCTGAGATTCTGCAGGAGCTGGCCACTGAAGGAATTGGCCCAGGCAGAGAGGGCACACCTCTCCTCCCAGGTGATTTGAGCTTTAGGCTGCCCTTTAGCCCTCGGGTGCCGCCCTGTCCCTCTCTGACAGGCAGGCTGTGTGCCCGTCCCCATCGCCCTGTCCCAGGTGAAAACGCAGGACAGGCACACGGTCGGGGTTCTGCTCAGGGCAGTCACACGGTTCGGAAGTGCTGCTGCACTGGAATAAAATCTCTGGACAAGGCTCCTGAAGCAGATCCGTTTCCTTCTTCCACTGATTCGTCCAACCTCTCTGAAGGAGTCAGGCAGAATTCAGATAAATTGCTACATTTATCTCGCCGCTGCACCCCGGGCCCTGCGCTGCCTGGAACAAGCCCGGACTTGTCTGAGGGGTCTGTGCCTGTGTTCAAGGGCAGGGAGAGTTATCTTTTGGGGACAAACCACGAGGCTGCTCTCCCAGCACAGCAGCCACACAGACCCCACACAATAGCAGTGAATAATTCGCTTTATAATTGTTAAATGTAATGATTGTTGGTCATTGAATATGATTATTGTTGAGTTGCAACAAGAATCATGAGAAACGATGTTTGGGGAGCCAGATGAAAACTAGAGGAATTCATGCTTGGGTAAGATCAATACATACAATAGAACAATATGGGCTTAATAATTAATATATAGTTATATAACAAAAAGAGTATAAAAACACGTCCATCTTGAATCCATGTGGGAGTCACATTTGGATCTGTACCCCTGATTCCCAGAGCCCTTCAATAAAAGCATCTGCATTATAATCATTCTGTGATTATGTGTTTCAACGCTAACAAGGAGAGACAGTTGGGCTCACTCTTCCTGCTTCCTCTCCATGCAGAGAGTTCAGAAATGCTGCAGCAGGGTTAGGATGGGAGAGAGTCTGACCTGGTCATTGCTCTGAGCTCCAGAGAGGATGCAGAGTGTTGCCTGCATCAATAGAGCAGTTGTAGAATTAGGAAAGGTCGTTTGATACACAGAGACCGAGGTTTCCTTTTAGGAGTAGTTCAGCTTGGATGAATCACACGGCATGAAATGTTTTGGGGCACAGAAAAATTTAAAATTGATGAGACATTGCATTTAGTAATTGTTTTTGTTTGAAAATACAGCAGGGGCAGCATGGTTGAAGTTAAGAGTGGTGAACAATACATATGCTTCTACTCACCTGGAAGGTATCTTGCAACTCTTTTTTGGGGACAGTGAAATTCAAACTTCCCTGCCTGAACAACAAAGATAAAAACTCCCCAAATTCTAATGTTATTAGATGGGATAAATGTGGGGTTTCTATTGTCTGATAAGCTGTAAATTATGTCTTAGTCCAAGGAAGAGTACTAGAAGAGGCCATATATTTAGGTTTATAGCTCTCTGAGAAAACAGCTTTTGAAGAAGGGCAACTTTAGCAAAAATCCTGAACAAGAAAAGCTACTTAAATGTTCTCCTTCTTGAAGCAGATGTTCCTTTTATGTATATGCTAATGTAATAAAAATGAAAAAAAATATAAACAGGAATAATAAGTAAAAATAAAGAGCAGTGGGTGACTTCTTTTCCCACCTACTGACAACAGTAACTGTCCTCTGTTCTTTTGTTTTGTCTGCTGCTGTTTAGGAGTCACAGAGCCTATTTTTGGTAGTTGTGCTCCAGAAATCAAAGGCATTCAAATTTGAAAGGAGGGAGGGATTTCTTTTCCTTCCTGACTGGCAGCCCTTGCCCTGGCTGGAAGGGGAGCTGCAGGTGCCTCTCCAATTGCTCTGGTAGCCCAGCACCAGAGCACTGAGGGGGCCAGAATCCTCAGAGAGCACTGAAATTGGGTCTCTCGTGGCCATCCTGCATTGTTTGAGCCTGTCGTGTTGCAAAGACAGTGAGTGCCACTCAGAGGGGCTGGGGAGGGTCATTAGAAGGAAAGGAAAATGCAGTTTGGAGAATCAGGAGCTATGAAAGAATTCAGGTGAATTTTGTGCAGTACATGTGTTTAGAATTTTAGGTAAAGAATTAAAAAATGACTTCTACTTGCTACAGAGTTCTCTCTTGGAATAGACCCATGGGTATCCCCACCCCTCTCCCTGTTGTTTTTTGTTTGTTTGTTTGTTTGTTTGGGTTTTTTGTTTTGTTTTGTTTTGTTTTGTAAAAATCAGTCACCATCCCATATAACTAAAGAAGAGAAGAATTCACACGTGGATAGTGCCAGAATGTTACTGCATTATATGAAATATAATTATGTGTAATATCTAGAAGCTTAGAAGTATTCACACAGAACTTAATTCACCAAGAGAAAACCTGTCCAGCCTCATAATGTTGAGTATCAGGATCCCATTTAAGGCAAGTCCTGTTTAAACCACTTACACTTGTCTTGTTCTCTTCCTGTACAGCAGCAATTCTTATTCCCTAACCCCAGAAGGACTTATTTCTTCTGGCTCTTGTATTGTTGAGGACAGGAGGGAACAGTCTCCACCCATTTTTTTATGCATTTGAAGTTGTTCTGCTGACAGAATCCATGTCTAGCAGCCAGAGTCCCTGATTCCAAGTGCAGAAAATATTAATTGAGCCCAAAGGGTGGCTGTGGAATTCCAACATGATCTTAAAAAAACAAAACTTTAATAGCCACTATTAGAAATTTCAGTCTGAGGAGTCTGGGAAGATGAGTCTGTTCTGTAACTGTTGCATGTTCTGGGGACACAGGAGAGCCACGTGTATGGACATGGAAGAGTGCTAAAAAAAATGAAATCCCACAGTGTCTTAGCAGCAGCTGAAACAGAGCACAGCTGAAGAGGGGACACATTCCTGAGACACCCTCTTTCTCCTTGTGAAAGAATTCACATTTCAGAAGTGTGATGTCCGAGGCTTCTGGTGTGCCTTACAAAATTTGAAAGAGAGGGTTTGAGGTCTGGAGCCCCTCTGTGCTGGGCAGACACTGCGGGAGCTGGGCCTGGTCAGGCTGGGGAAGGGAAGGCTGAGAGGGGATCCCATCAATCCATACCAACATCTCCAAGGGGTGCCAGAGGATGGGGCCAGGCTCTGTTCAGTGCTGCCAGTGCCAGGATGAGGAGCAATGGCCATCAAATGAACCCCAGCAAGTTCCAGCCCAGCAGGAGGAAGAACTTCTCTCCATGGAGGGGCAGAGGCCTGGAACAGCTGCCCAGGGAGGGCCTGGAGTGTCCCTCTCTGGAGCCATGGCAAGCCCAGCTGGACACCTTCCTGTGTCACTGCTCCAGGGGACCCTGCCTGGGCAGGGGCTTGGGCTGGGTCAGCTCCAGAGATCCCTTCCAACCCTAGGTATCCCGTGGCATTCTGTGTCTAAGGATTTCTTAGTTCATCATCACGAGTCTAAATCCTTCCATACAGGAACACCAGGGCAGTAGTCTCTTAATTTTTCATGACTTACTAAGTAAGGAGGAATAATATTTGCTCCACAAATGCCTTAATCTAATTAATATGTTGGGGTAACTGCAGTTCATGAAAACCTCAAGGAACTTGAGTGTGTGCACAAGAAAATGCTGTAAACATAGTTCTGAGAAGCTATATTTGGGACTTACCTATGGGGCAAAAATATATTCATTATTTCCCTGAAGGGCTGTTGTACAGTTGGCTTTATATCAGTGTGTGGAAAACGTGGAATTGTGCTAATTGTTCACCTTCTTCCCAACAGTATAGTTGCTTAATTTCATGGGGGTTAATCTCTAAATAGAAGCATGTGTAAAAAGCAGCTAAAACTTTGTAAAAAAATTTTTTTTTAAAGTTTCTAGGAGTCTATAAGCTTATTGCAAAAGACACATAAAAACTTGGTCTCTAGAGAGGAACTGAGACCTTGAGTATTAGTTTTTTATACTTCACTCTAGAGATGTAAATCCACCATGAGGTGCACATAAACCTGATTATTTTAAAGCTGTGTTTTAATGACTGAGGGACCTTGCTTGAATGGCTCTGGTGCCACGGACACCTCCTTGCCTTTTCCAGGTAATCCAGGGTGAGCAAAGCTGGAGCAGTTAAACCCCAGGGACATGGAACACAATGCAGGAACTGTCTGGGTCTGGGCATGGGGAGCCTTGGATCTTCCCAGTGGCCGAAGTTCCCCACCTGCCATTCCCACACTCTTCCTCAGTCTTCTTTCAGCATTTTCCTGCTGGACCTTGGGAATGCTGCTCCAGCTGTGTTTTCCAAGCAGTCTGATTGCTTTAGCACAGTATTCCATGGAATTAGCAATGCTTCTAGGTGTCTAATTCTGATCAGAAGACTCCCTGTAAAACATGTACAAAGTAAATACTTGTGCTGTTATTACAAAATGTACTTATTCTGGGTTTTTCTTTCTACTTCATTGTTTAATTCTTTATTAATCTTTGTTTCAGTGTTCATAAATGAGAGGCAGACTGGGCTGCTAGATTTGCTCTAAGCTGTCTTAAAAAGACTTTTGAGTGAATATGTCCCACAGGGTGTGATAAAATAAAACCCAATGTGCTTTAGGCCAATATAAACACTGCAAAATTGAAACCTTTCGTCTTGCTGGAATCATCACTGGAGAAGCTTTCCAAAAGTGCCAGGAAATAATTCTGTGTGTCTGATTAACCCTGTCTGAGCAGCAAAACCATTAGCAGCTGATTAGATAAAATGGTCTACACTTTGGGCTTTTCTATTTATTTACTTATTTTATTTTTTATGCATTTTTATAGCAATATTACAGTGTACTGAAATGAGTTCCTATAAGCACCAGTGTTTCTGGTTGAATCACAGGATCCAAACTTCTCTGCGAGTAAGAACATGCCTGGCTGTGTTCGCAATTACCCTGTGTCCACAGCCTGGGTTTTTTGTTTGCCTCTGGAGTATCTCTGTGCCTAGGCTCACTGTGGGGGAGTGTGTGCAGAAATATGGAATATTGGCTCCTCCCAGGGAACTGAGGCTGCTGTGAAGCTTCAGCCTGGGCCCAGAGTGGTGATTGTCAAAGACATGGTGACAATCTGGGGATGCTCACTTGGGCTTGCACACCACTGCCTGTGTTCACTACCAAATAAATGTTCTAAATACTAAACATGATTGCATTTATCTTTAGTGAAAGTGATGAGTATTGTCATGAAATCTGGAGTGCTGGACTTTGGGGGATTTTTTCCCTTAAGTATCTCAAGTACTGATCAATTGCAACCCAGTAAAACCAGAACACATTTTGGACATATGTTTAAAACAGTGACTTGTATTCTTTTCTTTAGTTATGTAGGTGAAGCAGACTATTGTTACACCAAGGATGAATTTGACCTATTCCTCACACATCTGCCAGAATTTTCATTTATTTGGCTTTCCTTTTTATCAGATGATTTGGATCCTTTTTTTTTTTTTTTTTTGAGAGTTAACGTGGCATAAATTGCGGCTCCTTGGAGCCAGTTGTTGCTACAACTGAAGCTATCCATGAGATACAAATGAAATAGAAAATACATGAAATGGGATCATGGCTGAACACTATTGATGGTTTACCTCCCCAAAAAGAACAGGCTGTATCATCCCTGTGTTGTACAGTCTCATGTTTTAGAAACAGCATTACCTCTCCCATCTTTTACCACCCACTGTGGACTCCTTTTGCTGCAGTTCAGTAGTCTTAGATTATTTCTTGCTGGACAAGCTGTAATTTTAGAGGGGCTGTGGTTTAATTTTAAATCCTAGGAAAATGTTATTCTGCTGTGGTTGGAGGACAGACTAATTAAAATTATTGTTCCAACTCCTTCATAAGGAAATAAGAGCCTAAGTGCCTTCTTTGAGTGGAGATGGAAATAGATATCAGAGGCTATTGTTACTGTATTTTGATTTTTCTTTTTGAGCACTTCTCCTTTGGAAGTGTTTTCACTGGTGAGCTGAAGCATCCCGCTTTATTGCGGCTGAGAGAGCAGGAGTGGAGGTTTTAATTTGGCAGTTATATCCCTTTCCTAAGGGTGTCTTGCTGAGTTTTGAAGTTTTCTCTCACCTGGGAAGTTAGTGACTGCACTGACACCGCTGTCAGTTTATAAACCCAAAGCACAAGGCATCAATAAGAAGAATGAGCTATTTCAACTTGAAAGTTGCCATTTTTCTCTTCTCCCATGCAGTTGGTGTTGCAGGTTTTGGTTCTGATTAAAATGTAGCCTGAGGTTTGTTATCTGTGTGAAGCAACGCTATCTCTGGCACATTATTTAATCTACTAAGCATACAAACTGGTATGTTTAGTACAGTAGGCTTTCAAACAAAAATCATTTTTTTTAAAGTACAAATTCCTCACTGTGAGAGAGTATCAACAAAATGTTGTAGCAGTTGCTGCCTGAAAGAGCTGTGCATGCTTGCTATCAGATTGTTGGTGTGCGGATGCCTGTAATGACAACATGTAAAAGTGAGTGAGATCAGAGGGAGAGAAAAACAACAAACTTCAGAGTATCTGTAATAAAGCTCTAGCCCCATCCTATACATCCTGTAGGCAACAATCAAACAGTTTCTGTTTCTCCAAGGCATTGCAAATCTGACTGCACTTTCCCCCTCTCTTTTTGGCTTGGCTATTTACGAATATATGGAAAGTGTTTACTGGAAAAGTCCCTTCTGTTGCTGGCAGTTGGTTGCCAACTCTTGCTTTTACTGCCCTTGCCAAATGGTCCCTCTGCTTTGCAGAACATCACCTGGGCTTCTCTGAGCTGAAAAGAAGGGAAATGCTGGGAAATTTGGAAAAGAGTTTTTGATCTGCTGTCAAGGGTGACAAAACATTGATTAGAGGTACTGTGAGCAAATTGTTCATAAAATTTACCAGGGAAAAGTAACAAATATCAATGAAATTATGAACTGATAGTGTTGCTATGACTATTTTAAAATTCCATTTGTTGCAAAGCTAGTGTGGGATGAGACAGAATTGTATGTTCCTGTTAGGAAAAAGAGCACAGCTGTGCCTTTGCCATCAAATAATGTTGGCCAAGTCTCTGCTGACATGTAATTTTTGCCAGTGGTTGCTGCTATTTCTATTGAATCTTGGGGTTCCCTGTTCTTGTCATACTGCTGGGACCTCATCACCCTTGACTCAGGAAGGATATTTAAGCAGCTGCATCCTATGTTTTTGGTCTCCTTCTTCCAGGCCCTTCGTTACTGTGCCTCTATGTTGGTGTAGGAACATTCCCCTGAGGTGGTTGAGCTTGACTACAAGAAGCAGTCCTGCCATGGGGCTGTGGAGCTTGGTGCAACACACATTTTGCAAAATATTTTTGTTAAGTCTGTTAGTCTAGCTTCCCCCACCTCCCTAAATAACTGCTTTTCATTTTGTAGTGATTCCTGTTTGCAGTTCTAACACATACCCAGTCCAAGCTGTTGCATACTATAATCTGCTAAATTTGCTGGCAAAACTTGGCACTGTTCTTTTTCCCTTTTCCCCTTTTATTGACAGCATTAATGCTCTCTCCAAAATGTAGAGAGGAACAGCGCAATTTGTGAGGGTCAAATTTGACTTTGGATGGGAACACACTGTTCCTGTTGTAGTCTATGGAATCCTGGGGAAAAGTCTGATGGCAGAATTTCATTCCTCAGCAGAAAGATGTCTCATAGGCCATTGATTTGGTCTGTGGAAGAAATCTGATGTAATCTAGACCGTAGCTGGAGGGCACAAGGCCTTACTTTTGTCTGTTGTATGAAGTACAACAACATTTTGTGTTTTTATTGCTAAGTCCCTGATATTGTTATCAGAAATAGGAGGAAAAATCAGAAAGAAAAAATCAGAAAGAGGAGGAAACCCCCTAAACTGGTGGATGTTATATATAGAGCTCCACATTTCTCCCAGCACAGCCAGGAATCCTGAAGTTAGCATAACTCACCTAAATGGTGACAATTTTGTCATTTTTTCAGCATTTATGCGTTACTGGATTTACTAGGCCAGCTGTACCTCTCACTCTAAAAGTGTTGTAAATCTGTGGTAATGAGCTTGGAAGAAAGCCAGAGGCATTTACAAGTCAAAGAGAGGACCTGGCCCCCGATTAAGCTGCTCACTCCTGGGCAATCTTTATTAACCACAAGACATCAAAAGCAGTGTCCTGTCACTTTTTGAAGTGGGTTGAAAAAAATGGAATCATTTTCCATGGGACAGAAGAAACAGCCTGGTCCATAGTATCAGTTTTGCTGCTGAAAACTAAGGCAGAATGTGTTGGAGTCACCGTGAATAGCAGAGTTGGACACCCTGACAGCTGTGGGAAAGACTTGAGAGAGGGTGTGGAAACCTCTGAGAACACCGTGGAGATGACAGAAAGGTAAATTTTTAGTTGTAGATGACATAGGGGAAAACTGAGGATAGAGAGCACCCTAGAAACAAAGATGAGGGAAGATTTGTTGACCTGGTTCAGTTTTCATTATCTTGGGAGGAGCACTGACCTTTTGAAAAGAAAAAAAGGGTGAAGAGAGGTACTAACAAAGCTGGAATATTGTTAAAATCATGTGACTGAGGAATTATCAGGAGCTGGTGAGGATCAGGAACAGCAGGCCAGTATGCAGATTGAGAGGATATAGGAAGAAAATAAAATATATTTATACTGTTTCCCTGTGTTCTGAACTGTGGGAGACTGGAATGAGGAAGAGGCATAGCTGGACCTGGCTCTCAGTGCTCTGGTCTGGCTGACAAAGCAGAGATTGGTCAAAAACTGGGCTTTATGAATCTTGGAAGTCTTTTCAAATCTAAAAGATTCTGTGACTTCATTGTAGAAATAAAATAACCTTTTAAAATTCGATGTAATTGTTAATTATGTTTTTTTCTACATACTACCAAGTTGGATTTATTAATTGATTTTGCTGGTGTTAGTCTTTATTTTTATTCTGAAAAGTAAATCAAGGAGAGATCATTCTTAATTAGTCCATTCCTCTCTATTAGTACTGGAAAGCAAATAGCATCACTAAGGCTACTTGAGATAGATCTATGCACCCCAAAGCAAGTTGTGGTTCCCTGCATTGCTGACACATTTGGCTACAGGCACTGGGGATCTTTCTTCAGTAATGCTGGGACAGCCCACAAATTTGATGGAACCCAGTCAAGACCTATCCTCACAAGCCTCTTTTCCTCCAAAAGTTTCAGACTGAATCAGTGACATGTTCTCTTCTACTGCTACATATAATACCTTGTGTGCTATGAGCCAGCAGCCCAAACGGCTGACAGAGAACAGCTTCTTCCTTTGCTGGCACTGCTGCGAATGATTTTGCAAGTTATTTGCACTTTATTTTTTAACTATGCTATAAGGTTTGATGATTTCAAACAGTACAATTTCATACATTTTGATGGAGAGCCTTTTATGTTTTGCAGTCCCCCTATTAACAAACAATGAGAATGCAAAAATATCTTTGGAAATGGATGGAGCACACAAAAATAATAGTTTGTGCAAGAGACACACTCCCTCTTCACCACAGTAAATGACCTGTTTATGCCCAGTGCTTAAGACTTCATATTATTTTATTATTGAACAGAAAATGTCCCATCCTGAGTGAGTGAGGGAGGTTGTCATCATCCACCCTCTGGAATTCTTTTAGTTGTGGGGATATATTATTTTGATTAATTCCTTGATATAATGTTTTAATGAGTCGAGCCCTGAGGCCCAGCACAGCAAGGAGCTGCAGCTGCTCTAGCCAGGCCAGAGGAGGCTCCAGGATGAGCAGAGGGATGGAGCAGCTCTGCTGGGAGCAAAGGCTGCCAGAGCTGGGATTGTTCAGCCTGCACAGGAGAAGCTGGGGGGTGACCTCAGTGTGGCCTTGCAGTGCCTGAAGGAGCTGCAGGAAAGATGGAGAGAGACAATTGTCAAGGGCTGGAGGGACAGGACACAGGGAATGGCTTCCCAGTGCCAGAGGGCAGGGCTGGATGGGATCTTGGGCAGGAATTGTTCCCTGGGAGAGTGGGGAGGCCCTGGCACAGGGTGCCCAGAGAAGCTGTGGCTGCCCCAGTGGAAGGTGTCCCTGCACATGCCAGGGATGGAATAGGATGGGTTTTATGTTCCCTTCCAACCCAAACCATTCTGTGATTCTATGATTCCTCTGATAAATATGAAACCACTTTTGATTTTGTATTACATTCAACAACGCCTTGTCGTGTTCCTTCTTATAAGTTTTACATAGACTGTTACTGTTCGGATACCCCAAACTTGCTGTCTGTTGGAAATAGGATATGCAGTGTCCAAAATATAAAGTCATGACTAATATTTGTCACCTGTCTTTCAGAACATAAACCCATTAAATTCTCAGAACTCTCTGGCACCTTGCAGTCCAAAATCAACAAGGTACTTGGCCCTTCCATGCACATTTTGAAGGCCAGTGCTGTAAGTTTACTAAAATCTGGGGAGCTGCAATGACTCACAAGAATAAACAGTACTTGGAATTTGTTAAATAGTCATTAAAAGTTACTTGATATGAACATTAATATTTTCTTTGAGTTATTTAATATTGCAGACTTGAATTCATGACAATATCAACTGAGAAGCAAATGTGGCACTGAAAGTGATTTATTCTTGCAATAATGGAAAAATCTTCTGGTAAGGCATGTGTAGGGACCAGAGGATTTAACCGGAGATGGATGTTAAAATACATAAAATAAATAAATAATTTACTTTCTTTGGGTTTTTCCTTAGCCAATCTGTGTCTATTGAGTGCAACGACAGTAGGATCAGCTGCACCTATTTTAAATCAACTTTCATTAATGCTCTGAGGGAAGCAATGCTGCTCAAACAAGTTCCAGGTGGACAATCCTTTTTGCCCAATAATGAAAGGAAATAAAAGGTGGAATTTGCTGTGGAAGAAAAATGGCGGACAACCTAAGCTCAAAAGAACGTGAAACTTTAACTTTTGAAAGTTTTTTTACAATTCAGTATGACATTTCCAATAATTTTTTACCTTTTTCAGAGGAGTCAGGAGAGTTTTTTTCCCCTTTCTGAGCATCTTTTTTCCCCAGAAAGAGGAACCAAAATTATTTTGATTCAAAGCACCATAGCGATGGTTGGCTATGAAAATTTTCGTGCAGGAAATGACACATCTAGCCAGATTATGGACAGAAGTGAACGTGGTAGGTAGACAACCACAACCAACAACAATGGAGCAAATAGATTCAGAAATTGAAGAAGGGACAACAACAGCACCAAAAAATACCCAGCCCAAACCAAAACTGATTATATTTCTGTTTGGTTTCATTTTAGTAAGACCAGTTTGGTCTGAATATGACCTTTTCAGTGATGGATGCCACTTCTTACACCCTCCTCCCCATGTCACAGTGTCCATCTGCACTGTGTTACAGCAAACACCAAAGATTTTTGGCAGAGTGCTTAGAAAAATTTTCAGCTAGAATGGAGGATTCAACAGCACATCAATAAACAAAGATAATCCTTTTTCCTGCACATGTTCTCTCTCCGGTATAAAAGTGTCATTCTTCTTTACCTTTGTTTTTGGAGAAGGGAAAAAGAAGAATTTGAATTAAAATGGGACAGGCTATTTTAATAAATATGTCCTTATCTTCAAAAGATAATAATTATGTTTCAGGCAGATTTTGTAAAGATTAATTAAATCATGCTTACACAACAAAGATTCTTGGGAAAGGGACTGATAGATATACAATAGAAATATGCCAAATACTCTGGGTTGTGTGCCAAAGTGAAAAAGTGAAAGGGCTGGACTGCACAAGTGTCTTTAAAATAAGATACTTTTTGTTCAATAGAGTGGTGTTTACTGACATTTAATCAATTTTTCTAATTACTTTTAAAGTCAAGAGGGTGGGATAGGATATCCCAAGTTCAGGTTCAGTTTCCACTATCAAAGAATATATGAAAGTATAAATTACAGTTTAGAAAACTTGGGCTGAGATAGCTTTCTTTAAAGCAGATAATCTTGGCCAGGATACTTTAAAGTTTTTATTGGCCTTCTATTGTGAGAAAAAGAAATTGAGACTGATATGAGAAGAGACAGACCTTACAGAGGTGGAGGCTGCAGGACCTGATGGGCTGTCAGTGCATCCTGGGCTAGAAAATGATGGTAGCTGAAAATCCTTCCTGAAAACCTGAGGATGGTGAAAATCTGGATAAAAAATCTCTTTTTGGGACTCAATGTCACCATTTTTTTAGGAGGTATCTACAGTCAGTAGGTGTGCTGTGTTCTTTATCCTTTCTCCTGAGGCAGGCTGGACTCATTACCTGGTTATTAAAAATTATTAGGATTATTTTGTCCTTAAGTTTTTGGAGACTTGCAAATACATTTTCCTCATTTTCATGTTTAAAAGGCCAGTGTGCATGACAGCATGAAGGACATCCCTGTGCAGGCTGGAGCTAGTTTAGAGCTCAGTGAAAAACTGCAGAAACCCCATTTTACTGCAAACTCCAGGAAATAATTTTGTTTTGTATTTAGAGGGGGAGAAAAAATGACATTACCCAAGGCTAGAAAGTAATACAGTAATAGAAAAGTCTCTACAGTAGTACTTCTGAAAATGTAGTCAAAACAAAACAGAAAAAAAGGACACTGGTAATGTTTTTTTTACGTAAAAACCAAGATATATTAATATTGGTTAAGCTTTTTTTCTTCCTGCCGGCCACTGTAACAGTCTTAAGAAAATCTGGAAACGTCTGTTTGTTATTTAATAGACATCCCTGCTTTTCAGCTTTTTAGATTTAACACTATTATATAGTCCTGTTCCAAGACCCTTCCTCTTGATTTATCCTGGGCTAAGCAAGAATAACGAAGTCGAGATCTCGGTGGAAGACACGAAATGTGAGTTACTGCCAGTTGACTGCAGTGATAAGCCTGAGAGGTCTGGAGGTTATCAAGGAGGGGTTTGGCTATGCAGATGAAAACATTGGGAAAGTCAGGCTTGAGCTGGACCTTACCTGAAACTTGCTGACCGGAGCCACTGACAAAGGTTTGGGAAAGGCCTGGGAATGGTTTGGGAAAAACTTAGGGCAGAGACAATGCATCACTAAACTCAAGGTGAATGTCAGAACTGTTCTCTCCTTCCCAGGACTTTTGCAACAGCTTTTTTACTCTTTCTGCTTATACCCCAGTATTCCAGAGGAAGACTAATTGCCTTGGCTGCTTGCATGTGCCTTTGTCCAGCTAGGGAATAACACAAAGAAATATAAATATCTTTTAGAAGGTGGGAGTGCCTGGGCTTTGCCTTACTTCCAGTCAGTGGTTATTTTGGTTCTGGCTTTGTTTTCTTTTAAATAAATTCAAGCAATTTAAGTTTATGCCCTCTTTTGGGCTGGAAAAGACTTGCTGCCCAAGTCACTGAAAAGAAGCTGCTTTCTGCAGATTGAGAGGTCTTATAGAGAAAATTAGCACATGTAGCATGAGAGACACAAAAGTGAAAGACTGTTTGTCAGATAATCTGCATCCTCATCAACTCTGCACTTACCTGAAAATGCTTTTCACTTTCTACATTGTTCCAGGTGATTAATTAAAAGAAAATCTGACTGTGATATATCACCCTAATTTTGTATTGAGACTGTATTAAAATGATTTTTCATTTAAAAAAATCTCAATTATAATGACCTAATTAATACTGATCATAAAGATAAATGAAAAATTATAAGTATTTTTATCTGTTTAAAAAAATATGTATATGAAGTTGCTGTTTATAAAGTTTGCCACCAGTTTATTCATCTGCATTATTTTCTCTCTATTTCTGAAGGTTCAGAAGCAGAATAGTAAGTGTTTTATTCTCCTCAGGCATACTTACCTGTTTTAAAAAACAAAGCTCATGTATTTGTATAGTTTGTGCATCAGAAACAGGACTGGCATGTCTGTGCTTTGCCACACAACTACCCTGACATCTTGCAATCCCAGTTCTGTAATGATGTGTCTGTTAAAAGGATGAAAAGCTGAAGTGTACTACCGGGAGTGAGAAAGATCTGCTGACCTGGAACCAGTCAAATCTGCAAAGACGTTGAGACTGAGTAACGCATGAGCCAGGAGCACTACTTAACAAAGCATAAATTAAAACTTGGGAGAGATCAATTTATTAAATGTGTAAAGCATCTGTGATTCCTACTTTGAAAAGTACTTCAACACTCATAAAAATGAGGCACGTCTCAAAGTGAGATCTAATGGCTTTGGGAGATTCATAAATTTCAGTAACAATGCTCCTTTGAGCACTGATGAACTTAAGCTGTACGTGCAAAATAATTCCATTAAAAATTCACTGCCCATGTCAGTGGACAAAAGAGCTGATTTTTTTACAGGTAACTTCGATGGGGAGACTGCAATTTCCCTGATTACGATTTCAGATTATTTTTATTAGCGATTTGCAAATTTTTTACGTGCTGGAAGGAAGAGATGTAATCAAAGGTACCTGGATGGCCTGGAGAGATGGGGACTCCTTGAAGTTCAACAAGCACTGGTGCTGCACCTGGGCCGGGGCAACCCCTGGGGCTGATCCAGACTGGGGATTAAGTAGGATACAGAGATTTTGATTGTGAGGATGACTATTATTAGATTTATTGCCAATACAGTTTCTACGTAACAACTCTTACTATCCACTATCGCAGTATATTCAGATTTTGATCACTCCTGTTGAGTCAGAAGCTTCAGTGAGACCCCCCCTGACTTTCTAAACTACTCAAGAGAACTCTCAGATTAGTCGCAGATATGGTCACAGTCTATAAAAGGTCACAATTTTACCAAGATCAGCTGGAAACATACAGACTTACAGTCCCTGCCTGTGCAGAATTTGCAATTGCAAAGCAACAAAGTACCTATGGGGTTGATTTTCCCTTTTGCAGGACAGTGTGCACCAAAGACAGTGGCAAACATCCAAAGAGATCCCAAGGGAGATGGAGAGAGACTTTTGACAAGGACATGGAGTGAGAGGACAAGGGCGAGTGGTTTTAAACTGGCTTTAGGGAGGAATTGTTTCCTATGAGGGTGGGGAGGCCCTGGCACAGGGTGCCCAGAGAAGCTGTGGCTGACACAAATCCCAGGTAATATCCAGGTGAGGATGCTTGGCTCCTCCCCCTGGGTGGGGGGGAGGGTTAATGCTCCTAATGCACCCTAATGCTCCTGTGTAGACCATGGTATGGTACTAAAATTGCTTTATTGGTCTGTTATGTCTATTGCATGATGACATCTGAGGCAATGAACATCATATGGAGCATAAACTCAATTTTGTTTGCATGTCTCAGTCTAGGATGCTACTTCTGGGGCCTCAACAATCACACCAAGCCCCTGTGGGGAGGGCTAAATAATAATTTTTTCCAGCCTTTCAGGCCTGGCACAGCAGTTTTTTAAAATACTGAGTTCTCTGGATGCCAAGGACAGCATAATATTGTTGTTGGTTCTGCTTTGTCTTCTCTGCATGGCCTGCACCATGCTTAGAAACCAAGCACTACATGGTGTGGTGCAGTGTCTTCTTGAGGAAGAGGGAAAAAGAACCAAATGCAAAGCAACAGTGTCCATCCATGTCTGCACAGGCTGTCACAGAGGAGGAAGTAACCAAGGTGCCATCAGCACCTCCACACAAACCATCACTGAACCAGAACAGCCTAAACTGGTAGCAGTTGCCCCTGTTCAGAAGAAGAAATCAAAGAGCAAATCAGTCCGCATAGTGACTGACGAGGATGCAGCAGGACCTTCACACCCAGCAAAGGAGACAGAGCCAGAGATCATCACTCGCTCTCTGTCCCTGGGTGAGCTGCGTGACCTGCGGAGGGAATTCACCCGTCGGCCAAACGAGTCTATCCTGACCTGGCTGCTCCGCATCTGGGACGCTGCAGCCAATGACACCATTCTGGATGGAAGTGAGGCCAGGCAACTGGGATCTCTGTCCCGGGATGTGGTCATTGACCAGGGGATCAGGAGAACCCAAGAAACTCTCAGCCTCTGGCAGTGACTACTAACAAGTGTGAGGGACAGATACCTTTGTAAAGAAGACCTTCAGGTGCACCAAGGAAAACAGAGCACAATAGAACAAGGTATCTGATGCCTGAGGAAATTGGCTGTGCTGGAGATCATTTTCTCAGAAGGTAAGAGATTTCCTAAAAGCCCAGATGATGTCCAGTGCACATCGCAGATGTGGTTGAGGTTTGCACAACTTGGACCAGAGATATACTCCCATTACCTGGCAAAGCTGCAATGGAGGGAAGGCGAGGACAGGGTGGGTGTCTTGGTCAATAAACTAAGAATTTACGAGGACACTGTCACCGCCCCATTTTGTACCCATGTCTCATCCATGGAAACAAGGCTGGCTGAGCAAGTCCAGAGTTTGATTGAAGAAGGCCATCAGAAACTGAAGAAGGAACTTAAGGAAGAAATTTACCACATGTTCCCAGAACCAACAAGAGTCTCTGCCATTAGGAGCAGGCATCCTCCAGCCAGGAAGAGAGGATATACCCCATGAGTTAAACCTCTGGTCTTTTCTTCAGGAACATGGAGAAGACATGAGGAAGTGGGATAGACAACCCACCTCCTCCTTAGCAGTCTGGGTATATGAACTGAAAAGAGGCACACCTACCACAAGGAGCTCATCTAGAGTCAGGGCTGCTCCAGTCTCTCGTGCACAGAAATCCAGATGGTATAGGAATGATGACTGATCCACTTGAAGGGACCTCAAGAACATATTTACAGGAAGAGAGTGATACGTACCATGACCAGGAGTAGGGGGGCCCTACCTCTAGCCAGGTAGAGGAAAAGGAACAATTGGATCCATGAGACTCTGTGGATCTGATGGCCTGGCACATCTGATCCACAAAAATATATGGCTTTGGTTGACACTGGTGCCAGTATACCCTGATGCCATCAGGGTATGTAGGAACAGAACCCATTTCTATTTCTGGGGTGACAGGAGGGTCCCAGCAGCTGACTGTAGTGGAAGCTGAAGTGAGTTTAACTGGGAACGGGTGGCAAAAACACCCCATTGTACTGGCCCAGAGGCCCCGTGCATCCTCGGCATAGACTATCTCAGAAATGGATATTTCAGAGACCCAAAAGGATATCGCTGGGCTTTTGGGATAGCTGCTGTAGAGAAAGAAGGCATCAGACAACTGAATACCTTGCCTGGTCTCTCAGATGACCCATTTGCTGTGGGACTGCTGAGAGTTGAAGAACAGCAAGTACCAATTGCCACAGCAACAGTGCACCGTCGGCAATACCACGCTGACAGAGACTCTGTGACTCCGATCCATGAGATGATTCGTAAACTGGAGAGCCAAGGGGTGGTCAGTAAGGCTCATTCACCTTTTAACAGCCCCATCTGGCCAGTGCGTAAGCCCAGTGGGGAATGGAGACTGACAGTGGATTACCGTGGTCTGAATGAGGTCACGCCACCACTGAGCGCTGCTGTGCCAGACATGTTGGAGTTGCAGTATGAGCTGGAGTCCAAGGCAGCAAAGTGGTACGCGATCATCGACATTGCCAATGCCTTCTTCTCCATTCCTGTGGCAGCAGAGTGCAGGCCCCAGTTTGCTTTCACCTGGAGGGGTGTGCAGTACACCTGGAGCCGACTGCCCCAGGGGTGGAAGCACAGTACCACCATCTGCCATGGACTGATCCAGGTGAGGCTCTGGAACATCTACAGTACATCGATGACATCATCATATGGGGGAACAACAGTAAGGGAAGTCTTCGAGAAAGAAGAGAAGATTTTCCAGGTTCTGCTGAAGGCTGGTTTTGCCATTAAACGAAGTAAGGTTAAGGGACTGGCTTGAGAAATCCAGTTTCTGGGAGTCAAGTGGCATAATGGACATCGCCAGATACCCACAGAGGTCATCAATAAGATCACCGCCATGTCCCCACCTACCAACAAGAAGGAAACACAAGCTTTCCTAGGTGCCATAGGCTTTTGGAGAATGCACATTCCCGAGTACAGCCAGATTGTGAGTCCTCTCTGCCTGGTTACCCTCAAGAAGAACGATTTCCACTGGGGCCCTGAAAAGCAACACGCCTTTGCCCAGATTAAGCAGGAGATCACTCATGCGGTAGCCCTTGGCCCAGTCAGGATGGGACCAGAGGTAAAGAATGTGCTCTACTCCACAACCAGGAGCCATGGTCTGTCCTGGGGCATTTGGCAGAAGGTGCCTGGTAAGACTCAGGGTCAACCACTGGGATTCTGGAGCCAAAGCCACAGAGGGTCCGAAGCCCATTACACTCCCAGAGAGAAGGAAATCTTGGCTGCCTGTGAACAAGTTAAAACTTTCTCAGAAGTAATTGGCACTGAAACGCAGCTGCTTTTGGCACCCTGAGTACTGGTACTGGGGTGGATGTTCAAGGGAAAGGTTTCTTCCATGCATCATGCCACCAACACCACATGGAGCAATTGGATTGCCCTCATTACTCAGCATGCCCATACTGGAAACCTGAATCAGCCTGGGATGCTGGAAATTATAACAAACTGGCCTGAAGGTGAGACTTTTGGATTTTCTTCTGAAGAAGAAGAGCAAGTGACATATGCCAAGGAAGCCTCACCACATGACGAGCTACCAGAGACTGAACGACAATATACTTTCTTCACTGATGGTTCCTGCTGAATTGTAGGTGCTAACTGGAAATGGAAAGCTGCAGTATGGAGCCTCACATGACGAGTCGCACAAGCTACCAAGGGATAAGGTGGATCAAGTCAGTTTGCAGAGATTAAAGCTGTCCAGCTGGCGTTGGGTATTGCCAAATGAGAGAAGTGACCGTGGCTTTATCTCTACACCGACTCATGGATGGTAGCTAATGCTCTGTGGGGATGGCTGAATCACTGGAAAAAGGCCAGCTGGCAGTGCAGAGGAAAACCCATCTTGGCTGCTGAGATTTGGCAGGACATTGCCGCCTGAGTAGAGAGGCTGACTGAAGGTTCGACACGTGGATGCGCACGTACCCAAGAGTCAGGCTAATGAAGAGCATCACAACAATGAGCAGGTGGACAAAGCTGCCAAGGTGAAAGTGTCACAGGATCTAGACTGGCAGCACAAGGGGGAATTATCCCTAGCTTGTTGGGCCCATGATGCCTCTGGTCATCAGGGGAGAGATGCAACATACTGATGGGCCCGTGACCGAGGGGTGGACCTTACTATGGACAGCATCTCACGGGTCATCCATGACTGTGAGACCTGCGCTGCAATCAAACAGGCCAAGTGGGTGAAGCCTCTGTGGTACGGTGGACGATGGTTGAAGTACAGGTATGGGGAAGTTTGGCAAATTGACTGCATCACCCTTCCCCAAACCTGCCAAGGCAAGTGCTACGTGCTGACCATGGTGGAAGCCACCACTGGATGGTTGGAGACCTATCCTGTGCCTCATGCCAGTGCCTGGAACACCATCCTGGGCCTGGAAAAGCAGGTCTTGTGGAGACATGACACCCCTGAGAGAATCGAGCTGGACAACAGGACCCATTTCAACAACAGCCTTATAAACACCTGGGCTAAAGAACATGGCATTGAATGGATATATCCCATCCCTTATCATGCACCAGCTGCTGGGAAAGTTGAATGGTGCAATGGACTATTTAAGACTACCCTGAAGGTGCTTGGCAGGGGGACCTTCAAGAACAGGGAAATGAACTTAGCAAAGGCCACCTGGATCGTCAACCCGCGGCTCCATCAACCGACCTGATCCTGCCCAATCTGAACCCTTGCACACAGTGGGTGGGATAAAGTCCCTGTGGTACACATGAAAGGTATTTTAGGAAAGACTGTTTGGATTAACCCCCCCTCAGGCAAAGGCAGACCCTTCTGTGGGATTGTTTTTGCTCAAGGACCTGGTTACACTTGGTGGGTAATGCAGAAAGATGGGGAAACCCATTGTGTACCACAAGGAGACCTAATTTTAAGAGAGAACTGTGTGTAAGGTTTCGTTCTTTATGTATCTATATATGTATGTGTATATCTATCTATCTATCTATCTATCTGAGTGTATTGATTTGGGTATGATGTAGATGGCAATAGAAAAAGGGGTGGATTATGTCCTAGGTTACAATGTAAGATGTGCCCAAAGTATGTATTCTATCACCATCTTCATGAGCTGTTGAAACCATGGTTGAGCAGTGTTTTCCCTTGCCCCCTCCTCCAGCTATCTGCTGTTAATGGGCCATCAATGCCTTGCCCCATGACTCACAGGTAACTCCCTCTGGGAGCCATCTCTGTTTAATGGGCAATCAAGGATCCATTACATGACTGGTGGAATGATATCAGCCCGTTGTGAGATGCCCTGCCCAGGGGGAGGAGCCAAGCATTCTCACCTGGATATTATCTGAGATTTGGGGCAGCACAGGGAACTCTTGCCCACTGGGTTCCCGGAGGACAAGATCTACCAGACCTTTCTACAGGACCACTTCATCTGGACTGCTACCATCACCCTCACAATCAGGTTGTATTCTGACTACATGAGTGATCTTCTGTGCTCCTGCTTTTATTTTATTTTACTTTTTTTCCCCTTCCTATTAATTTGTTTTTCTGACTTGGAGTCTCTCACCGGTTTTGCTTTCAAACCAGTACACCATGACAGAATTTTGAGCAAAGCCACCAATATTTGGCCTTTTCTATTAGGATTGTCCAAAAAAAGAGTGACTACAGGTATGTCTTCTTTTGATTCATTAAGAAAGGATTATGCCAGGTAGAAAGAGAGGAGTAGGACAAGTAGTATTTTCCTTCAGACAGCCATTCACATATATCTGCTTATTTTGTTATGGCACAATCACTGAAATAATAATAAAAACCACCTGGAATGAAAAATCAGCAGTTTGTTTTTTTTTTTAAAAAATCATAATCTGTTCTTTATTAACTGATAGGAAGTTTTCTTGCTTGGTACATAGACTTTATATCTCAGGAGTGCAAGCACATCAATGAGGTTATGTTTTTTATTTTCCTGAAGTCATTGGAGTAACTTTTACTCACTTGCCTAGTACTTTAGAATATTGTTTTAATGTGTTGTTCCTGCTTGCCTGAGATTTATCTCTAGCATGTAAAGAAACCCCTACGATAAAATGGAAGAGGAGGTTTGGAAAAACACATTGTTTTCTGGATTTAGAGCTGAATAATGGCCTTAGTGCTGATTGCTGGTCATTGCTGGTCCTTTCTCTGGATGCTAGACTTTATTATCTTTGAAAATCTAGTCAAACTGTAACATAATTTGCAGTTGCAATGCACATCTAAATGCTGTTTCTGTGCAGCTTGTGTGGGTCTTGCCAGAATCAGTCCAACTGCAGTGATCCAGCCCAGCAGGGAGGGAGTCCCATTTCCTGGATGCAACATCTCTCTTTCTCTCTTTCTCTTTCTCTCTTTCTCTCTTTCTCTCTTTCTCACTTTCTCTCTTTCTCTCTTTCTCACTTTCTCTCTTTCTCTCCTTCTTCTTCTCTTTCCTTCCCCTTGTCTCTGACATCAGCAGTTCAGTCAAACCCACACAACTGACTTTGCCCTGTGCTCTCCTTTGCACCTTCACTGGGTCACAGCCCTTCCTGAGCATTTGGAGAAGCGGCTCAGCACAAGGGGCTGCAAGCCCCCGAGGCCGGCGGCTGCTCCAGGCCCCTCCCAGTGCCTGGGGCTGTGGAAGGGCTGCCACGGGGGCCCTTTGTGACACAGGCACCTTGTGTCCGGGCCCTCGGTGACACTGCGGAACACTGTGGTGCCCCAAGTGCCTTGTGACATCTCAGAGCCCCGCCCCGGCTGAGGGTATCCAAGGGACACTGCAGGGCCCCGGGCCAGCCAGTTCCACGAGAGTGTCTGTGTCCCAGGACCTCTGTGTGCCACAGGATGTCAGACATGGAAGAGAGCAAGGCAAACCCCAAGTCCCAGCCCTCCAGCCCCTTGCCCAGCTGGCTGCAAGACCAGGAGCTATCCCCAGGAGATGCTGGCACCTCCCAGGAGGCATCCCCAGGGGAACCATGCAGGGAGCAAGAGCTGTCTCAAGGGGTACCCGGTAGCTACCAGGAAGTGCCCCAAAGGGAAGCTTCTGCTAAACCAGAGCTGACCCCAGGAGATGCCCATAGCTCCCAGGAGCTCTCTGAATTGGATGAAGATGTTGACCAAGAGACATCCCAAGAAGACTCCTGGGATTACTCAGTCTCGGACCTGTCTGAAGAAAACTCCTGGGATTACTCTGTCTCGGAGCTGTCCCAGGAAAATTCCTGGAATTACTCTGTCTCGGAGCTGTCCCAGGAAGAAGATGAAAGCTACCAGGAAGATTCTGACGGGGAGAAAGGAACTGAGCAAGAGCATTTCCAGGGAGAATTGCCTAGCTCCCCAAAAGAACAGAGGCCCCAAGAGCTGTCCCCCAGAGCAGTCTGCAACCACCAGGACAGCGCAGACTGTACTGGCCAAGAGCTCCGTGGAGTGCAGGACTCCATTGGGCAGGAGGCCAGTGGCAGTGTTGGGAGGCCTTCTGTGCAGTCCAGCCGGGCAGACAACAACGACCAAGGCCTGATGCGGGACACCCAGGTACAGCGAGCCATCCCAGTCCTGCAGCTCAAGACCTTGCTGCAGAAGGGTGGCAGCTGCGACAGAGCGCGTGTCCTGCAGCAGTGCAGGGGAGGAGACGAGGCCAGGCAGCAACAACAGGGAAGCTTTCTAAGAGATAGGCTCCCTGTGCTTCCCTCTTGGGAGGCTTGGACTGCGTGCCGGTCTCTTTGTGGAGGGCACAATTCCATTGGCCAGGAGGTGGATGAAGGCAATGGACGGGCACAGGCTGCACCTACAGGCGACAGACCGACTTGGGAGGACCATTGGCAGGCTTGGGCTGCTCGCCAGGTCATTCAGCCGTGTCCCCAAGAGCGGCTCCGTGCCTTGCGCAGCCCTGTGCTGCCCCGAGCCCGCATGGGACCCACACCTCCTCCTGAGCAGCCGGCTCCCCGCAAGAAAGGCCGCTCGCTCTTCAGGCGGGCGCTGCGGGCGCTGCGGAGGCTGTGCTGCTGCTGCTGCTGCTGCTGCCGGGCGGCACAGACGGAGCTTTAGTGCCCGCTGCCAGCAGCACCAGGCCTGGAGATGGCGGCTGGCCCGCGGCCTGCCCGGCGCCTGAGGGAGCCGCACGGCCTGCCTCGGCCTGCACGTGTCCCTGCGGGCCCAGCCATCCCCGGCTGCCTTGGAGCACCCCCGCTGGCTCTGCCCAGGAGCAAATGGCAGCCATGTGGCCAGCCCCAAAGCGGCAGCCCTGGGGGACACTCGGTGCCAGGGGCTCGGTGCTGCATCCCAGCCAATCATCCAGCTGGGAAGGGACCTGGGAACTCAGCCGGTCCCACTCTCAGCCTGGCAGCACCGTCGTCACCCCTGAACCGTGTCCCTGAGGGCCGCCCACCTCCACACCACTCTTGACCACCTCCAGACTGACTCCAGCACCTCCCTGCTGGAACCTCTTCCAAGGACTGACCATCCTGTCAGGAAACAGCAGCTTCTGATACTGAGTCTTCACCTCACCTGC
This sequence comes from Phylloscopus collybita, assembly GCA_027886175.1. Classification (NCBI taxonomy): domain Eukaryota; kingdom Metazoa; phylum Chordata; class Aves; order Passeriformes; family Phylloscopidae; genus Phylloscopus; species Phylloscopus collybita. Next base: position 2,103,502 of record JAJNNQ010000043.1, read on the forward strand.
TGGAATCTGAGGCCATTTCCTCTCATCCTCTCATCATGCTGATCCTTTGGCATTTTGTCCGTGAGGAATGGACAAACAGCAGGTGTTGGTCCCAGGACATGACCCCATACTACCGGACTGTGACACACACAATTCTTAGGAAACAAAAGAAAGATAGATTTAAGCAATAGTAGTAGAAAGAGAAAAAAGAAAAACAAAAAACCCCACCAAAAATGAAGAAACCCACACCATAAAAAGCACAAAACCTCCAAAATCCCAACAAAAATAATAAGAATAGGAAAAGAAATACCAATAAGAAGACGCTGTAGCAGATAAGAAAGTAGTAGTAATACTAACACTACTAAAAATAAGGATAAGAATAGGAATACAAATAAGAATAAGATTATAAATAAGAATAAGAGTAGCAAAAAATAGGAAAATAATCAGAATAAGAGAAGAAATAGGGAAACAATAAGATTAAGAAAAGAAATAAGATAAAGAAGGAGAAGGAGAAGGAAAAGAAGTAGAACAAGAAGAACGAGAGCAAGAAGAAAAAGAATAAATAGAAGAAGAGCAAGAAGAACAAGTATAGCAAGACGAAGAACAAGACCAAGAAGAACAAGAAGTATAACAAGAATCAGAATCAGAATAAAAAAAACAAAACAAAAGTAGAAGGAGAACAACAAGAGGAAGAACAAGAGGAAGAACAAGAGGAAGAACAAGAAGTATTAACAAGAAGCAGTTCAAAAAGACCAAGAAGACGGAGAACATGAGGCAATGAGGACAAGTCATAATCCCTCGGAGAGTCCCAAAGCACTCCCCAGGCTCGTTGCTGAGGTCTTGCAACTGAGCACTGCGCAGAGGGTTGAAGTGCTCATCCTACACCTGTCTCTGTCTCCCTCTGTCTCCCCACCTGCTACCTGGATCCTTCCTTCCTTCCTTCCTTCCTTCCTTCCTTCCTTCCTTCCTTCCTTCCTTCCTTCCTTCCTTCCTTCCTTCCTTCCTTCCTTCCTTCCTTCCTTCCTTCCTTCCTTCCTTCCTTCCTTCCTTCCTTCCTTCCTTCCTTCCTTCCTTCCTTCCCTCTCTCTCTCTCTTTCTCTCTCTCCCTGTTTATGTCACTTTCGCTCTTTCTTTCTCTCTTTCTTAGTTTCTTGCTCTCTTCTTGCCTATCTTTCGCTCTTTTTTTCTTCCTTTTGCTCTTTCTTTTTCTCTTTCCCTCTTTTGCTTTTTCTTTCTCTCCTTCAATCTTTTTTTGCTCTTTCGCTCTTTTTTTCGCTCTTTCTCTTTTCTCTTTCTTTCTTTCACTCTTTCTGTCTTTTGCTCTTTTTTTTTTGTTCTTTTGCTCTTTCTTTCTTGCATTCTCACTCTTTTACTCTTTCGCTCTTTCTTTCTCCCTTTCTTAGTTTCTTTCTCTCTTTCAGTCTTTCTTCCTTTTGATCTTTCTTTCACTCTCTTTTTTCTTTCTCTTTTTCGCTTTCTTTCTTTCTTTCTTTCTTTCTTTCTTTCTTTCTTTCTTTCTTTCTTTCTTTCTCTCTCTCTCTCTCTCTCTCTCTCTTTCTCCTTCTCTCTTTCTCTGTTTTTCTCTCTCTTGCTCTTTCTCTCGTCTTCTCTTTCTTTCTTTTGCTCTTTCTTTCGCTCTTTCTCTCTTAGTTTTTTCTTAGTTCTTTCTTTATTTCATTCTTTCTCTTGCTCTTCTTTTTGCTCTTTTTCACTTTTTCTCTGTTTCTTTTTTTCTCTTTTTCTCTCTCTTTCTTTTTTCATTCTTTGTTTTTCTCTCTCTTGCTCTTTCACTCTTTCTCTCTTCTTCCCTTTCTCTCTTCTGCTCTTTCTGTCTTTCGCTCTTTTTTTGGTCTTTTGTTCTTTCGCTCTTTCTTTCTTTCTTGCACTCACTCTTTTGCTCTTTCGCTCTTACTCCCTTTCTTAGTTTCTTTCTGTCTTTCAGTCTTTCTTCCTTTTGCTCTTTCTTTTGCTCTTTCAGTCTTTGTCTTTCTTTCGCTCTTTCTTTCAGTCTTTCTCGCTTTTTTTTCTTTCTCTAGCTTTTTCGCTTTCTGTCTTTCTCTCGTTCTCTCTTTCTCTCTTTCTTTTTTCCTCTCTTTTTCTCTCTTTTTTCTTTCTCTGTTTTTCTCTCTCGCTCTTTCACTCTTTCTTTTGCTCTTTCTCTCTTCTTCTCTTTCTTTCGCTCTTTTGCTTTTTTGATTAATTTTTTGCTCTTTCTTTCTTAGGGCTTTCTTTCTCGCTTTCTTTCTCTTTCTTTTTTTCTCTTTTTCTCTCTCTGTTTTTCTCTCTCTTGCTCTTTTGCTCTTTCTTTCTCTCTTCTGCTCTTTCTGTCTTTCGCTCTTTTTTTTTGGTCTTTTGTTCTTTCGCCCTTTCTTTCTTTCTTTCTTGCACTCTCACTCTTGCTCTTTCGCTCTTTCTCCCTTTTCTTCTTTTGCTCTTTTGCTTTTACTTTCTCACTCTCTCTTTCTTTTGCTCTTTCTTAGTTTCTTTCTTTTTCAGTCTTCCTTTTGCTCTTTCTTTCGATTATTTTTTTGCTCTTTCTCTCTTTCTTAGTTCTTTCTTTCATTCTTTCTTTTGCTCTTTCTTTCTTAATTTCTTTCTTCTCTTCTTTCTTTTTTCTTTCACTCTCGCTCTTTCGCTTTTTCGCTCTTTCGATCTTTCACTCTTTCTTTCTGTCTTTCTGTCTTCCTCTCTTTTTCTATCATTTTTTCTTTCACTCTCTCTTTCGCTCTTACGCTTTATCACTCTTTCCCTCTCTCTTTCTTCTCTCTTTCTGTCTTTCTTTCTCTCTCCCCTTTTTCTCTTTCTCTCTTTCCTTCTCTCCTTCTCTCTTTTTCTATTTCTCTCGCTCTTTTGCCGTTTCTTTCTTTCTTTCTTTTTCTTTCTTTCTTTCTTTCTTTCTTTCTTTCTTTCTTTCTTTCTTTCTTTCTTTCTTTTCTTTGTTTCTCTCTGTCTCGCTCTTTTGCTCTTTCTTTCTCTCTGAGTTTCTTTCTTTCTTAGTTACTTTCTTTCTCCTTCTCTTTTTTTCTTCTGCTCTTTCTTTCACTCTTTCTTTCAGTCTTCCTCTTTTTTCTTTCTCTCTTTCTTTCTCTAGCTTTTTCACTTTCTGTCTTTCTTTCTCTTGTTCTCTCTTTCTCTCGTTCTCTTTCTCTCTCTTTCTTTTTTCTCTCTTTTTTCTTTCTCTGTTTTTCTCTCTCGCTCTTTTGCTCTTTCTTTTGCTCTTTCTCTTTTTCGATTAATTTTTTGCTCTTTTTCTTAGTTCTTTCATTCTTTCTTTCATTCTTTCTTTTGCTCTCTCTCTCCTTTCTTTCTTTCTCGCTTTCTTTCTCTCTTTTTTCTCTTTTTCTGTCTCTTTTTTCTTTTTCTGTTTTTCTCTCTCGTTCTTTTACTCTTTCTTTTGCTCTTTTTTCTCTTTCTTTCGCTCTTTCGCTCTTTCTGTCTTTCGCTGTTTTTTGGTCTTTCGCTCTTTCTCTCTTCTTTTGCTCTTTTGCTCTTACTTTCTCGCTCTCTCTTTCTTTTGCTCTTTCTTAGTTTCTTTCTCTCTTTTGATTTTTTTTTGCTCTTTCTTTTTTTCTTTCTTTCTTTCTCTCTCTCTCTCTTTCTCTCTTTCTCTCTTTTCTCTCTTTCTCTCATTCTCTCATTCTCTCTTCCTTCACTCTTCTCTCTCTTTCTCTCTTTTGCCTTTTCGCTCGCTCTTTCTTTCTTTCTCTCTCTCTTTCTCTCTCTCTTTCTCTCTTTCTTTCTCTCTGAGTTTCTTTCTTTCTTAGTTTCTTTCTTTCTCCTTCTCTTTCTTTCTTCTGCTCTTTCTTTTACTCTTTCTTTCAGTCTTCCTCTTTTTTCTTTCTCTCTTTCTCTAGCTTTTTCGCTTTCTGTCTTTCTTTCTCTCATTCTCTCTTTCTCTCGTTCTCTTTCTCTCTTTCTTTTTTCTCTCTTTTTTTCTTTCTCTGTTTTTCTCTCTCTCGTTCTTTCACTTCTTCTTTTGCTCTTTCTCTCTCTCTCTTTCTCTCTCTCTTTCTCTCTTTC
>JAJNNQ010000043.1:2112500-2237862 GCA_027886175.1 Phylloscopus collybita
GATTTAGAGCTGAATAATGGCCTTAGTGCTGATTGCTGGTCATTGCTGGTCCTTTCTCTGGATGCTAGATTTTATTATCTTTGAAAATCTAGTCAAACTGTAACATAATTTGCAGTTGCAATGCACATCTAAATGCTGTTTCTGTGCAGCTTGTGTGGGTCTTGCCAGAATCAGTCCAACTGCAGTGATCCAGCCCAGCAGGGAGTGGTCCCATTTCCTGGATGCAAGATCTCTTTCTCTTCTCTTTCTCTTCTCTTTCTCTTTCTCTTTCTCTCTTCTCTTTCTCTTTCTCTTTCTCTTTCTCTTTCTCTTCTCTTTCTCTTTCTCTTTCTCTCTTTCTCTCTTTCTCTCTCTCTCTCTCTCTCTCTCTTTCTCTCTCTTTCTCTCTTTCTCTCTTTCTCTCTTTCTCTCTTTCTCTCTTTCTCTCTTTTTCTCTCTTTCTCTCTTTCTCTTTCCCTTTCCCTTTCCCTTTCCCTTTTCCCTTTCCCTTTCCCTTTCCCTTTCCCTTTCCCTTTCCCTGTCTCTCCCTCTTTCCCTCCCCTTGTCTCTGACATCAGCAGTTCAGTCAAACCCACACAATTGGCTTTGCCCTGTGCTCTCCTTTGCACCTTCACTGGGCACAGCCCTTCCTGAGCATTTGGAGAAGTGGCTCAGCACAAGGGGCTGCAAGCCCCCGAGGCCGGCGGCTGCTCCAGGCCCCTCCCAGTGCCTGGGGCTGTGGAAGGGCTGCCACGGGGGCCCTTTGTGACACAGGCACCTTGTGTCCGGGCCCTCGGTGACACTGCGGAACACTGTGGTGCCCCAAGTGCCTTGTGACATCTCAGAGCCCCGCCCCGGCTGAGGGTATCCAAGGGACACTGCAGGGCCCCGGGCCAGCCAGTTCCACGAGAGTGTCTGTGTGTGCCAGAGGACACTGGACTTTGAGGAGGCCAAGGCAAACCTGAAGTCCCAGCCCTCCAGCCCCTTGCCCAGCTGGCTTCAAGACCAGGAGCTCAGTGGGCATTAGCTCGGGGCAGTGGGCAGCTCAGTCCTGCCCCTATCAAAGAGTGAGGAGGAGGAGGAGGAGGAAGGGAGCCTTTGTCACCATGAACCATGAGTGGGATTGCCCCGTGGATGAAGAGCTTTGCCCTGGGGCAGATGTCAGCGGTGGAGAGCTTTGCCTGTGGGATGAAGTGACAGTGAGAGACTTTGATCGATGGGAAGAAGAAGAAGTGCCATTCCAGGAAGTCTGCCCCTGCCGAGCTGACAAAGGTGAGGATGACAGATGCCAGTGGTGTCCTTTGGATGAAGATGTGGAATGCCCGTGGGAAGAGGCAAAGAGAGACATCGAGTTGGGTCAAGTGGGCGCCCAGAGATTTAGGCATCCATTCCCAGAGCTAGACCCCAGTGCCCAAGAGCCACCCAAGGGGGAAACAGATGTGGGACAGGAAGAGCTGCCTCAGTGTGTGCAAGTGCAGGGGCTGCACCCGTGGGACAACGATGAGGATGACATATGCCAACCGTTGTCCTTTGGATGAAGATGTGGAATGCCCGTGGGAAGAGGCAAAGAGAGACATCGAGATGGGTCAAGTGGGCGTCAAGAGATTCAGGCATCCATGCCCAGAGCTAGAAGCCGGCCTCCGAGGGCTGGAAGCAGCTGTGAAGGAGGCACAAGGGGACAAGAAGGCCCAGACTTCTGTCCCACAGAGACCCAGCAGCAGCAGGGGCACCCTCCCTAGCACCTCTCCTGCCCCGAGCAGTGCCACAGAGGCGGGAGTTGCTGAGGAAGAAAAGGCACCGGCTACTCCTGCCCTCAGCCAGGTGGCAACACCCCAGACCCCCCTCTCTGAGGGAGCTGTCACCCCCCAGGAAGCATACTCAGAGGAGGCCCCTAGCTCCCAAGAGGTCTCTGATGGGAAAGAAGACCTTGATGAGTAAGAGCTGTCCTAAGAAGAATCTGGGAGCTACTAGAATAAGACAATGGAAAGCTAGGTTTAAGAATTAGTAGTAGTAAAAAGACAAAAACAAAACAAAACACCAAAAAAACACCAAACCCCAAACCAAAACACAACAACAACAACAAAAAACCCAAAACCCACACCAAGAAAAGCACTACCCACAAACCCACAAAAAGTATAAGAATAGGAAGAAAAACAGTGTTAAGAAAAAGCTGAAACAGATGAAAAAGTAGTAGTAATAAAAAGAAATAAGGATAAAAATAGGAATAATTACAAAAATAACAACAAGAATAACAACAGGAATAAGAATAAGAATAAAATCAGAATAAGAGTAGAAATAATGTAAAGAGGAAGAGTAAGAACAAAAAAGATTACAAATAAGAATTGAAAGAAGAGGAAGAAGACAAGGAAGAAAAAGAACAAGAAGAACAAAACCAAAAAAAGGCATAAAAAGAGAAAGAAGGAGAAGAAGAACAATAAGTTTAACAAGAACAGGAACAAGAAGTATAACAAGAAGACCAAGATCAATAGGCAATGAGGACAAGTCATAATCCCTCTGAGAGTCCCAAAGCACTCCCCAGGCTCATTGCTGAGGTCTTGCAGCAGAGCACTGTGCGGGATGCAAAGTGATGCAGCAGATGCAGAGTCTGCTGCAAGAGACCGTGTCAAACTTCCCCCAGCCAGGGCAGGTCCCTGGGTGTTCCCCCTGGCCCAAGTGTCTGTCAATGTGCTGAACTCGATGTTGTCACGGGACCCTCAGCACCAAGGACACCGGATGGAGAGCGTCAACGGGACACCCTTGGCATGCACGGGGGGTGAAGTGTTCATCCTAATCTGTCTCTCTCGGTCTCCCCACCTGCTACCTCTATTCTTTCTTTCTTTCTTTCTTTCTTCTTTCTTTCTTTCTTTCTTTCTTTCTTTCTTTCTTTCTTTCTTTCTTTCTTTCTTTCTTTCTTTCTTTCTTTCTTTCTTTCTTTCTTTCTTTCTTTCCTTTCTTTCTTCCTTTCTTTCTTCCTTTCTTTCTTCCTTTCTTTCTTCCTTTCTTTCTTTCTTTCTTTCTTTCTTTCTTTCTTTCTTTCTTTCTTTCTTTCTTTCTTTCTTTCTTTCTTTCTTTCTTTCTTTCTTTCTTTCTTTCTCTCTCTCTCTCTCTCTCTCTCTCTCTCTCTCTCTTTTTCTCTCTTTCTCTCTTTCTCTCTCCCTCTTTCTCTTTCTCTTACTCTCTCTCTCCTTCTCTCTCCCTCTCTCTCCCTCTCTCTCCTTCTCTCTCCCTCTTTCTCTCTTTCTCTTACTCTCTCTCTCCTTCTCTCTCCCTCTCTCTTTCTCTCTCTCCTTCTCTCTCCCTCTTTCTCTCTTTCTCTTACTCTCTCTCTCCTTCTCTCTTTCTTCCTTTCTGTTTTCTTTTTTTCTCTCTCTTTCCATTCTTTTCCATTTTCTTTCCCCCTTTTCTTGTCCTCTCTAGTAGGGCAGCTCCTCTTTTTATTTACATTAACCATAAAATGCATGCAGATACAATGTTGTCGCCTTTGACTTCATTTCATCCTAGAACATCTATTTTTAAAAGAACTGTTCCACGTTCCCCAGAGTTGAACAAGACACTCCCTTTCCCTCCCTCTTTCCTTCTCTCCCTCCTTCTTTCCCTCCCTTCCTCTTTCCTTCCTTCCTGTTTTTCTCCTTTCCTCCCACCCTCCCTCCTCCTTTCCTCTCCCTCTCCCTCTCCCTCTCCCTCTCCCTCTCCCTTTCCCTCTCCCTCTCCCTCTCCCTCTCCCTCTCCCTCTCCCTCTCCCTCTCCCTCTCCCTCTCCCTCTCCCTCTCCCTCTCCCTCTCCCTCTCCCTCTCCCTCTCTCATTTCCTGTTATATAATACTGGCCTTAAAACTGGAGTGACTTTGGGAGCAGCAAGCTGAGCCTTCCCCCTGCACAGGCATTTACAAGGGATAATGACCTCACAGGTACTTGGCAAGAGTTAAACCTTTACTCTTCAAACACCTTGCAAAAAATTTCTGACAGGGGCTGCCCCACGAGTGAAAAAAGTCAGTGACACCCTCAAGCTGTCCAAGAGCTGAGAGAGAGCTAGAGTTGAAAAATCTTGGGATTTGGTCACTCTAAGGATGTTCCCGACCCAGGGGATCTGTACCTCCATGTTTATGTGTTCCCTTTGTGGCAGTTTTTATCTTGGATACCAGGAAGCGTTTAGCCAGGAGGAAAAGCAATGGGCCTGTACCTTCTCTAACACGTACACACGTAATTAAACACTTTCTGCCAACCCTGGGTATCCTGCAGAGAAGGTGCACTTACAGCAACAGGAAATGGGCCACTTTAAGAGGTATTTTTCTGCTTTTTTGGCGGGTGTGTGGTGAATTCAAATGGGGGGAGCCTATTACATTAAGAACTCAGGAAGCAATAAATAAATAAAACGTGAGACAATCTATATTTGAGTGCCAGGGCTTGGGTCCAGCTTCGGTGGATAACACAGGAAGCTCCAAAGCTTGCAGTGCTCTGTGTAGGGAAAGTTCTCCACGCAGCTGTGTGGTAGTGAGGGTTGAGGGCACCAGAGGTGTTGGTTTGTGCAGCCAGGGCAGCCCAGGGGGATGGGGTCAGCAGCTGAGGAGAGTCTCTGCCCCCTCCATGCATCTCAACAGGTGCTGTGAGGGTTTCCAAGCTGACTGTCACCCATGGGTTATTTTGGAGGGGAAGACCAAAGGGAAAGAAAATCTGCTTGAGTGATTTGGTCACTGCTCCTTCTGGATGGGGCTAGGACCTTCCTCTGTCACAGAGTTTCATTAAATCAGCCAGTGGAGGCCATCAGATATTTTGAGAACTGTGATAACAACAGGTATTGATGGCCACCCTTGTTCATATATTTGCAAGAAGAATGATTAATGTTTAATGTAACAACTCATAATTGGGGTTTATCACAATTTCCTATGAGTGCATTGCCTCTGATGGATATTTTGTTACTTATAACAGGGCAAAAGATGAAACTTAGCATAAAAAACCCAACTGCAATATCTAGCATGAATGAATGTTAGCTAGAGCTTGTCAATTCTTAAAGCTACTTGCAAGTGTAATTAAACTCTTTGAAGTAATGACTCCCGAGGAAATAACCTGCTTTAAAAAGAAAAATTACTTCACACTTCCTTCTCCTATTAAAGGACTCTTAGGTGTATCTTACATCCCTTCCAGGCCATTCATTGCCCAAAACCTCTTGTGTGATTTGGTCACTCCTCAAGTGACCAACATCTGTATGCTGGAATTTGTACAGTAATTTTTGTGCAGAGTCGAAGGTATTCTCCAGGTATGGACTGGGTGAGTTGTTCAGATATTTTATTATTTCAGCATGTCTCAAAGAACCATAAAGTAACAGGGATCCTCAAAATAGGAATGATGTAGTAATAAAAAGACCACTAGGGGCCAATATGGGTCCCTTTAATAAAGTTGTATGGTACAGATTTTCTGGAATACTTAATATTTTGCAAGAATCCCATCAAAATAGGTTAAAATGAGTTAAAAGTCAGCAGTTTAAAGACTTAGCTTTTGGTCTGTAATTACTGCAGTTTCATCAATATTTTTAATTGTGGCTTTGCCAATCAAATACATATTTCTTTCTGCTCTGGTGTTTGATGGTGTGGGTTTTTTTTGATTTTTGTTTTGGTTTTGGGTGGGGTTTTTTGTTTGGTTGGTTGGTTTTTTGTTTTTGTTTTGTTTTGTTTTGTTTTTAATCAACTGTGGTTATATCCAGCTAGGTTTGGGGTTTTTTTTTTGGTTTTAAGTTTTTCTCAGGGCAAACTTTAAGTTCACCTTCCCTTGCATTTGAAATTCTAAGTAGGATCAGACTCCTTGTGTCTTTTCTGACAAAATGCTGAAGAAAGAATGGGAGAAAGTGAGATGGTGATTTTCTAAAGAAATATTTCCAGTATGGTGCCACAAAGGTGCTTTTTGGCTGGTTTTCTGATGCTGTTTCCAGCTCTTAGGGAGCTGACTTTATTGACTTTCCCTCTACCCTTCACGTTTACATTGATGTACACAAATATGCAGATATGGAAATACACATACAGTTGTTTATTTATATTCAAAAAATAACACAAATGATGCTGTTTGTAGCATGTCACATGTGTTCTCTAAAACTGTGATTCCACTTCATTTTTTGGCCACTTTCTAGGTCGTACCTGTCTTTCACAGACATTTTTTTTTCTCATCACTTTTGGAGTTGAGGTTATTTTTGATGATGGTCCATTCCCTTCCAGCCCAACACTGAAAACTTCTTGGTCTTTCAGTGATTTTATTTTTGAGCCACAGTAGTCACTGGAGAAAAAGATGTTATTTTTGCTTTACAGATTTGGAACTCCTTTGTGTAGTATCTGCCAACACTTAATTTAAAAATATTTCAAACTTCATATATTGAATTTCTGGGAGTTCTCCAGCTGTTGTTAAAGCTTTTTCAGAGGCATTGCTTCAAATTTGTGAAATATATTATTCCATTGATGACTGCTGTGGTAAGATTAATCTGAGTTGTAGCCTTGAGTAAGAATTATGTACCTTTGACAGCAGGTGTGTAACAGTAAGACAAACTTTTATGTTGTGACTCTCTTCCTGCTTTTCCTTGTGTCTTGTTTCATCAGGCTTTTGATTCATACCCCCCCCCCACACACACAAAAACTCCCCCAAGAAAACAAACACCCTCCCCCCCAAAAATTAAAAAAATTAAATGTATTTTCTCATCTCCTGCATCAAACATGTTTCAGAGGAACAGAAGCCATTAAATATGTTTTGTGCTCATGTTAGGCAGACAAATGTTTTCGATTTCCTTTCCTGTTATGTGATATAGCCCCAAAAAGGGAAGGACCCAGCTTATTAGAGTTACTTCATTATTCTCGTACACTGGAAAATAACCTAGCAATGCTACTTGATGTTGAATTCACTTTTTTGCAGTTAACTCTGCCTTCATCTCTTAGGAATTTTACCTTTTTCTTGCCTCAGTTGTCCATTGGGGAATAAGGCTGCACAGCATCATTACATGTCAGGGACCCTTCCATGCCAGAGCATTTCAACAGTTTCTTTGCAAGACCTGTGAACTGAACATGAAAAATATTTTTAAATCTTCATTCCTGTTCACTTGTAGGATGTCTGCAGCAAAAATAATTTTCATGTGTGGAAGGCCCGAGATTATAGTTTGGATTAATATGCTTTGTTATTTAGCTCAAATACATTTAGGAACTTATTTTATGCAGGTTTTCCAGGGCTACCAACTGTGACACTAACAAAAGCTTTCATTTGTTGTAAAAAATGATTGCTTTTGTGGAATAGTAACTATAAGTGATCAACTGCTAGTGGTTTCATGTACCAGAGTAATTTTTAAAGATTTCTTAGCGAACTGTGTTTGTTTAGTGGATACATGGTGGTTTCATACAATACTAAGGATTTAAAGATTCCATAAAAATTTCTCTTGAACATGAGAAAGTTACCATTTCTTTCTGTTATTGTCATTGTTCCCATTTTATTGATGACATTACCAAGAGCACAGAGAGGGTAAGTGGCAGAATTTGGGGTTACAGATTCTCAGTATTCATTTCAAGGTACTTTTCAATGTATTCCTAGGCAAAATAAATAAACAATTGCACAACAAAGAAGAAGAACAGATATAAGATTATTGAAGCAGGGAAATATGACTAAAACATCATGTGAAGTGAGATAAAGTTCAAAAGGAATTTAGGTGTTTTGTAGTCATCTCCTGATCCAGGATTTACAATTTGGGTGAAATGGACCTAACCAGAAGCAAATTTTCCTTTTAATGCAAGTTTATGAAGTTCTGTGCAAATGGCTCTATGCAGTTAAGGTATTTAGGGTTTTTTTGAATGTAGGTAGGAAAATATTACTAGATCATTCCTATGGTATAGTGGTCACACAGGCCCACTGGCAGATGGGTTTTTAGGAAATCAGCTGAAGAGAAGGTTCGGGTAACAAAAAGTTGCTGTATGCCAAGGTCCCAATAATTCAGGCTTATTTTTAAAATGCCTTACAGCCCAAATTGTAATGTTTCTAGCTGGTTGTGCAAAATATGTACATATAACAAATTAACTTTTTTGGACCTACTTAGTAAGTTCACTTCTTCCTCTGTGGATGCTGCATTGATACATTGATGAGAGATTTCAGTTTGCTCAAAGAGAGCCCTTTCCCAGAGCTCACCTCCTTGGCTACATTTTCAACATATCACCTGTTTACCTTTCCTTACATAAGTGATGTGCATAAAGATGCTTTCTGAAGATTGTAGTTTAATTTAAAAAAATCTAACTTCTTTCTAACATCCCTAAATATATGGAGTTTAAAAGTCTGGTTGAAACTAAAATTTTCTTGAGCTTATGCTTTTCATGAGTGATTACACTAAAAACAAGAGAAGAAAAGGCTTATGAACAATCCAATATACAAATATAAAAGTGTATTAGAAAGATAATGGGGCAGTAAAACAAAAAGGTTGATTATTCTCTTCCTTTCCATAAAACCAGATAGAGAGAGAAAAGAAATCCACATCTAAAATTAAATGGAATTCACTTTGCCTAGCTGTTTTGAAGGAATGTATACATGATTCTATACATTATTTACACATAATTATTGACACAAAAGCCTCTGTTTTAGAACTGAATTGTTCTTGGGAAAGAAAATGGTGTAAATTAAAGGAAATGAAATTTTATATATTCATGCTAGTTTGAAAACTCAAACAGTTGTCTCGGAAGATTGCAAGATGTGGACTTTGCAACATTCATCCATTCTGGTTATTTATAATTATCCTAAGGTCTGTGGAATTCAGACATGATCAGAAATACTCATCAAACTGAAGGTTAACTTATAGCTGCTAGAAAAAAATAGAAAATGATAATGTGGTTTGAATGGGGTTTAATCATTCTGAAAGCATTTGGAAGAAGAGCCTGCAGTGAATTTGGGTGGTTTTGTTTTTTGTCTGATTTCATGTCAAGTTTCTACCTGCAGCTGTTTATCTCTGGAGACATTACTTCCCCTAAATGATCCAGAAGAAAATGTCTCTTCCATCAGGATGGCAAAAGGGAGAAGCTCTCCTTTGTTTAGCTTTTATTCAGGCCTCCAACACCTGCTGCCTAAATTTTCATAGAAAATTTTGGTTTTGTGCCAGAAAGAAAGACAAACTGAGCAATGATGTCTGGCTGCAGCTGACAATTTTAAGTTATCCATGAAAGTAGGTACCCAAATTCATCGTAAATTCAATGATAAATAATTCAGTTTATCCACGTTTAAATACCCTCCAAATTTAACAACATGATAAACCAATTTCCTTGAGAAAACGTATTTCTCTGCAATAGGCTGTGGCTATTTTAGCAGCACTTGTCCTTTTCTGGATGATGGCAACTCAGCTTTTAGATGCTGTTTATTTTCTCAATTGTCCAGTACAGCCAGAGCTGTTTGCTGATAGGGGGAGTGGAATGTGGTGGGTATCACCTATGCCAGATTTAAAATGCCAGCTGGAAAGTCACTGAGACAGGGAAATGTCTGATTTTACTTCCAAGGGATAGGTTGCATACTCTGCATAAAGATCTGGGAGTGCTTGGCCAACACAGAGCTCGATAGCCCACTCACTACTTCTACACTGTATTTTTTTAAGTTGAAAATACGTTTATTTTTGGCCATGGAATGCACTTTGGAGAAACACTACTTTCTAATTTTCCTCCCACAGCCCAATCTGCCTCTGCTCAGCAACTCTGTGGTTTCCCTCTCTCGAGTGAACTGCTCAGTTGTGTAGAGAGGGAAAGAGATATTCTGAAAGCTTTTTCCTCATTCTCATTCCAGGATTTAATTTAAAATCCTGATACTCTTCCTGACTACATTTTCCTACTGCAGAATTTGGAATTTTAGATTTTAATATGTCAAAAAAACCCATCAGTGTGTATATCTCCAGACATATGTATCCTGTTTGCAAACTTAGGATAGTTAATGAAAAAATAGTTAATGAAAGCATTGACTAATTAAAAATAAATTACCAGGTGAACAGCAAAAAATGGTTTCTGATGAATATTTTTTGTGAAGTTGAAGGCAGGTGCAGAATAAAGTCACAACATGTTCAGAGGAAATAATTTCCAGGTTCAAGCGAGGAGTCAGCAGACCTCCAAGATGTGTAACTCAGATCCACCTCAACCATGAATAAAGACTGTAACCAAAGTAATTTGCACAACAATTGCTATTGCGACAATACTCTTGAGTCCAGAACCAGTCTATGTAGAAGTTTTTAACACTTGGTAAAAGTGTTTGTCCAAAAATCTAACAATTCTGTAAAATTTAAAAAGAATAAATTATTTGTCTGCTTTCAATAAATATTTATGTGCTCAGTATTCCATTCCCAAGTAATAAACTCAGAGGAATTCCAAGATACCCAGAGACTGATGAGAGTCCATGAAACATGAGTATAACACAATTCTTGCAATAGGAATAACGCCATATACTCATGCTGCATGAGCTGTTGTGTGTTTGGAAATTAGGAGCGCCCTGGGGATATTTAGGGAAAAACACATTTTGCTTTGTGGAATGCAAGAATTATTATTTCATAATCTCCTTCTAATTGAATTTCCAAACCACATAGATTAGCAATATATTTATGGTATCTTGATTCATCATGGTGCAGTTGATTTTTCCAGCCTGTACTTAGCAATTTTCAAAGAATCCTTCACACTGGTGAAGTTTCACAGGGGAAAAAATAAAATAAGATTTAGACCATGAAAATTCTTAACAGGGTTGCAAGCCTTTCCCCAGCTTTTTTTATAAAATGATTTTGACATGGTTGCTACATACTGAGAGATGTACTGTTGTTCGTGGCTTGGATTTCCATGCACTTTTATGCTTTGTTATTTTCTTTCCTGGTGACTTTTCATGATACCAGAAAATTAAAATATCCATGGCCCTGTAATTTTTTGGGTAGGATACAGCTTAAGGTAAGTGCATGACATTGTTTCTGATTAGGGTTCCACCAGGCACATGATGTGTGCATAAAGGTTTTGGGAGGAATTTTGCTGCTTTCTTCCTCATGCATTTCCTCTGTTAAGAGGCTGCTGCAAAGCTGTGGCTAAAAACAATCAAGTTTTCATGCCCTGGGCATGGGGGAAAATGTCAACTGCTGTAATACAGCTGTTTCTGTAATGTGAATATATTTACCTTTATCAGTAATATTTATAATCTCATAACAAATATATATTTTTTTCCTGCCAAGATGAATTTCCCATAAAACTAAGATGATTGGCATTGACATTAACTATGCTGCTGCTTTCTAAGTGAATACCTCTCATATCAGCCTTTCACACATTTTATTTAGATCAAAATCATGCTAGCTGGTCTGTGACTTGTGGTATGTTGTGTGTGCTTATTAAATTCTAGCACAATATGCTTTTTTTTTCTAGACCTTTGAACAGAACTTTGTTGAAGGCCATTTTCTTTTCCTGTAAGGAGTTCAGTTATTCCCTCAATGTTATTGATGTTCTTGTTTTAATAAGTAACAATTGTTACTTTTACCTTATTGCCTTCTATGGTTGATTGTAGAATACCTATCTGCAGTATCTACTTCTGCAATGAGATGACATGAGACCTTTTTCCTCCTGCACTGTGGTGGACAAGACACCATCCTTATTTGAGATTGGAAAAAACCAAAAGGTAAAATTTTACTTTTATTATTTCTTTGTTTACCCTCATGGCTAAACTCTACACCTCTATTACCTGGCTATCTCTTCATTTGTTGCTACCAAGTGTCCCTGTTTGGTACAAGTATTTATTTCACTTCCCTCTCCTTTATTAGCTAGGTTTGCACTGGGTTAAGCCTTCCCTAATGAGGAATTCCCAGTTATCCTTTGTGTTTCCCTTGGTAACTTCTTTTCTAACTTCTTTTCCCCTAAATTAATTTATTCTAGTAGAACAGATTACCTGATTTCTTTCCTTTTTTTTTGGAATCCAACAATTTATGACAATTTTTCCAGCCTACTCGTGGCTGGGTGAACTAAACCATTTGGAGCTGTCTTTAGAACTGTTTGAATTCAAATAAAAACATAGTAATAACTTCTGAAAGTTATTACTACAGAAGTTATTTGAGACACAAATAATTTGAGAACCTTATAAAACAGTGTATATTTTCTCTACTTTTCTATTTCTGTCATGTAAGTTTTGGCTGCTTGGAAACTTAAATGCAGAAAAATAAGGAGTAAATTTTTTTCTGGTTGGGCTGTTTTCTACCCACAGAAAAGTGATTTTGGACTGGATAGAGATTACATCTAAATGTTTGCTGCTTTATGAAGAAAAGATTTTATTCCTTCCTCCCATTTTTGAGAACCAGCTGGGAACAACTGGGAAAAAATGATGAACAT
This sequence comes from Phylloscopus collybita, assembly GCA_027886175.1. Taxonomy (NCBI): domain Eukaryota; kingdom Metazoa; phylum Chordata; class Aves; order Passeriformes; family Phylloscopidae; genus Phylloscopus; species Phylloscopus collybita. Next base: position 2,124,801 of record JAJNNQ010000043.1, read on the forward strand.
TTGTGTTAATATCAGCATTAAGTGGATTTTGATGTAGAAAGAGGTAATGTCATGAGTTGTAATGGAGTGGTAATAATTGGCAGCTTTATTAAGGATCCCTACTTGCTTACACAGATTTTAGCAGCCCCTACAAAAACCTTTATAATTAGAAACCATAGCAGAGCTTTCTCTTCAAATGTTTCTCTTTCTTATCAGTACAAAGAGCTTTCCCTTTCTCTGTTACTGCAATGGATTTCTTTATTTTCACACATTCCTTGCAAATTAAAGGGGAAAAATTACAAATACAAAAAAAGAGACTGCCCCCAGGACAAAGGAGATTTTACACTGTATCTTTTGGGTTGGACCTTCTGTCAGGAATGTGGCTCTTGCTTCCAAGAGATGGCACAATTTTATGAACCATAGCAGCCCCTTAATGAGCTTCCATTGGGGCAGGTGCTAATCCCTCCTTGAACCATTCATCCAGGGAGATGAGATGGCATCTAGAAGATGGTTCTAGAAGGAAGCCACAGTCCTCCTCTGATGTTCTCTGTACAGATTTGGGGTCAGCTCTGCTTTCTGAGAATGCCCTTCTCCTCCTGTCGAAACTTAGCCCTGCCATGCAGGACCACAGGGATGGGAATGGCCCAACCCTGCTCTGTGCATGGCAGGGAAAATTAGAAACTTTCAGAACAGTCATCTAGATTATGGTAATGCTCTTGTGAAGAAAATGTGGAGTAATAAAAAAACAGCAACCAACCAACCAACCAACCAACCAACCCACACCCCACCCCCCCCAAAAAAAAGAAAAAGAGAAAAAAAGAAAAAAAGTGATTTAAAAAGGCTTCAGGGACTGCAAGGAAAAATCTCCAGAGTTTAGCAGCATAAAGAGAGCCTTTAACAGAGAGAAGAAAAAGCCTTCCAAATCAGAAACAAAGAAGATTAAAAAAAAAAAACCCTCACAGCTCTTCTGGCTTTGCTTTTGAAAATCAGTTACCAGAGGTGACTGTATTTCTAATATGGTTTTATTTAAAAGCTTTTAAACAATGTTGGGGAAAAAAAACCTGCTACTCGGCTTGACCTTAGCTTGGTGTGTTAGGAGTACACATGCTAGGAGGCCTTTTTGGTAATGAGAAGCAGCTGTTACTGCCCTCAGCACATAATCTACAAAGCTATTCAGTGGAAGTGAATAACTATTTATTATCCCTTTTCTTGCAAAACTTTTAGGACTAAACAGTAGGTTTATAAGCATGCCAGAAATAGCACCTCATTTTCCATTGAATGAGGTCAAAACAAGTCATTGGAAACTGATGATCACCTACTTTAGCAAATAAGAAATGCATGAAATATCCAGTGCAAGTCAACCACCGAGAACATCTTGCTGTCCAGCATTGCAAAGTGGGCAGCTCCTGGTGCCTAACTGTTGGGATTTTTCCTGGATGACATCACCACTGGATTTACAGTTTTGTCAATGTTACGTCATATATTTCATTTCAAAGGAGATTTAAAAAAAAAAAACAAACACCTGGAAAAAACCTCAGGAAGACCAAAGAAAACAGTCTCAGGACACAGTCTTTGTTCCCCTTTTCTTTATGGGACCATTGAGAATTAAAAATTATTAGGATTTTAACTTTTTTATTTTTGTCCCAAAATATGGTACCCACAAAATCTTACACCTTTCATTGGTCTTTGTGAAAATCCAAAGGAATGTTAGTTTCCCCTCAGCAGGGTGTAGCTGCTGTCTCAGGGAAGTCTGAACCCAAAGTTTCCTTCGCCCTGACAGTCTAAGCAAGAAGAGGCTTCCAGAACGCATGCGTATGAAAAGGATTAAATCTGATCTAATAATTGATGCTACTTCAGAAGGATTAGACTAACCTGAATTATGGCCATTAAATCACATAGATCCCTGTGGCCATCAGCTACAATGGCCTTCTTAGCAAACTTAGCACAGCAAATTAAAAGTAAGGAATTTCTGTAAGAGTGCAACGGGGCTCATATGGATCAGTTGCTGAGTACTAAATTCTCAGAAATACACAAATAAAGAGTCTTCAACATAATTTCATAAATTCTATCTTACTTAGTGCATATGTTTGAAAAAATGGAAAATGTCCGTAATAATTGCTTTCTCCCTGCTCTCTTCTCACCAAGATTTCTGGTATCCCTTAGGGTGTATCAGGGTAAAATCTGCCATCCTGCACTGATTGTTTTAGCACTGGAGCTATGAACACTGTGACTTTGTGAGCAGGTGAGTGGACGACAGAAACAGCTGAGGAACCAACCGAGAGGTTTGGAAATCTCCTGGGAACTGGGCCATCAGCTGAAAAGACATAAACCTCTAGAGTTGTTTGATAAACCACAGAGATTTTGCATTGTAGAAAAATAGAATTACTTTTCCTGCAAGAAAGAAATAAAAACCCCAAACAAACAGGCAAAAAAAAAAAAAAAAAAAAAAAAAGGCTCCTTAATACTTCTGATTTCTCTAAAATAAAAGTGATTAGATTTTTGAATGCATTATTACAAGTTAAATTCTCCGCCTAAAACCCAAAAAACTTGGTTTTGTTTGGCAGGTTCTTGGTTATCCATTTGGGTTAATAGCAATTATGTTTTATTTTAAAAAGTGTTTTTTAACTCATGTTTCTCATGTAATAGGGAAGCTAAGAAAGGTAACTTTCTTTGAGAAAATACTAATATGTCTTGCTCTTGGGTTTGCAGATTATATTTGACTTGAATGACTAACTCAGTCTACAATTTGAACTTAATAACTAAACATGTATTGAAGTAGTTGAGGTGTTTTTATGCTATAAGTTTTAATTGACATAAGACTATGGCACAAAGAATTTTTGTTTCCACAATAGTTGCCACAGAAACATGACCCACCTCTAACCTTATATATTGCAGAATAAATATGAAAATGGTTAATGACAGAGCAGTATTTTCCATTTACTAGTTCTGCGAAAATTGGAAGCATATGTTTAAACTGTGTGTCTTCCCCCTGCCCCCCGCCTTTTAATTTATCTGATAAAGTACAAATGAGAGCAGGTTCATGCCTTATTAGCTCCTTCAGGAACTGAAGGATTCCTATTTATACCTGGGTCCTTTGGCTTTCATATTTCCCTGGTTGCCTAATTAGGTAGCAAAATGAAATCCCTGAGCTGATGTGTAAAGAGGTGATGACACAGCTGAGGCTTGATTGCATTCATCAGAGATGCTCTGGGCTTCGCCTCTATGTAAACAGGGGGAGACCTCCTGCTTCTGAGGGTCTGCAAGATCTCAGGAAGGTTTTGGGGGCTGTTGGTCACTAATGCTGAAGGGACGGGCAGAGTTTGTGAGGTCCCTGGGGGAAAACACCTCCCCTTTTGCAGAAAGCTCAGGATAGCACCATTGCAGAGTGTGGCAGCTTCACCACCTCATGTCTGCTGCTAATGAGAGATCACCCCCTTCCCTCTTCTCAGTATTAATTAATATAAAGTCATTAATAAGAGTGAAACACACCTGGGCTGTGAGTAGTATTGGGTGCGTATTAGACTTGTGTGGAAAAGGGACTGGTTTTAATTAGTCCTCATTATCCTGAGGGAAGCTCAAGAAGGAACAAAGCCACATGGATAGATGTTAGGCACAGGCTGATATTTTTATGGTTATTCTCTAGCTTTTTGTGCCATTGCAAAGGTCTTGCTTGGGTATTGCACAACGTTCACCACACATTTGTGTCCTCACTAGATGTCTGAAATGCCAAACCCACATTTTTCATCCACTGCTTGTCTCCAGCTCCTGGGCTGCAATGCTGGAACCTCTGGTGGTTGTGCACCATTTCCATGGTTTCTAAATTTATTTGGCTTTCCCAGGCTGGCTTAGGGAATACCGAGCTGAAAGCACCATCCTCCCACTTGATATGTGAGTGTCTGGGATGGCAGACCCGCTGTAGAAGATAAAGTAGCAGAATGAGTTTAAAGCTTTGGAGGTTATCTGTTTTTTAAAAAATGCTCTTTAGATAATAAAATTTATTTAGTTGTCACTGGAGGGAGTAGCACTTTAGAAATGAGGAGTGCTGAGTTTTGGGCATAATTTTGCAACCAAGATGTCTTTGACTGACTATTTGTACTTATTTGTATGAGAGTGTGAGGCAGAGTAGTGAATTAAATGCTCCATCTGCCAGAAACAAGTGAAGGGCCTGATTTTGGAAACCCTGAATAGTACTGCTGGCATTTTCTGTGGAGGTGCAATATGGATCTATCTTTTCTTTAGAAGTTTTCTGGGTGTTTTTGCACTGTAGAGCAGAGCACGCTGACCCAGCATCTGCATGGAGCACACACGTGGTGGGTACACCGTGCTCAAAGGTTGGTCTGTGTAGCTCTTCAAAGACCTGTGCTGCTCTATCTAGTATTTTTATTTTCTTTTTTTTTTTTAAGCTTGGGAGCTTACTAGATTTTACTTTTAAAATTTGACTGGCAGCACAGGTCAGTGAGTTGAGTCACAAATCCCTCATGCTGATGTCTCCCTTTCAGGTATCAAACACAAGCATGTTTGAGAAACAGAGCCCTTCAGGCTAGAAAAATAAACACTCAGATGAGACCCTTTTCCCACTGCTACCACAACCCTAACTCAGACAAATGAAAACCTGATGAAGGATATATGACAGGACCTCTTCCACTCCCCCTCCATGACCTCAATCTATCATGAATGCAACTGGCCTGTATCATGGCAAGCAACCCAGACAACTGTCAGTGCTGCCCATAAATCACCTTGATCCTGCAGTTATGAGCTCCTACAACTGTTGCCATAACTCCTGGTCTTCAAGTAGCCACACGCCTCAGGGTTGCAGAAGTCTTGGAAGGGGTTTGCTGGTGTTGTGCTCATTAGATCAAACGTACACTCCTCACAGAGGGAGGGACAGGAGGAGGTTTTTTTGTGGTTTCATTCTTGGGGCAAAAAGCCTCCTTTGTTCTGTTGCTGAGGCACCCACCATGCCGGGGAGCATATGACAGATACCTCTGGTTCCTGGAAGAACGGAAGGTTTTCTAAAATGAGTGGGGCTTCTGGTGTCTCTGCAGGAGTTGCTGTGTGAACAGTGTCTGGTAGGTAGATCTGTGCTGGAGGAAGCTCCTGGCCTGCTCTGCATGAGCTGCAGTGCCCATGGCAGAGGTGATGCCTTAGGATTTTAGCTTTTATGTTTTCAAATCCTGTACCGCATTTAGTGCACAAGTCTAAACTCCATACAGGGTGTTAGTTACTGTCTTCATATTTTGGTCAGACAAACAACCCCCCTAGGCCAGAAATCGAAGGACACTACTGTCTCAGGCCCCAAAAAGCATAAACAAAAGTGAGTTTTGGTTCTGAGTTTGCCGAGCAAACTGGGGGTAACTGACTTCATTATCTGAAGCTGTAATTAACCCCTGATATGTAAATGGACCAAACTTAACTGTGAAACTCTGAAAAACTCATGACCACCATCCATCTTGGGTGTAGCCTCTGGGAGGCTTTTGACTGCTCAAGATGTACCTTTTGTAGACCTCTAATAAATACTTTTATTTTCTTGACCTTGTCTAACCTCTGTTCTAGGTAGCCACTCCAAGGCATCAGGAACCTGGCTGAGCACGTCTAATTCTCTCACTCCTTTTTTGCTTCTTTCATCCCACTAGCCATGAAACACAGGCAATTTTCAAAAAATGGAGAAACTTTCTTTTCCACATTTTAGCCACTGATTCGCCACATTGACATAATAGCCCCAATAATGAGATGGTAATAATTCTCTGTTATGTCCATTTCTGCAGTGTAAATGTGATACCATTTGGTCCAACACAGAAAAATTTCAACAGGTCTGAGCCCAAAGAATATTCCATGCAGGAATAATATCAGTGTTCCCCACAGATGGCACCGTGGCCAGACCTTGCATTACACCACAGAGCCCTGAGCCCTTTGTACAACACAGAGTTGGGAGCAAAGTGCTGCCTTTGTCCATTTCTAACGGGAGCTTGTTGTTGCATTGCATAATTTTAATTTTTTTAAGTGAACAATGCTGCAATTGCTTCTGTGCTGAAAAGAGACATGCTTGCGACTGTTGGATGTTTCAGTTCAATTTTCCTTTTCCTTTTCCTTTTCCTTTTCCTTTTCCTTTTCCTTTTCCTTTTCCTTTTCCTTTTCCTTTTCCTTTTCCTTTTCCTTTTCCTTTTCCTTTTCCATTTTTGTGGCATTATGATGAAGGAACACAGCATCTCTCCTGATATCCTCATCCTACATGCTGGATGTCATTTCTGTCATTTTGCTTCCTCCAGGACGACAGATACATTGCTCTGAGCAAGCAGAGGCTTCTTATCAATCAATCAAATGTAGTTCTGCTTACACTGAATAAGATATGCATTTAATGGCACACACCGGAATAAAAAGACAAGGGACAATGAAACCTGTAGGGGTTTGTTTGTTTGTTTGTTTGTTTTTAAAAGCCTTTCCAGATGTGATAAGAAAAGCATCAGTATTCTGAGAGAAGCAGGAACTGAACATGCAGTTTTGAAATCTGCTTTGAAATGTGGTAGTAAGAGTATTGTTGTGGGTAGGAAGATGTAGGAATAGAAATAAAGTTTGTAGGGAGTATTATTATAGTTTTTGTTATTATATTATTATAGTATTTGTTTTTTGTATTTTGTTTGTATTAAATTATTATAGTATTTGTTAAGTCAGCTGGTAGAATACTAAAAGAAATAAGCTTTAGGGCATGAAAAAAAAACCACCAAAAAACCATTTTCAAGGTCTGAAATGCAAGTATGAAATACCAAACTAAGGAGTAACCAAGAGCTCCACTCTTGCCTTGATTGTAGTAATCAATTACCAATTTGTGAGCAAAGAGGACAGCAACATCTGAGAACTGAGCTAGTAGAAATACTGTTCAACTATTCCCTGCTATTCCTTCTGTGGCCCTGGGGTGAAGTCATTATCCACAGAACTCAGCAAAGAGCAATATATTTAACATACTTAGGAAAAAATGTTAAATAAGAAAAGAGTGACTGAGCATGGTCTACTTAAAAGGGAAGAAAAAAGCTTTTTTTGAATCCTGTTCTGAAACATAGCACAGTCTGAAATGCCATTATAGAATTATCAAACTGTGCTGCTAAAAGATTCAGGCATAATTTTGTTAATTTTATTTTGCCTTTTCCTCTCACTATAGCATTAGGTTAATTCATAACAGCCCTTCAATTATTTTCTCCTAAAAATCCTGGAAGACCCAGACATGGATGAAGGCTCTTAACTAGAATGCCTGTTTGTCCTCAAGGTCTCATCAAGTGCTTTAACATCAAAAATGCCTGTATAATGTGCAGGTCAGGGCATATATTTATAGATGTGGTCTGAAACTCATATTGTTTTTGCCAAAAATATCTTCCTGCTACTTTTATAGATAATTTCACTTTGTCAGGATCATTCCTGTGTTTCAATTCTGTCACAGGTTTTGGGAGGAGTCAGGCAAGGGATGAAGGGACTAATGGATCCGCATCACCTCCTCCATGTAATCACCCCAGCCACTGGTGGAGCTGTGCCAGTGGGAAAATACTGCCCCTAAATCCTATGGCAGAAAAGGCCTTTGTGTGGGTCAAAGGAGGAATTTCCCCCAGCCCCTCCCTTGTCCCACTGCAGCTGGATAAACAGGGTTAATTTTAATGTCTCTTGTTACTCAGATACCATTCCATATGTCCTAATTAACCTTGTCTAATTCTGGCTAAAGGTTTCTGTTAACACCTTCTTTTCAGTGTTTCTGGCATGCTGAATAAACAGCCTCGTGCACAAAGCCCCATTAACATGCAAATGCCCAAGTTGCACTTTGTATTGGGCTTCATTAGTATGGAGAGATGCATTTCCCAATGGGAGGTCCCTTGGAAAAGAATCAGTGCAATTATGCAATTTGGTTGACAGCTCAATATCACGTGGGTGGGTGAATACTGCAACATTTTCTTGAAGTCTTTTAGCGAAAAATGTGTTTTCTTTGAGAATGCACTGCACCCATTTGCTCAACTTTTCTGCTGAATGGATACATTGCCAAGCAATCTCCAGAAATTTGAAATCAGTTTATGGGAAGGTTTGTGTAATGTAACTTTTGAATGTATAAGAAGAGTTTTCCAGGGCCAAATTGAAGAAATGTACTTTCAGAATAATTTTTAACTAGTCAGCAAGTGTAGATATGTGTATGTCCAGTAAAATAAATTTGCCTTGAATTTTGCTGCTGATTTTCCAGAGAATCAAACAGAATGCTTGTGAAACATCTTCAGTTCAATATAAAAAAGAAAACAACCACCTAAAATCAAACAATAACAGAACTATTCCCCACAGCTAATAATAATTTATAATATAATTTTGGATTTTAAGATCTGAGTGGTTTAGAACTTATACACGCAAAATGAAGATAAATTCATTAATCTTAGAATTTTATTAGTTGAACTCCTTTTCTCCCATTGTACTTCTCATAAATTACTCAGTTTCTGTGGTTAATGTAGAACATCAATACTGGTTATATTTAAGTTAGAAAGCAAGATGTTTTCATTACCTTATTCATTCTAATGTATAATAAAAATATAATATTTGACCTGTATTGTTATAACGGGCTCAGCTGGGTTCTTAAGTAACTGTCTAACCTTAGGTGCTTACACAATATATGTAGGGATGTACATTTAGCTGTGTGGCAGTTAAAAATGTAAGAGTGGCTGTGATTCTGAGGGGAATGAGTCTCACTAAGAGTGGTTTAGCTGCTCTTTATATCATTTGAGGTAATTACATTATTTGTAGGAAGTTGTATGCATTGTGGATCTGAGGTATGTTTTGTGCTGCAATACTGCCCAGTGGCAATCAGCTTCACAGCTTTATGATTATATTGTATAAAATAAAGTGTTATAGCCTTTAGTTAATTGCTGCCAGGTCATTGAACCATATATATGGTCTTATTATTATTTTGAGAAAACACAAGGCAACTGCTCTTTCAGTCTATGGATAGACACTTGAAATGTGTCTATCAGTTCTCTTTTCTGAGTAACCTCTCTGAAATAAATGTGCCAGATACTGCCAGTTTCTCTTCTTATGGGGCCCTTTCCATGCTTTTATGCCATTCTTTTGAGACCCTTCTGTTTTTTGCAGTAGGCAGTGTTGCAGATGGGTTCTCCACTGATCTACTGAGTGACTCCATAATCCCTTTTGTATAATTTTATACACGTGTGCTTTATATATATCCTTAAACCCCCACATCTGTCCCTGCACATTTCAAAAGATATTTGCATAAATCTCTCCATGATGTCACCAGATTTTTTTTAATGAATTGTTTTCCTGCTGTATAAGACACTATTTCTCACAGTATCCACAGGTTTTTTTGTCTCTTTCACCTGCCAGGTTGGTGTATAACTGCAGCTGTTCCAAATTGTCTGAGTGTTCTCTCATCTCAGCAAATTGGAATAAGTTTGCCTCTATTCATAATTGGTTTTTTTCCTCTTCTGATGGCTCTTTCTACCATACTTGGATTCCTTCTTTGGAGATGTTCTTGAAAAGCTCTCTACTGCCAAGTACAGTGCCTTTGCAGAATAGCATCTAGTTCTCTCATAACTACTCCTTGTCTGGCATTTCCTGTGACAAGGAATCTATTGAAACATGAAATACATATATTACATGGAAAAATTAGAGTAATAATTTCTTCTCAAGGTATTAATTTCTTTGTTTTATGCCAACAATATTGGGGGTCTATCACAGAGCTGTGGTTTGTGCAAAACCACAAACATTTTCCAGGGAACAAGAGGACAGGTTGCTCTCCAGATGAAATATTAACTTTTTGCATACTGTCAAGAGGGCTATAATTTTACCTGTCTTCTGTAGACTGACAACTGTACCTGTTTCTGGTAGACTTAATTCTCAGTTGGGTAATGACTGAGCTGAGTGGAGAACAAAGCAAGGAAAGACTGCAGAAGTTTCCCAGTGAATTTTTTAGAATATTAAGGAAAAGCAGAAGTTGTAGAATGTCCAGACTGAATTGCACTGGAAGATGTGTGTTGGAAACAAACGTCTTGTGCTTGCTGTGGAATTTTATTTTGAGGGAGATCTTGAGGGATCCGTACTATCTGCATCTTGCAACCGTGCATGTGAGCAGTTTAGCTCAACTGAGAAGTGGCGCCTGAACAATTGCAACTTTCAGGTCCCTGGTTTCACCCTCTCCAGAGAGCTCAACTGGTTCAGCATCCAGCTGCATTTTTTTCACCTTGTGCTGTGTGACAGGAGTTCCCCAGCTCCAGTTGTGCCTTGCTGGGTTTTGACTGGAGGTGCCTCTCAAATAGCAGCAGTGGAATTTCTCCTGATTTATTGGAGGGTCTGAGTGCAGAACCCCTCAACCATGTCCCTGCTCCAGATAAAAGGGAGATGGAGCTCTTGCTGTGGAGAGGAAAGCTGAAAGAACCTGTGTGCTTCAGGAGAGAGAGACAGAAAATGGGTGGCATCTCTAAATAAGCTTTTAAGTAAAAAGCTTTCAACTTAATTTTAGATAACTTCAGATAATGGACAAATCTGAATTAAAGCCTAAATCACATTGTAGATAATTTATATTATCTAAATAATCTGCTTCCAGGTAACTAATTAAAAAAGATAACACTGCCCCCCAGAACCCCTCCCTCTATGATAAAAATAGTAGCATAGAAGACCAAAAAACTTAGTTCCAATGTAGAAAAAAAGACAGTAGTTTTGTAAAATCTCTCTTATTTTTCTTAAGGGAAACTTTCCTAATTTTCCAGGATAGTGTGCTGGTAGTAATATACTATGGACTAGTATTTTTCCAATATACAAACTTTACAATGCCTCCTATTAGCTAAGAGATTAAAAATTCAATTTCCTTTGTTCCTTAAAAGGTTGAGAGCTGAATTGAGATTAAATACTTCCACCTTTTATTTCGCTTGAAAAAATGAATTTTTCCTTCTAAAATTTCATGAAATCAAAAGCAAAATCATAATTGTTTTTCTATCTCAGAAGAACAAAGATTTCATCACTGCTTTTTAATTTTTTGTAATTTTTAATTCTGTAATGTTTGCTAGGAATACCTTCATTAAAAAGGTTGCAATAGAGGAATCTGAAGTTTTCTCAATCCACATTTTTCCAGTACTTTGCAACACAAAATAATTTGTTTCTATAGGAAATTCTTACAAGGAATTGACTTATCAGAGGAAGCTCTAAAAGAAAAAAAAAAAAAAAAGAAAACTGTTCACACTGGTTTTATTTGGAGGGACTCTTCCATGGTCATGCCATTTTCTTTAAAAAATCCCCTCCCAGCTGCAATTTTTTGGTGAGGTGGTGATCTGATATTGGGATAAAGGTAATATAGAGACAGGACATTATGGAGTCAAAGTCAAATGTATCCTCAAAAATGAAATAAGTACAATGTTCAGAAATACAAACATATATTTTCTTGTGCCCATGTTGCTCTGCATCTTTTTGCTCGCATCAAGATATTAATATTTAGGGAGCAAAGTTTTGTTTGTATACTGTTTTGAATTCCTCACTGGGATTTTCTCATAAGCTCCCAGCACAAGTAGAAACAACTGCAAAAGAGAAGTCTGCCAAAATCCTCATTTAGGGTGGGGGGAGAACCCCCTCATACCTCTCCAAGTCACAGCAACAACTCATTTCTAGCACTTAACATCACAGTAAGTGCACATTACATGTGTACTCTGCATGAACTGCTTTTTGAAGTAAATGAAGTTACAAGCCCTGTTCTTTAAATTCATCTGACTCCCAGCAGAGCATATGTAATGTCTCACAACAGACTGCAGACAGGATAATATTTCTGCCATTTGAGTTACCAACAAATCTAATTCACGAGTTTTAGTCCATTTTTAAAAGAGTGCTTGGCCAAGTGGTTTTGTTTTCTTGTTAAATATTATGCACAAAGTTCCTTGAAAAGTTACCAAGGTCACATTAATAAAAGCTTACCTTTTGGCAGATTTATTTCAAATGTATGATATGGGGAGAAACAAGATTTTCAAGCTGCTTGAAAAGAAAAAAAAAAAACCCTACAATAAACCTGTTAGGATACAGACTATTACGAGATATTTGAAATCAATGCAGTTTAAGAAAGCTTGATTTCTGCACTGTAGCAGCACCCAAAGCTGCTGTCCTGTGGCAATTTGGGGATGTTGTATCACGATTTCAGAAGAGTCCCCAAGTGTGTAATCAGTCAACACCAGAATCTGCACCATGGATCGAGCTTTGGGCTGAATCTGGCTGGGTTTTCCTGTCACTTGTTCATAGTTGTGGGTTTGGAGCAGCACAACCAAACACTGTGCATGTCTGTGATTCAGCATCTGCTGTAATGAGCTACATCATCCATGTAAGGATCTGAAGAGATCAGCTGGACAGTATTATATTTCTGAGTGTGTACAGAAGTGTCACTATAAATCTTGGTTGTGAGATGGGACTACAATTAAGGATGGGCTTTGCTGTGAAGAACTGTAAGGATGGTTGTGTTTCATCTCTACAGATGGGCTGAGAAGCTGAAAACACAAGTTTTTTGGGGGGAGGGAGTATAAGGCTCTTATTCTCTCAACATTTGGCCTGGATATATTTGAGTTTTTCAAGTGAAAAGAAAAAAATCAAAATTTGTTTCAGCTTAAACAGCAGTTTAATGAATATTTAATTTAACCCACTCTCACCCCCCAAAAGCAAGCAAACAAAGAAGTATTTAAAAGTGAAACATTTGTGTATGCTGTTAGGAAAAAAAAATTAAAAATTGAAATGGAACTGTGATTTTTTCTTTCTTTTACTTGGTTAAAAGGCTTTGTAAGCAGTTGACCATGATCTTTAGTCTGATCTTGCATTGTAGATTAGAAGTTTTAATATAGGTTTCTGCCCACAACTGCAAAAATAATAGCCCAGGGGAAGACTTGGGGTCCGTGTTTTGTATAGAATTGAAGGCAGAGAGAGAAGCCAGTCCATAGGGAACTCTTTGTAGCCCAGAAATTATGGAAACAACACTACTTGTTTGAGCAAACTAAGACAGCTAGAAATAAGTGATTTTATAACCCTAATGCACCCATTGATTGGAGAAGAGAGAGAATCTTTGAGCTGTGGTGAGTTTAGAACCAGGGATGCCAAGTACACTTTGAATATTTTTGAATCCTACTGAATATTCAACAATTGTCTGTATTTGCTGTTCACAGGGTTTTCATTTACAGTGTGGTTTCCATGGGTGCATTCTTTATCTGCAGCTTTGGCACAATGGCTGGAGGTTGTTGATAGAACACCACTGTTGCTGTAGGTATCAAATCTCTGCTAACTCACCTCATTCAGGACTTTTGCCCTTCAAAAGTCATATTAAAAACCTTTGAATGACAATTCTGCCCCACAAACTGCAGTAGCACAGCTCAAGCATCACACTGTGCTTTGAAACTTTATCCTTTCCTGTGGAAGCTGTTACACTAAAGAAACATATTTTTCAACCTTAATGATCTTATGATTCCATAAAATCCTCCTCAAGGTCTTATTTTGTATAGCTGAGGGGGTGAGGAAACAGAGGATGTAGCAAGATTTTATCCTTAATTTGTTTCTTGAATATCTTAAAAAATAAATTTATTGTTTTGACAGTATTAGAAAGTAACAAAGAGTTACAAGCTCTTGCTTTATTGTGCTTTTTGAGCTCTTACTCAGTGTTGCGGCCTGTATGCATTCCCACAGACTTTCATCCAAGGATCTGCCTAGGGACAATTAGGCAAGTATTCACTTTGACTGTACATTATGAGGCAATTAAATCAGAGCTGCGTTCCTCAGAGGGGAGATGGAGCGCAATCTGGGGCATTAATTACCGAGATGTCATGAGAAGCTGTGGCGAGTTAACTCATCTGGTTCCAGACCTGGATGTGCAGCCAAGGCCGCAAACCCGCTGCAACGCGATCCCGCAGCCCAGACCCCGCCTGCTCGGGGGGGAAAGGCAGGCAGGAGCAAGGGAAAGAAACCTTCTCCAACCTTCTGAGAGACCTGGGAGCTCCTCGTGAACAAACAGAGCGGCTGCTGTTAATCCTTCAAAAAGAAAATGAAGGAAATGCTGACAGCACCCATTGGTTTTAATTTTTCATGTTGTTGGCTCTGGTGAGGAAAGGCTGTGAGAGCTGGGAATGTCCAGCCTGGGAAGAGAAGGCTCTAGGGAAAACTCAGAGCCCCTTCCAGTGCCCAGAGGGGCTCCAGGAGAGATGGAGAGAGACAATTGTCAAGGGCTGGAGGGGCAGGACACAGGGAATGGCTTCCCAGTGCCAGAGGGCAGGGCTGGATGGGATCTTGGGCAGGAATTGTTCCCTGGGAGGGTGGGCAGGCCCTGGCACAGGGTGCCCAGAGAAGCTGTGGCTGCCCCTGGATCCCTGGCAGTGCCCAAGGCCAGGCTGGACACTGGGGCTTGGAGCAGCCTGGGACAGTGGAAGGTGTCCCTGCACATTGCAGGGGTGGAATGAGACAGACTTTAGGATCCTTCCCACCTTAAACCATTTCATGACTCTGAACCTGTGACTTTATGCTTTAGCAAACTGTTTAACCTAAGAAGACTCAAGACCTTTAACAAGTTCTTAGTGTGTCAGGCTGCTTGCTTGTACATTACACACGCTTTCATGTGTCTAATAATATTAGAAAAGTAAAATTTAAAAAAAGCTTTCTAAATTAATCAAAGGGTGAATTTTGAGAAGCAAAACCTTGAAACATCCAGCTGCTTCAAAGTGCCCTGTAAGGCACACTTTGAAGAATTTAGTCTGAGCTGTCCATGACTGCAAGGGCCAAACCAGTGAGAAGATGGCTGTAAAACTGGTGATCTGTTTCATGCTTTCCAGTCACATGTGGGGTTTTTTCCTGAGATTTGTGTGTCTGACTTATAACTTTAACAACTCATTCCTGCCTTCTGTGTGACAAGATGTCAGGCGTGATGGCTGCAAGAAGGCATTCATATGTGATGAAGAGAAGGAGGAGGAGTATGTTCAGGGTGATGGTGCTGCTGGAGGACCAGGCCATGATCAGCAGCAGCAATATTTTGAGTGGGGGTGAGAAGTGTGAGTTACAGTGACATGTGAGTTACATGGCCACAGGAAAAGCTGTCATAGGTGTCTGGGCAGTAGAGAAGGCTACTTTAGCTTGGGGACAGCATTTCATAAATGCCTTTGCAGGGTTTTGAGGCTCAAATCACTCATGCCCATCTGCCTTGGAAGCTCAGCACTTGCCTGACACTTACCCCTGTGTGTAGACATTGCCAGGGATGATATAGTCCTAAATAAGGTGTAGGCAGGAAGGATTAAATCTTCAGATGTTCTGAAACAGGAGATGGGAGCTGACAGGCATGACCTGTACACATGACCTGTGGACTGACAGCTGTGCTCAGGTTGTGAACTTTTGATGGGAAGGTGGAGGAATCACACATGATGATACTGGAAATCAAGCTGAGAAAGAGGAAGAGATGGGGAGCAAAAGATGAGAGCTTCTTGTTTCTGAGAAGTTTAAGATGGCAGATGGACCTGCAGCAGTGAGTGCTGTTGCGGTGGTGAGAGAGCCATAACAGCATGTTACGAAGTGGGTGTAGCCTTGTCAAGGATGGGCTTGAACCACCTCTGAACAGACATCATGGAGCTGTTCTCAGAATGGTGACACTCAAGAAATCTGACGGATTTCCTTTTGTTACATTAGTTATTTTTACACTTGTTACTTTCCCTATGCTTTGGGTGTGCCCAGAAATTCAAGGGCCACAGCACCCTCCCCACTGGGACCCCAGTCTCCCACAATGCCACATGGTCTCACCGAATCATTATTAGCAGAGAAATACCACAAGAATCAGAGAATTCCAGACTGACTTGGGTTGGGAGGGACCTTTAAATCTTTCTCATCCCATCCTGCCATGGGCAGGGACACCTTCCACATCCCAGGCTGCTTCAAGCCCTGTCCAACCTGGCCTTGGACACTGCCAGGGATCCAGGGGCAGCCACAGCTTCTCTGGGGACCCTGTGCCAGGGCATCACCAGAGTCTAAATAAAGAACTTCATCCTAACATCCAGCCTAAATCTTTCCTCTTTTAGTTTAGCTCCCTTTCTCCGTGTCCTTTCACTGTCTGCTCACAAGAAGAAAACTGAGCATGGCCCAAACTTCAGCCTGAACCTGTGGACACCTGACACTGGCAGCAGAGCTAGCAACACAGGGAAGAATTTAAATGCCCTGTATTTCAGTTCATGGAAGCTGGTTTCGGCAAGAAGCATCAAAATATGACCAAAATGGGCACATTGAACAGGCCCTGTGAGGAAGTGCCTTTCCAGGGAGCAAGAGAGCGCTGTGCACAGGTGAGTGGAACTCAGCTCCCAACATTTGCCAGAAATATTTTTTTTTTCTGCACAATTCACTCAGATCTGGTTTCCAGAAGCATTATCTATGCTTCTATGCGTAGATGCTTACAGCTGAGTCTTTACGTTTTTGGGGATAAAAAAAAAAAAAAGAAAAATGAAGTCTTGCAAACTCATAGCTCAGCTTCCTTTTCTACTAGGTTTGGAGCAAAAAAAAAAAAAAAAAAAAAAAAAGAATCTTGAAAGCCCACAAATATTTGTATTTAGCAATTCAGAGTTTTTATCTCTGTGTGAGACCAGGCTAGGATAGAAAATGCCTTGGAAACACAGATTAAAACAGCTCCTTTAATAGTAGTTCCCAAAACCCTCCCTGAAGTTTCTCATGGGAATTTAATTAAGTTAAGAGCATGAGTCTGACTAGCACCTCTGAAACTCAGTGGCTGAAATACCTGGAACTTCACTCCACTTAAGTAATATGTCTGAGTACAAATAATGGATCCCATCTTTCCTTCTCCTTCTCCTTCTCCTTCTCCTTCTCCTTCTCCTTCTCCTTCTCCTTCTCCTTCTCCTTCTCCTTCTCCTTCTCCTTCTCCTTCTCCTTCTCCTTCTCCTTCTCCTTCTCCTTCTCCTTCTCCTTCTCCTTCTCCTCCTTCTTCCTTCTTCTTCCTTCTTCCTTCTTCTTCCTTCTTCCTTCTTCTTCCTTCTTCCTTCTTCCTTCTTCCTTCTTCCTTCTTCCTTCTTCCTTCTTCCTTCTTCCTCCTTCTTCCTTCTTCCTTCTTCTACCTTCTTCCTCCTGAATTCTCCACCTAGAAAAGCCAGTGGGAAACAAAACATATTTGTTTAAAGCAGTCCAAAAAGCTCTGCCTGTGAACAAGCTGTCTTCAGACTAAGCCTGAAGCTAGCCTGCAGTCTGACAAGCCTTTGAATTAATTGCACCCTCTCTTTGCTAGCAAATGAGAGGCTTTTAAGCATCCTTTTAAGCTTGCTGAGTGATTTTCTGAAGTTTTCATAGTGTGTTGCTGCAGAACATTGTGATTTTCATGACGTAATTAACGATTGTTCAGGTTTGGGAAAATTGGCATCAGCCAAGGTTGACTGCACCCAATTTTCTGGCCCAAAGTATTTATCTGTGGTGAACTCTGCTTTGGGATGAGGGCAGTCAGCAGCTTCCATGTGCTACACAGTGGCAGTGGCAGAAGGATGTGGAGGGGACACACAGGGATGTGCTGAGTCTAGTCTTTTTGATACCATGAAAGAAATTCAGTTTGTCCTAGCCTTCCTTGCAGCTGGAACCCAGGGCAGGTACTTTGATCACTGTGACATTTTCAGGGACATTTCTGGGGATGAGAAGGGTCATGAGAGAAAACTATTCTCCCTGATCTCTTATCCACGTGCATTGGTTCATCTCTCCTTATAGTTTCCAGTCAATCTTTTCTTCAAGGTATCAAGCGATAGGACAAGATGAAACAGCCTCAAGTTCTACCAGGGGAGGTTTAGATTGGATGTTTGCTTCACTGAAAGGGCTGACAAGCATTGGAATTGGCTGCCCAGGGCAGTGTTGGAGTGACCAGAAGTGTTCAAAAGACTTGTGGATATGACACCTAGCGATGTGGGCTTGTCAGCAAGGGGAACAATTGGACTCAATTATCTCAGAGGACTTTTCCACACTTAATAATTCTGTGGTGACAGAGGAGGTCACAGGGCTGAGCTGCAGTGGCTGGAAGCTGGGTGAAGAAAAACAGACACCTCCAGAGGAGATTTTTCGCACCCATCCTGGCTGAGGACAAGATGAATGAGTCATCAGAAGGGGATGTCTCTTCCCTCTGACAATAAAGGAAGAAGAGGCTTCTGGTTTAGGCAATACTGTGGGTTTTCAGTGAATGGAATTGGGTGGGATGAGGCTTGCCTTCAGAAAATGGGTGTGGAGGTGCAGCTTAGCATGACATTTGCTATGGCAGGCAAAGCAAATGTCACTGTCCTGGAAGCCAGGAAGCCACAAGGTTTCTTTTCGCACTTAGTAATGGCTAAAGTAGCTATTGTTTTGAGATGCAATTCCTCTTGCAAGTCATACTGTTCTCCCACATCATCCACAAGAGTCTCTTCATTGGGTTCTTTGCAACCTGGACAGAGATTTCACCAGATCAAAAGGTGTTTTCAGGCTTTGTCCAAAATCAGCAGGCATTATTTGGGTTTTTCCTAAATTCAACAGACACCCTCCTCCCCCTGGAGTCACCACCAGCACAGTCAGATGCACTCAACCTCAGGTACCAAACACACCAAAATGAAGACTGCAACCAATAATTCACCTTGTCTGCCACACCCATGACTTGTGAAAGCCTCAGGTGTGTGTCTGCATGGAAATCCACAGCCTCGTTTCTTAGACCAAACCCACCTACTTTGATTTTTCTGATTTTCCTCAATTAGAGAACCCTTGACTGACGAACACCTCAAGGGGAGAGGTTTTCCCTCAGCAGACTAATGTGATGCTTTCTCATGCTTTTATGATGTGCCTGAATTTCTGAGTCTATAATATCCAACACCTCTTGCCGGATGTATTGGGGATGCTTTAAAATTAAACTGTCTTGGTCTAAGCATTGATTGTTCTGTGGAAGTCACTGATCTAAAAGTGAGAGAAATAATGCACTTGGTGATTATCTTGATGTAAAAAGGAGTTTCTTGATGTTGTTGCATAAGTCCTTTAAAATGAAAAGTGGAGACTTTAGAAAAAATGCAAGGCTCACAAATTCATACTCCTGGGTGGAAAACAGCAGTGGAAATGTATATGAAAACCAACTCTGCCACCAGACATCCCCATGAACTGTCACTGGAAGCCAGTGGCACAGGCTCAGCCTTGACTAATCTTGTTTAAAGGATCTGGCTTACAAAGGAAAAAAGAAAAGGCGTCTAATAAAAGCATCCAAGGATTTCGAAACCCAGCACAAATTGCTGATGCAAGGGAAAATGTGAAATAATTCCAGTGTGGGTCTGTAAAGTCACACACTCAAAAGACCTGAACAACTGCAAATGCAGTTCACACATCCAGGGTGAGGAATAATTAACAATATTAAATGAAAAATGGAAGCTGAGCACACATAAAAAAGGAGGGAACCAGCATGAAATATCTTACTGCTTCCAATAAAACCTCTTTCATGAACAGCCAAAATATGTCCCTTCACAATACTTTTTTTACACAAAAGATAATCTTTGGTGCTCTGAATGGTCAATTGGCTCCACAGGGGATGAATAGAAGAGACACACGCACAAATTTGGACTCACAGCATCTATTTCTCACTTCTGTAGTTTTTAACGGATTTTTTTTAATATTTGTCTTATTGAAACTAGTAGGATTTTTACTTTCTAAGTGAGTGAAAAGCTCCTTATTCAAGCCACATAGCCTAAAAAAGTCAGGAGCCAGCAATCAAATCCAATGTGAATACACTAATTCGAAATTCTTAACATAAACGATAAAATTTTATTAAAAAAAAATTTAAACTTTTCCTTTTTCTAATTGAGATCTACCCTTCTGCTTCTAAACATCTATGTTTATGATGAATAACAAGTTTTGGCTGTATTTATTGGACTTTATTAATGTTGTCATACTGGCATGGATTTCTGTTCCATGGAAGATGCCAGGACTCAGGAAAGACTTTCTAAGAACACAGAGTTTTATCCAAACACAATTGATTTCAAAATTAATTGCTTTGCTTAAAAAAAAAAAGAAAAGAAAAGAAAGAAAGAAAGAAATTTGAGCTAGCATCTTGTTTAATTTTGTGGATTGGAAGACATTAGTATTATTTTTGTACTGATACCTATTTTTTTACAGCAAAATGCACATCAAAGGGATAGTCTCATTGCATTTTTATTATGGAATTATAAAATATTTTAAAATGCATTATATTGTAATATTTATTTTCTTATTTTGTTTATTATTTAAAACTATTTTATTGTTTTCATTTGTGCAATGGTAGTGGCCAGAGGCAGGAACACTTCTGAACTGGGTGCTCTCCAACCCAAGAACGAAAAGATGATTCTCTCCCTCCAAAGTCTCACATCAAGGAAAAAATGAGCCTGAATAATTTGGCAGGAATCACTGTAATCACAGCATTTCAGCAACTGAGCTTATATCAAGTGACTTTTGTGCCACTTCCTGACGAGAATAGAGTGCCTATGAGATACCAGCAATTTACCTGACACCCGTGAGACTTATGAACATTCCTAATTCTTATAGAAATCTCAGAACACGTCATTTTGAATTTTGATGCTTGAAATATTTCCTAGGATTAAGTGAAATTCCTGCCTCCATAAAAAGAAATTACTTTGTGAGATGAATTGGGGTTCTTTACAATGCTTAAAAACCCCTGATTTCCAAACCGTTCTTGTGAATTTTAGTCAGTTCCACCTGGAGAGGAAATCAAGTTACGGCCTGCATAGACAACTCACTTGTGCATGTGCACACAGAGACAATTTCCCTCTGACTTTTAGTCTCATATTTTGACTTAAAGGACAAAACTCCCCAATAAATAAATAAATAAATAAATAATAAACGTGTAATCTCCAGTATTTTCTATTCTCTCTGTCTAGAGGTGCCACTGAAGAGCAAGTCTGACCAGGAATGACAAAACCCCTACAGATGGAAAAAGACAGAGGACCCCTTTCTCTGCTCCAAAGAAATTGTAACAATATGTCATTAATAGACCATTTTTAGCCTACAAACTCCTTCCTGTGGCTCAAAACATTGACATTTCCAATGCCTACATGGATGATCAGTTTTAGTCAGCTCAGTGGTTACCCAGTGTAGGTTTGAACTGGGCTGCCCACAATGCCAGGGGATGTAAACCTCTGCTTCTTGGAGCCATCAGGAGCAGTCCAAACCCCTGATGTGGAGTTTGGAGTGCTTCCCTCAGCCCCCAAAAAGGTTGAACAACACAGGAAACTCATGGAGCAGCAAGTCAACCCCCCCCCCCTTTTTTTTTCTTTTCTTTTCTTTTCTTTTCTTTTCTTTTCTTTTCTTTTCTTTTCTTTTCTTTTCTTTTCTTTTCTTTTCTTTTCTTTTCTTTCCTCTCTTCTCTTCTCTTCTCTTCTCTTCTCTTCTCTTCTCTTCTCTTCTCTTCTCTTCTCTTCTCTTCTCTTCTCTTCTCTTCTCTTCTCTTCTCTTCTCTTCTCTTCTCTTCTCTTCTCTTCTCTTCTCTTCTCTTCTCTTCTCTTCTCTTCTCTTCTCTTCTCTTTCTTTTTTCTTTTTTTCTTTTTTTCTTTTTTTTCTTCTTCTTTTTTTTTTTTTTTTTTCCAGGAATCTACCGTATTTCAAGTAGTTCTCCCCTTTGGTGCCAATAAGATTTCAGGAAAGCAGATGGGAGACCCATAACACTTTCCTGCTGAAAGAATAAGTGATATTCCTTTGAATAAGAACCAGGCTAGACTGTACATTGCTCGCTTTTTAGCTGGACAGGCTAAAACAAAGTTAAACAATAAGCATTGTTCTTAGGTAGAAAAATGCAGTTAAATTATCAGCTTTATGACAGAGCTTACATGAGTGTGTGTATAACTGGTGCATCCTTTTCCCCACTTGAACTGTGTGTGAAATTGCCTCTTTTTTTGCAATAGAGGCTCTGTATCTTTGAGGTTGAGCCCTGCTGGGGTAAGCAGAAAAAAGGGTTTGCTGGGTTGGTAATGCTTTAAAGCTTTGGAACTCTCTCATCACCCAGACACAGCTTGGCTGAGGTGAGATCTTGTGGGCTTGCTGGAAACCTCCTCTGTTTTTCTGGGATGTAAGGGAGCTCGTGGGAAAACCCGTGGCTGAAGATGTGACCTGAGGCCACCATCCTACTTCAAGCTGGGTAAAAGCCATTATTTGTGTGTGTGTGCATGTGTGTGTGTAGGTAGTGCTCTTTTAGAGTGGTTCTAGGAATCAAAACTGGGGAATTACATCTGCATATACTTTACCCAAAAACGGTAAACCAAGCTTATCTCTTGTCCTTCAGCAACCACTTTTACTTTATCTGCCTTCTGTTACGAAGCTGATGTTCCCTCAGGCAAGGAATAGAAATCCACATTGTTCTCAAATGTGATTACAAATTAGGTGAATGCTATGAATAAGCCAAGAGTTCAGGCTGATCTAAACCTTTATTTTAACCAAGTTATCTAAACTGGTTAATTAAATGACTATAAAGCAATTTAAGGCCTGGTTTCCTATGGTTCTTTTAACTCTCTTGAGTGAATACATTTAGAAATAATTTATGAAAATGCAGTGCACTGGAAAATATATTCACTTAGTTCCTTTCTCAGCTGCACTATTTTGCAGTCTGCAGCAAATTGGCATTACTCTCCCCTGTTTCTGCAAAATGCTCAGTGAATTCAAATGGCTTTCAAATCTACTGAGACAGTTGAATTATTGCAAAAGTCTGTCTAGGGTTGTAGACATGTGTTCTTTTGACTCCCCCTCCATCCTACTGAAAAATAAACTACTGTTCTTCATGGCTTATTTTGTCTCTGTCAAGGAAACTTTCTGCTCCCATCTCAGGAGGATTGTACAATAGCAATCTGATCCTGACCTTTCTACCTCTTCCTTGAATAACAGATGAAAATTGGACACTGAGAAGTGGTGTATGCTCCATAACTTGTATCCCAGGCACAATCTAATGACACTCTTCTCCTAGTAAAAACAACAGTTGCAGCAAAGGTTAAGGTAAACAGGTTTAGCTAATTACCTCTTAATCAAATCCAGTTATAATTTACTGATGTCCTCTGAAGGTCTGTGCCTGCTAAACCATGGGCTTTGGTTGGATTAGCTTATCTATGATAAATGCAGTGTGATTAATTTCTCCCACAGTACAGCAGCACGTAAATATCAAGTGAGAATAATATATGACCAAATAAACTCAGCTCACACACCATCACAGCAGAACTCTCCAAGGCCTCCATGTACCAGGCACTGAAATAGAATCCCTTATTTTTTTTTTTACAGAAGGTGACAGTGGGGGAGAAATCATTTTTGTGTTATTCTTTGTCCCAGGGACAAAAAAAACCCCACCAGAAGTGAAACACGCCGGTGCTTTCAGAATAAAGAAAGTCACACTGCATTCAAGGAATGTATACTTCTGTGTATGAAAATCCTTGCTACAAGTAAATCAGGTGTGTACATGTGACAGAAGCAAACATTTGTCCTATCAAGCTTTGAAACTGTGGCTGTGGACACCTCAAGTGCATTATTTTTTATAAGTTGTCTTTCTAAAATATGAAGTAGTCCATTTCTCAAGGAAGTGAGAGAAAATAGAGGTCAATTAAAAATCCATTTGAAATATTTAAGTGAGATCTGAAAATACATATACTTCTTGAGTTTATACTTTGGTTTCAAGCTCAGACTGGTTTAATCAAAACATTTGTTACTTCTTGAGCAAACTTTAGATTATTTTTTAAAGAAGTACCTCGGAGGTAAAGTTCTGTGTCAAAATAGTAAGGCAGCTGTATTCCCCAGAGCATTCCTAGAAGCCCTGTGAAATGCAGCAGTTTTGACTCAGCTGCAGTTTGTTTTTTTAACTTTATACAAATCCAAAACCTGACACGGACAGAAAATGTCTGCATGAAGTCCTTGCTGTGGCAGGAAGCAGCAGGGCTGGGTATGTCCCTGTGTGCTGTCAGTGCTCTGTCATCCTCAATGGGGTAGAACCAATTTATGGGTTCTTAGACAGAAATCTCACCTGGCTTTGGCATTAACTTCAATGCCACTCCTACTGCAAAGCAGCAAGTTTTTTGTAGTTTGCAAAACAATGATTTCAACAAAACCTTGCCCTCACTCTTAGCACTGTAGATCTGGATTAGACAGCAGGAAAAATTTGTTCATGGAACAGGCAGCCCAGAGCAGAGGTAGAGTCTCTGGAAGTGTTCAAAACCGTCTGGCATTTGAGGTCAATGGTGTACACAGGGGTGGTGCTGGGTTGACAGCTGGACTTGATGGTCTAAGGTCTTTTCCAGCCTTCATGGTTCTGTGATTCTGTGTCCTTTTCCCAAGATGTTGAAGAGTTGCTGCTACACTCAGCAAACTTTGAACACAAATTTTCAATTCTTCATTGTCAACCACAGTGTGATTGGTTGGTTTGTTTTGGTTTTTTTTAATACCAAAAAGCCAGGACAAATTGTTTCTCAAATTCTGGCCTACATTTAATGTGTTGGGTAGTCCTGATGGGCAGGGACACCTTCCAGGTTGCTCTAAAGCCTTTTACAAGCTGGTCTTAGACACTTCCAGGGATCCAGGGGCAGCCACAGCTTCTCTGAACTGCTGCTCTACAGTCACCAGGGTTCAACATTTGAAGGGAGCAGTTAAAGGAAACTGAGAAACTCCAGCTGGGCACAGCAGGTTTAAGTATTTTCTAAATGAGGACCTAAACTTCCACTGACCTCCACTCTGCAACTCTGCATCAAACACGACAGGTTTTCTGCACTGTTGAACTGGCCAACCTGTTGAAGGAAGGCAAAATTCAAAAAGAAAGAGCTGGATGTAAAAGTGGTCCTGAAGTAGATGTGGTAGAAAATGACTTTGAAATAGATCCAATCCTTTCACAGAAATTATTAAATCCCTTCACTGGGATTGTTTCATAGTGACATGTACACTATAAACAAATGATAGGCTGAGTTATAGGAGCATTCATACCTTCTCATCAGTGGGCAGGGTTGCAGTTGTCACTACCCTTTGGTTTTCTCCTTCTTACATATATTTTTTCCAGCTCTTCTGTTGCGCACCTCATGGAAAGAGAGCTCAAGTTCAAGGCTGTGTGGGATTTTTCTCAAGCCATTGGAGTTCCAGCCAGTAAGTAAGCATCCCAGCACACAGGCCAAATTAATTCCATCATCATCAAATGGAAACAAAGTGCCTGAGACAAAGTGACTGAGAGGTCAAGGAAATCTGCAGCTGAGAATCAAACTGGGGCTGGTTGGGAATTCAATACGTTAAAGGTGAACGAGGGGGCATTTTTGGAGCTTGGGGTACACTCCAGTGATTGCACGCAATCCTTCATGTTTCTTATGGCTTTATCTCAGATTTATTGTTGACTGATGCACAAGATGAAGCAACAAGGGTTTTTCTGGTATGTGAATTTCCTTCTTTGAATTAATTTGGTACAGCTGACGTGACTGCTGTATGAAGTGACTCCTTAGAAAACATTTTTAAACTCTACACCAGGAAAGCTTTAGTGTGTCTGACAGCTCTGGAACTGCCCAGTCAGAAGACAGGTCAGGGTTCAACCTATTAAGCTTTCAGTGGCTGCAAGATGCGACATGAGCTGAATTGCCCATCCACCAACACAGACCTGATTGCTGCTCCCATTTCCTGATGCAGCAAAGGACAAAGCATGAAAGAAATCAATGCACGCATTTTATCCCCTGCAGGGCTGACATCTTTCTGGCTGACTGATAAAAACCCCTCAGATGATCAGATAGGAGAACTTTCTCAGCTACATGGTTGGTTTGCCTCAGAGCAGTACTGTTCTTTTAGAGTCACTTCCAGTCAATGGCAGGTCTGGGAAAACAGGCAAAAAATCATAAACTAGCTTTTGGGTGAAAACAGCTGTGTGTTTTCAGTACAATTGTAATCTAGCACCTTGAATTTGTGACCCTTTAAATTTGGTGTCATGTGAACCCTGATTACTCATCCCTTGGGGGAAAGGAAGCTTATCTGAGAAGCTCTCACACTTCCAACTGCCCCACTCTTCATGGCTTTAAGCCACATAAAAGTAATAACCCTTCCACAAGATATTGCTTGGCGGGTCTTGGAATTGCCTTGGAATAGGACTTACTCAGCAGCTTTGAATAAAACCCAATCTCTTGTTTTTACAATGTCTGTGGATTAAAGTGTGAAATGTAACCATTTTGGCTAAAATCTATGCCTTTCCACAATCCTGTTTTGCATCAAACCCAGAGCATTTTGGGTGCCTGTTGTGGGATGCCATCTGGCTCTGTTCTCCCCTAAAAGGGCACTGGGACTGTGAACATGTTTTATGTTTCCAAAATGCCTCTTTTTTATCTGCCCAGGCCACCCAACACAGCCGTGCTAACCCTAAGTATTCTCCTCTGGCCTCCTTTCTTGTATCTTTGCTCCTATTTCATTCAGCTCCTCTTTGCATGCCCTCACACAGTAGTGGGCTCATAATTTAGTTAATCTTACCTCAGCTAAAATCTTCTTTCAGAGCGTTGTCTCTTGGCCCAGACTCCCCCTCCACACAAGGTGTAGAGGAAATTCTGTGGAGAGGGTTATTCAGCCTGTCACCATCCAGATGTAGAGTTAATTATCTTGGAAGGCTCCAGAACAACAGACTCTTCAATTTTTCATTGCTTTATTAGGGATTGGTGTCTGGTCTAATCACCTTAGATATCCTCCATAGTTAAGGAAGACAAAAAAAAGGTGCTTTAAGGTTTTGTTTCATCTCATGGCTGAAGTTAGAGGGATATGCTCCTCTCTGGTGTTCTCAGGAGACAGTGGGATTGCAGGGGGATATGGATCTGAGGTGAACTGTGGCATCTGGCTATACTTGGGGTCCCCAGTTTGCTGATGAATCCCATCCTGGAGTGACTGTATTTTGAAGTCAGGAGCCTCCTTAATTCTGATAGATTTTTAGGAGGAACCTTGGCAAATAGAACCTGTTTTTTCAAAATGATTCCTCTGTAGGATAATTAACTCTGTTGAGCTATGCTAAGTCTTTTTAAAACAGATAATTCTTGGCCGATGTTAAGAGAGTAAGTGTTGCACATTATTTACATTTAATTGTTGAATCCTACTGAGCTAAGTAAATTCTATTATTTCTTTACCCTTCTTATTAATGCATGGAAATAAATACTTCCTTTCCACATGGCCTATTTAGTTTTACCTTGGTAGTTTTCAAACCCAGTTCATAAGGTTTGGAAAGATTGTCAGCTGACCAAGAAACAGATGAATTTGGAGGTATTGATAAACATAACCTGCACTGGGAGGGTTCTGTCAGCTGGAAGTTTGAGTGCTCAGTTCCAGTGACATCACCTCTGAAGAGCCTTTCACTTTTGAAAGAGTGTGGAATTCTTCTTTTGACATCTCTGGTGAAAACCACAGATTAAAATGTATTTTTGTGCTTTTCCCTGCCATTGTTCCCATAGGGAAATTGTCTGTATGTTTATGGCAGCCCTTGCCATGTGGCACAGGGCTCTGTCACTCGTTTGTCAACACCCATGGGCTTATTGGTCTGTAATGCTCAAGGCACTGGGAGAAGGGTAATGCTCTGAACTCTTCTCACCTTGAGCTCATCCAGGAGTTTTTCCTCATTGTGGAGCACCTCCTCTGCCCCATGAGGGCCCCAGATACAGCTCCATGGGTCCTGGTAGGAGTGAGCTGCTGAAAAGCTCAACCTAAATCCTCTTTGTGAATCCAGTCCATTTGTAGATGCCAGCTGCACTTGGAAATTTGGCTTAGAATCTTAAAATCACTTTGTAGATCTAGCCCTAAGGCACCTTTGACAATCCCTCCATAGGAAATGAGGTTTTTTTCACCATAAGTGTGAAATAGGGTATAACTCTGACTGGTTTTAGTGCAGCTAAGATCATGTAGCACTTTTTATAGACTGCCAAAGGGTCTAAATATGGTCAGTAAACCATAAGGTGTTTTAAGGGGAGTAGACAGAAAGAGGTTAAGTCTGCATGGGCTCGTTCACTTCTGTATTTAAGGCATGGGGGGTACAGTGATGCCTTTGGGGGAGAATACAGCTACTTGCACCTTATTTCATTCCTGCAATTTCAGTGCCAAGCCACTGGACTTGAGGAGAGATGATTCTTTTCCTTTTTCTTGCCTTTGAATGTACAGGCAAGCAAATAATGAGGCATTGTACCCTGATCCGCTGTACAGAAAACCAATTCATTGAATAGCTTGGCCTTTCAATGATTACTTTTACTTCCAAATCATTATTTTAAGCAGGTTTGGTTTTCAGCACTCAGCTTCGCCTAGGAGAAAAACAAACCAACACTTTCATACATTAAGGTGTGTACAAGAATTTTGAAGCAAAATTGACTGTGGACCATTGAAGGCCCGAGGTGAAAACACCCTGAACTCTGCAGCTGAATGGATGCATGCTTTGCTGTAGTGAAGGGCTCTTACAAGCAGGCTGCTGTCGTTTACCTCTTGGAGCCTGAGGTCTCCTGGAGACAACAATCGCTTTTGTTTTGCGAAGAAAAAATATGTAATAGTATATTTGTTTTAACAAAGAAAGATATCCTGTGAAGTGGGCTCCTGGGAACCTGAATTTTTACCATACGGACTCCAGGTTGCAACTCTAAGAAAGTTTGGGATGTGGTCTACAGACGCACTGACAAATGTGTGATTTAATGTGGAGAAACACCAGCACAATGACCCTTTCATAGACCTCTTTTAAACATTATTGTTTCCTGTCTTCCAGCAGTCACTTCTGGAAACTTGAACGTAACGCTGAACCCTTCACTGGTTTTAATGTCACCTTCACATAACTGCTCCCCTCTGGACAGGGATGCACAGGTGTTAATCTACTTATGCTTTTCATCTGTTTTAAAGAAGGCTACGAGAAAATGCTCTCTGTGTTTCGCATAGACCAACTTCCTTTGCTTTGTGTTACAAGAAGGCTTTGTGAGTACACCCGAAGAGTTTTTCTTTTGCAAGCCCTGGAATCTTCAGAGGAATTGCTTCCTGAGTTTTGTTTTGTGCAGCAGGGCTATGGGAAAACCATATCAAAACCATCTTTGCTTTGAAGCTGGCTGATGTTTTCTGGAAGAGTGTTTTGGATACTGGAACTAAGGACACGGCAAAATTTCTCCTTGTATCCACATAAAATCACATTTGTGAGACCTCAGTTGCACCCCACTTGCAACCCCTCGCTCAGCTCTTTAAGTGACAGTCACAAAAAATCTACTTTTACTAGTAGCTTATACCACAGTTTACTTATTACCCTTGAGGGTTTTAACTCAAATTTTGACTTCAACATGCAGGTGCATTGGATTGCTAGCACTGTATGTTGTGTATTTTCTCGTCACCTTTTTATGCTGCCTGAAAGGGGTTTAGTTGCCCAAGGATAGTCAGGTTGATGGTTGGACTTGGTGATCTTAAAAGTAATTTCCAACATGATTCTCTGATTCTATTTTGTGAATATGAAAATGTGAAGCTGTTGAAGCAAATGAGCCTTGTCCAGGGAGAACAAACTAATAAAATGGATTTATTCTTCCACCTGACAGAGCTACAATTGCAGTTTTTCACAATCCTTCTTTGCAGCAGAAAAATTTATTTCCACAGAACCTCCTTGATCAGCTCATTGATTAAGCACCGGCCCAAGCCAGAGGGAGTCAGAGCACCCTGTGTGCATGGGGTTGCACCAAATATGCACTTTAGAGGTACAAGAAGGTGTCTGTGGTCTGGAGAGCTCAGGTGGTGACATCAGGGAGCAAATGTGCATGTGCTGGGAGTGTTATGGACTGCCCAGATCTGTCTTGGGCAGGGTGGCATCACTCCTGTGCCAAAGCAGGTGGAGCCTCTGATGCCTTTTTTGGGCTTACCTGGAAACAGAGGCCAGAACAGAATTAAGAGAATAAAGCAGATATATTTATTAAAGGGCCTTCAGGTACATTTAGGGAAGAAGAAGCCCCCTCCAGGGGCTATACCCAAGATGGATGATGCTCACGAGTTTTTCAGACAATTGTAAGTTGGGTCCATTTACACATCAGTAATCCTTCAATTACAGCTTCAGTTAATGAAGTAATTTACCCCCAGTTTTCCCCGCAACTCATTTTTTTGTTTATACTTTCTGGGGCCTGACACAATGAGGTGTCCTTGAGTTTCAGGCCCAAAGGGATTGTTTTGTCTGACAAAAATGTGAAGACAGTTAACTAACACTATATATGGAATTTAGAGTTATACACTAAAGCAGTACAAGATTTGAAAAATATAAAAACTATAATCCTAAGGCATCACTAGGACCCACCAGCCCTATCCTGTGCCAGGGTCTCTGACTCATGTCAGGCATCAGAGCCTCTTGCAGGTGCCAGGGTGTCTGCTGGAGCTGCTGGGCTGTGCATGCTGCTTTTTGCCCACCAGAGATCTGTCAGCTCCATGCCCACCATCTGCTGCTGTGAAGCCTCCCTTTTTATCACAACTGCTTGATTTGCCAGGGGCTGGATGGATAAATGAGGTGTGATTGTTTTGAGCACTCCTCAGAGGGGAAGAGGAGCGTTGGTCAATGACCTCATTGGTCAATGAGGTCATGCTGCAGCTTTAGGATCCTGACAGTCCAGGCCCTGGTTATCAGACCTGGGCTTTCTAGGTTTGCAGTTTGATTTAACATCTCATCATATCCTCTTGATTTACCTCTGGGGATTACACCTCCACATATGCAGTGCTTTTCTTCCAGGTGCAGATGAAGCTGGGAACTTTAAGGTCAGATAGGAATTAGTCAGAACAAGATGTACAGTTTTTCTGGATGTGAGGGTTTTTTTGATGTGAGCTTTCTACTCCTGCGCTTTCTGCTGAATCAAGAGGTTTACCTAAAAATAAACATTTTAAAAATTAAAATAAAATTCCCTTGCCTTCCCCCACCTCTTTGACTGTTCTGTCAGGAAAGCACAGTGGAACAGAGCCAAACCTGATACTGGGTTTTGATTTTGAAGTCGTGTTTACTGAAAAACCAGGAAACATCCTTTTGAATTGCTTCGATAAATGTTTTCTTTTTTTGCCCTTAAATTCACAAAGAGTATCTGAGGACAAGGAGACCCAAACAACAGCTTCATAAGTGAAGAAGTCAGTCTATTTTGTCACTGGCAGCTGAAAAATTCTCTTTTCTGTAATTGTGCACAATAATTAAATGTGGGTGTTAATTGGAGCCTCAGCTGAGGCATTAACAGCTTTTACTGTCATGTAACAGTGTCAGACATAAGTGGAAGGGTCTTCAGCTACACATGTGGACAAGAAGGAGAAGACAGAAAATGCCTCCAGCCAGCTAAAAATAATGAATCTTGTGGCAGGAGAGAGAGAAAATCATTCTGTAAAGGATAGGAAGGACATGGGATCAGGAATGGTTCCTGCAGGTCAGCATGAACATGTCTGACAGGGAAGCAGGACCACAGTCTCAAGTGCCAGGAAAACATCACACTGCCATTCCCAGGAGTGAGAAGAAACAAGTTTATGTTAACAGAGAAGTGCTTTGCAGGAAAAGCAAAAAAGGATTTAGAGGGATGTCTGACTGGTTCCCAGCCATGAGCATGAAAGTCAGGGGTGACCAGGAGATCCCAGATGAGAGGAGGGGGCCTGAGGGAGGAGACAGAGCTTTGTTCCAGTACCTTGGAGGTGGGAGCTGGCATTTCACAAGGAGCTACCAAACAGGTGGCCTGAGAGGAGACAAAACATTTTAGGTATGTCAAATTAAGCAGAGGAGACAAATCAGAGCAGAGAATATCTGCAAGGAGCCAGCATGGAGATGCCAGTGGAATTAATGGGAATGAGGGATTTTCAAGAGGGGCACAGCATTCCCTGAGCTGCAAGTAAGGATTCATAATGCAGGAAATAAATAAATACATAAACATTTAAAAAGTGTAATATTCGCATTGTAAATCTCCTCTCTTTTCCCAAAGGATGTAAAAATGAGTACTGTGGCATTAGTTGCCATGATGGAGATTTATTCAAAGTATAAAGGAATTTTGCAGCCAGCTGTGCTCTGTGATCTATCAAACAGGGACTCCTTATACGTGAAATACCACCGTACCTCAGCATAGGAGAATTCACATAACTGTTCTCTGAGAAATAAAATACCACAGTCTTCCCATTATTGCAAATAGCTCTCACTTGCAACTGGGAAACCTTGGAGACAGTTAATCTTTTGTCATATTCTGCACAAGTAGAGACAAAGCTGAATATATTTCCAGTATTGAATTACTTGTTCATTTATTCCAAGTTAAAGATGCTAATTACTATCTGTATTTTCACAGCCTTATCTGATTATATTAACCTGACAAAAGGGCAGCCAAAATTCAAGATTAAGTTTCCAGATAATGCTAATAGATTCATTTTCCCTCATCTCTTCTGTCTTTTGGCTGATTTTCATTAGTTCATTTGTAAGGCTCCTATTAGCCCATGGTTATTTCAACACAACGTGCAACATAGATGTGGAATTTGATCTTGATGTTATTCTCCACTATTTAAAATCTGATTTCAGATCTGTCTGTCGCCCGAGGAAGGCAGGAGAATCCAAATAATGATCTAAGATTCAAGAAAACAAATAGTCAGAGAAGTAGGAAAGCCTGCTTTGAAAATGCCTGCTGGAAAGGAGGCGTAAAAGGATGGTGACAAGGAGGCACAGAGATGTGTTTTACTCACTTTCAGGATGAGAGAACCAGTCAGCAACACACACTGAAAAATTTCCAGAGCACCTCTCATGTCAGTGGCCTTAACACTCTATGGGATGTGGGAACTGTGAAAAGGCAGAAAAAGACAGCAGTTTTGTCAGTGCTTTCAAAGTTATCAGTTTTATGATTAAAGACTCAGCTCCCAAATTTTATGCTGAGGTTAAAACCACATTTTTCCTTAAAGTGGGGGTACACTACTGACCCTCAAAAACCTGTGTATAAGAAGCTGTGTCTGTCCAAGGCTATGGCAAAAAAACCTTCCCTATTTTTAAAAGCCTTGTGGAGTTCCAGCCAATGCTCTGAGGTCCTGAATCATGATCTTTAGCTGACTACTGTTGGCCCTGAGGAAATGATGATTTTTGTCTTATTTTTGTCAGAATTAGTGGTAAGTGATATCTGGAATCAACTTATTTTGCTACCTGATTGGATTTCCAACCATTTGGGAATTTCAGTCATTTGGGATTTTTGGCATTAGGAAGATGCTGATGTCCTGCAAGTGCCTTCATACCTCCAGAATGCAGAAGCTCATTGACACGTGTGGGTGTGTATGCTTTAAAATGAAGATGATAGGAGTTTCTATGGAGACAAAAGTGGACACAAAAAGAACATGGGGCGGAGAAACACCTGAGGGAAAAGAAGAATAGGAATTAATGGACTGTGAGTGCCAGTTCTGAAGGAGTGAAGTTTGCTCTGATGTATATTTGCCATGTTTGTATAATCTTTCCCCAAAAGGGACCAAGCTCTGACTGTTCCTTACACTAAAGAAAATGTTTTACACAAAGGACGATAAAGACATCATTCTTTTGCTGCTCAGACACAGTGAGAACACCAAATTGCATATTGTCTAGTACATGTTCTGTCTCAAGCCCTGTATCTCGGCTGCTGCACATGGAAAAGTGACTGGGAAATTATTGTTTCCTGTGGAAGAGCTGTAACAACCCAAGCACTCAGGAAATCTACATCCCATCTACCAAAGGCTTGTTTGTCTGGCCCACTGTTCTTTATGAAAAATATGATGAATCTACTCCCACTGCTCTTGCACACGGGAGCACAGAGCTCCCTCCTTCTGGTGTTTCTCTGCTTGCCTTGCCCTGGCAGAAGGAAAGGATTCCTGTGCAAATCCAGTACGGCAAGCTGAGATCCATTTCCCCAAACCTGGGGAGATGAACATATATTACAAGGAGTTATTTCTCCCCTTGGATGAGGGAGAAAGTTCAGGTGGAGGGGTCAGAGGTAGCTTTTTTGGGGGGGGTGTGTGGGGGGGGTGGTGTCTGGAGGGCTGTGCTGGGTGGAGGCTGCTCTGCTGCACTGCTGGGGCTGTTCTCCTCCCTCCTGAAACTTGCAGCTATAAACACTCGGAAAACCGCGCCAGTCAAAATTAGTCTGCAAAAAAAAAAAAAAAAAAAAGCCTACCCCAACTTTGCCTGCCTCAAAAGGCATTTTAGGGGGTGCAGGAGCTGATTTGCAGAGGTGGGAGCAGCCTTGGACCTGCCAAAGGGACTAGGACCCTGAGGGTGGTCTGAGGTCACGGGGTCCTGTGGGAGAGGGGCTGCGCCTGGGACCCCTGGCTCAGGTCCTTGCCCAAGGGCCACTGTCTGCCACAGGCACGGGGGACAAGCTGAAATCAATCAATCAATCCCCTTTTAAATTATTTCATTTCTTCAAAGAAAACAAGGTCAGATGGAGGTTTTCAGTGTGGGTTTCACTCCTCTGGCTGGTAAAATAGGAGAAATAGTTGCCATGGATCCTGAAACAGGAGCAGAGGATCTGGAGCAGGCAGAGTCCCCTGAATGAGTGTGCTAGTTTGCTTGCTTGGCAAAAACTGGAAACAATCTGTCCTTCTTTAAATGGTCCAAAAACCTACTTAAAAAAATCAAACATTGAGGTTGGGTTTAGTTCAAACTATTTGTGGTGGATCCATTTTATATTTGCAAAAGGATTTGATGCCTATATACATATATATGGCTTTATATTAAATATTAAATAAAGATAATGAAAACACTGGTGAAACCACCTCTGAACTGATCACAGAATTCATTAGTTTACTGAAAGTAACATTTTTCGTTATACAGAGAAGAAATTGGCAACAATATATTTATTTAAATTATTTCCTAAAGTATGTTGATAAGGAAACAATAAAATCAAAAATGAGTATAACTTAATGTAAATGCTTTCACAAACCAGGGCCTTTCTTTGGAGAGAAATATTTCCCACCTGAGCTGCTCACCTGAAAATCTTACTGATTAATTTAGGAATGTGTGTGTTTGCGCCTGCTGATACCAGAAATTTGCTCCTCCAGCTATCTGCTTTCATTATCACTCTTCTTACTGCCATATCTTCAGATCTGTGTGCTGCTACACCCACAGCCTTGGCACTGAAACCTTGAGATATTGTAAATCAAAATCCTCTTTACAATGATACGTGTTCCAGACGAATTAGATGTAAGATTTTTAGTACTGTGATATTTTGTGTGAGATGTGCACAAATGCTTAGGCATCCTTTACATAAGAGCAGGGGGAAAAATAATGACCTGTTTGTGTTATGCCAGCAGGGGCCAAATCTGGGATTTCTGTAGAGAGCTGGCTTGCAGAACAGTGACTTAATAAAAAAAGAACAGTTCCTCCCAATCATGAACCTGTATTTACAGGCTGCCATTCCATCATCCCAGGTAAATTGTATTTAAGTAGTGAAATTGTGGATTGTATTTAAGTAGTGAAATTACTTGGCAAGGCATTTATTTGGGCATGTGTGGCAGACTGCTGCAGGTACAGCATCCAAACATGTCCAAACATGCTGCCCATAGCACCCTGAACCCCCTGATTCCAGGATTTCCGACGGTTTTCACTCCTGGAGCTGGATCCAGACAGCGCTAGAGGGCAGGCTAGACTAGATTTACCCCCGCCAAACAGCAATTAAAGGACTCAAGTGCACAATTCCACTCCCAAATAGAGCTGGAACCAGAATGAAAGCCTCGCGTCTCACTAAAAGCCTTTAAGGGGAATCAAGCCACTTCACGAGGATTATTTTGCTCTTATTGGGGCGTTTTATTTCAGAGCACAATGACAAGTGGCTCTGTAAGGAAGCAGATGAAGGCTGCAGGTTGGGGCAACTCCCGTGGGGGGCTTGCTCTTCTTTCCCCACCCAAGGAGATGATGAGAGCCTGTGCTCTTCCATCCTCCTCCTTCACCCTCCCTGGACCTGTTCTGAACCACAGTTAGCAAGCTTGTGGAGCAAGCAATTCACTACTTAAATTTTTTTATTTTTATTGTATTTTATTTTATTTTATTTTATTTTATTTTATTTTATTTTATTTTATTTTATTTTATTTTATTTTATTTTATTTTATTTTATTTTTTGATATTGATCTCTCAATTTTTCAAGCATTTCTAATTGCAAAGTTGTGCTTGCTTCTGCCTCACCCATGCATTGGGGTGGAAAGAGGAAAAGAGAAGGATTAGGGGTGACCTCAGTGTGGCCTTGCAGTGCCTGAAGGAGCTGCAGGAAAGATGGAGAGAGACAATTGTCAAGGGCTGGAGGGACAGGACACAGGGAATGGCTTCCAGTGCCAGAGGGCAGGGCTGGATGGGATCTTGGGCAGGAATTGTTCCCTGGGAGGGTGGGCAGGCCCTGGCACAGGGTGCCCAGAGAAGCTGTGGCTGCCCCTGGATCCCTGGCAGTGCCCAAGGCCAGGCTGGACACTGGGGCTTGGAGCAGCCTGGGACAGGGGAAGGTGTCCCTGCACATGGCAGGGGGTGGGACTGGATGGGCTTTAGGGTCCCTTCCAACACAAACCCTTCTGTAATCTGATTCTGTGGCTCAGTGTGTTGGGATGCTGAGCTGACCCCTCCAACCCTTGCCCTGCAGGCAAACACTCCTAGCCCCTCAGTTCTGCAGAACCCAAACTGCAGAGACCCGTGTTTCTTACCACTCTGTCCAGCTTGAGAGTGCCTTCAAAAGTTTATTCCAGCATTTTTGAGGCCAGCTTTGCCCCTGGTATTACACAAATTATTGAAACTGTCTGATCCTTGGTCAAAGTGATCTGCAGAAGATTATATGTTCAAGGTGTATTTCCTGGTTTCTAATGATGTCCTTCCCAGATTTTCCCACTGATGCTCAGCCTATCTAGGCTATCAATTCCTCTTTTACCTTCTAATACCAAACAGGAATAATTGTCCTAGATATAAAACAGAATTAACAACTTCTCATAGGGTTAACAGGGACACATAATTTGAAGAGTACATTGCTCTGCACTATCTTTTCTGATGCAGGAGTGATGGACAAAATGAGATGAATTATCAGTCTGCTCCTATTTTAGTTTTTTCTTGAGATTTTTCTTTGTGAGTAGAACAAATCCTGAGTTCCCTGGATAAATAGGAATTTAGCTGAGCACCAGCCAAGTAAAACCTCCCTTAACACCTTCAGATTGTGCCCTGACTGAACAAACATCCTGGAGGGGGTTTTCAGAAGCTTTCTGCCTTCTCTTGACCTCGTGTCAGGGGAACTGGAGGAGGTTTGATATTGGTTTTCGGGAAACGGGTTTGTTCTGGTGCTGACTTCTCAGTGCACCATGGCAAGGCTTTACACCACAACATCCTGACCTGATGGCTAACTCCAGCCGAGGTGTGCCCTCAGAGGGATGGTTAGAGTACAGGGAAGAAGGTTTTCTTGCTAAGGAGAGATCAAAAGCATCAAAAAGTTCCACTTTTCCTTGTGAAATTTGGCTTCTCCCAGCAGTTACCTGCTGTGTGTGCTCCACAGGGTGTTGGGGATAGAAGTGAGAGTGCAACAGCAGATGAAAAATGAGAGCACACACTGAAGTCTGCTGGAGATGGTGGATGGATCCCCATGGCTTTTGAGGGGCTGGAGCATGTCCAGAGAACGGAAGGGATCTGAGCAAGGGTCTGGAGCCCCAGGAATGACTGAGAGAGCTGGGAAAGATGCTCAGCCTGGAGAAAAGGAGGCTCAGGAGGGACCTCCTGTTTCTGCACAGCTCCGTGACAGGAGGGGACAGATGAGGGGGTCAGGCTCTGCTCCCAGGGAACAGGCTGAGCCAGGGGAGGCTCAAGGTGGACTCAGGAAGGGATGAAAGGGCTGTGAAACATTGAAATGGGCTGCCTGAAGAAGTGATGGAATCACTGTCCCTGTTCAATAATGTGTGGATGTAGCACTTGGGGACATGGGTCAATGGTGGGGGAATGGTTGGACCTGATGACCTCAGATGGGCTTTTCCAACCTAAAATAACCCTGTGATTGTCTGAGCCCAGCCTCAAAGGCCAAGAGCAGGACCCTCACTCACTCAGTCGCTGCCAGGCTCTCGGCTGAGGATGAATTAAATAACTGATCATGAGCAGAGTGCCTTTTTTTTCTTGTCCTGCACAGCCCATGGAGTACCAGAGAGGTTTGTTTGTAAGCCAGCTGCCTCCTGGTTGTTAAGGAATTCACTCCATATTGTCTTGAAATCCTCTATGAACACAGCTACTCTGTGAGATTTCACAGAGTAGATGGTGGTGCTTCCTTGTGTTACTGTCCAGCCCTTCCAAAATTCTCCTGCAGAACCCCACACTCAAATTTAAAGGCATTATTCCCTGTAAATAACATGTTTCAGTAAAATATTTCAGCATGAACTTAATGTTCTTTATGAGGTTTCACTTCATCTGTGTGAATTGCAATTTAGACTCTTTTTAGTACAGCACTCATTAAACGGATCATTAGAGAATTTATGACCTCTGTGCTATATTAAACAAGGCTATTATTATAATTGATATATTATTATTTATTATATATTAAATATAATAAACTATAGCAGTAATATATCTTATATAATCCATAATATACCATTCAAAATTAATAATAAGTAATACTGAATATATTATCTACAATATAAAATATATAATACACAATATATTGCATAATGTATAATATACAGTATCATATATGGGACTCCAATTATTACAATAGATGTATTTATATTTTATACTGCATTATATATATTATTTATTACATATTAATTAGTAATATACACCTGATATTACAGCATAATACTAAGCATTTATATATCATATGCAATATTTATAGCTATTATATTTCTATATTAATTTTACACGTAATTTGTAATCTATAATTTTATATAGAGTAGTAGATAACATTCAGCATAAATTGCATCATATATATCATAGTATATAATTTATACACCCTATGTATGATGTATAGCAATGCAATATAAATTATGTCACCTGCATTTTACACCCACGTTTGACATTTTAAACTTCTATTTTGACATTTGTTCCTTCAGGTTAGTTTTCCAAATGTTGTCCAGTAAAGTGCATTCAAAGGTTTCACTAAATCCCAGCTTTTGCACTTTTAGAACATTGATCCAATATTCTTCTTCTTGCAGGAAGGAGGTGTAAGAGTAATAAGGGAATAAAAGTGTAAATGAGGTTGTGGTGAATAATTCTGGTGGGCTTTAGTCACTGTAGAGTTATTTAATTTCCTGTGGATTTCTTGGTTGGCTTGTTTGTTTGTGGGGTTTTTTTTTTCAGTTTGATTGATCTGAATGAAAATTTCTTCTGAGCAGGGAAACAGCTCTAATCCACGAAATTAAAAATAACATGCACAAATTACATGTGAATAGCACTCACAGTAACCCATTTTCCTGTAGAGAGCCCAATTTCTCTATTAATAAAGTCAAGATTATGGCTTTGAACCAAAAAAACTAATCTTCAAGTCATTCTACAGGCCTTTCAATCCCATCCCTTAAAACCTGTTCTTACATAACATCCACGTTACACAGCCCATTCCTGTTTTGGTACTTTTCCATGTAGGAAAAGCAGGTAATGTTCCTGCTATTTAATTGTAAGTTTGATCCTTGTTCTCAGAAACAAGCACGAACTATGTGACTGGACGGTTTGTGGCATACTGGGCAAATGGAATCTAATCCTGTATAAATATTTTAAAAGTTCTCCGTATGTATAAGGGGGATTCCCTGGGGGCAGCAGGAGCCTCTCAGGGCAGGAGTTAATTCAAAGCCAGGGTAGAGCAGCTGACTTCTCCTAGCCCCCAACACTGCTGAAATGTTGATTGATTCAGGAGCTGCTCTGGAAAGTGACGGCGTTGACATTTAAAAAAAAAAAAAAAAAAAAATAAAAAAAAAAAAATATATATATATATATATATATATAAAAAATTACCCACCCTCGGTAAAATACACAGAGAAGGGAACCCCACAGTAAGGTCTAATCCCAGCTGAGATGTCACTCAGGGGAATTGCTGAGGAGGAAAGTGTGCCTGAAGGTTTTTGGGCAGATTTGTGCTCTTTGTCCTCGCTGTGAGCAGGCTGGTGCTCATCAGGTAGGAGGGAAGAAAATGGGGATCTTCTGCTCGAGGTGGAGCCTGTTCATGGGGTAAAATCACCATCCCGTGGACCTGCCTGGGGGACACTCTGCACTTTGGGAAGGGCATGCTCCAAAAAACATCTGAAAACCATCAGGGGAGTGATTTAGACAAGAACTGCAATTAACTGGAACCTTTTCTACCCACAACTTGGTCAATATCAACACAATTTGCTGTTTCTACTTAACGCCACAGCAGTGCCCCAGATCTCTCTGTGGTGACATCAGAGAGGAGCAGAAATGCAATTATCTTGGAGAAAATTCAGATTTAATTTTCCCAAGGCACACCTTCACTATTAAAAGGAAAATAGTGTTAATAACAAAAAAACCACCTTAGTGTGTTAGAGACACCTGCCAGCAGTCTTTAATAAAAAAATGCTCTTTCATGAGAACAATGCTGTTTTCAAAGTTCTATATATATATATATTTAATAAAAAGTTAAGCTTTATTTATAATGACTTACTGCAAGGAAGCATGAATGATTTTTGCTATAATTTTAAGCCAAAAATATGTGTGGAAATTAAAAGGGATTAGAATGTCATTTCTTATGTTGAATCACAATTTATAATTTAAGTTTTGGAGGAAATGCAAAAATGCTTTTAAAAATGTTTTGCGGCAGAAGGATACCTTCTGCTGCAAAAAATTAAGTACTTTTAGGTTTTTGTCATTAAAAAAGCAATGCAAACTTTCCCTTCTACACATTCTGCCACAGGCAATATTATTCCTAAGGTTTGGCTCTTTGGTGTGTTGCTGTCCCTGGGCAGAAAAATCAACAATAATCATCTTTACCATATGCAAACTGTAGCATCTTCTAATTCTTAGTTATTTTTGCAGTGTTTTAGGATTGTGCCTGGAAGTACCTCTGCTTCTCAAAATGTTACATACAGAAAATAAAAAGAAATCATCCCTAAATTTTTAACATTTCACTGCTTTTGCAGTGATTCCATTTTTAAAATTTTAAGCATTTAAGTCTTGAACACAGGATTGGGAGGCACTTCTGGCAAAATGCTAGATTCCCTTACTGCAGGGCTTGCCTGAGGTGAGAACACAACTGTGCTTGGAACCATGGAAACCCTTTGGGATGAGTTTCAACCCTTTAAATCCAGTGACACTGATGCCTTTTTGGGGCTACCTGAAAACAGAGGCCAGAAAATGTTAAGGGAATAAAAAGCAATTATATTTATTGAAAGGCCTTCAGGTACATTTTGGGCAGACAAAGCCCCCCAGGGGCTACACCCAAAATGGACAATGGGTCACAGGTTTTCACATTTTTATAAGTTTGGTCTGTTTGCGTATTGGGGGTTGATGTTCCAATTACAGCTTCAGGTAATGAAGTCATTTACCCCAAGTTTGCTCCCCCCAACTCACTTTTGTTTACATTTCTCTGAGACAGTGAGGTGTCCTTGATTCCCAGGCCAAGAGGGGAATTGTTCTGTCTGACCACAATGAGAAAGCAATAGTTGACACTGTATATGGAGTTTAGAGTCATCCACCAAAAAAATTGCAGGATTACAAATATATGAAAAATACAAAAGCTAAAATCCTAAGGCATCACCAGAAATCCCTTTTGCTTCCATGGCACCAAGGTTTCGCTCACAGTGAGAAATGGTTTTTGCCTGGGAGCTTGAGACCTCACCACCCTTTTTGCTAAGCCAGGAAACATCTTCAGCCACCATCACATGGTCTGAAGACTCCTACCAAGGACTCAAAACCAAGCAAAACCCAAGAATGGTGCCCTTGTGACAGTCCAAGTCCCTTTGTCTCTTCTCTGGCATTCTCTGCAGGCCTCTCCATTACTAATTGGAGTCTATGAAATGATAATTTTATTATTATTATTATTATTATTAATAATAATAATAATAATAATAATAGTCTCTCCATGGTATTTCTGGGCAGAGGCAAAGGCTGTTGTATGTCACTGCTGGTATCACACATTTAGACACATCAACACTGACTTAGTTTAGTGCTGGATAATTCCTCTCCTTGCAGTTTATTGTTTGTTTGGTTGAGGGGTTTTTTGTTTGTTTGTTTGGTTTTGGTTTTTGGTTCGTTTTTCTTTAGTAGTCTCAGAATGAAGCTCCTTGAATCTTTTATCTCCTCTTTTGGAAGTACCTTCACAGTAGGAAACTCCCAAGCTCAGTCTCCACAGTGTTCTCAGCTTGTAAGGTTTTCAACATGTCTTCTACTTTAAGCCTGGATAATTCTGCAGAATGAGAAAAGTGGCATGGACATGTGCTGTGAATCTTGTATGTTGGAGATGAAGGGCTTCTGAAAGTGGAGAGGGAAAAAATTCAAAGTGAAAGAAATAGAGTATTTATCTATTTTCCTTTCAAAGTGCCTCTTGTATAACCTGGTATATTTCAGAGGAAGCAGAATTACTCTTCTGCATTTATGGGTTTAATGTGGCAGTTTCCACCTGAATGAACTTTTCTAGATAGGAGATACAAATAAACCATGCTGTTAACCCAGCCTGTCCCTCTCTTCTTCTGGCAAGATCTTTTGTAAGATGGATTTACATCTGCAGCAGGTTTGTGTGAAAAGTTAGTATTAACAGTTTCAGTCAGAAAAAAGGGACAAAGATCTTGGGTATGTAAATTTACTAGCTACCTCAGCTATTTTATTGGCTCTTCCCAGCAAATGTTGTCTCACTTATAAACTAAAGGCATCATACCCACCAGTTAAAGCACATTTACTGTGTTCTATCTGTCCATGCACATCGTATTCCTTGGGAATTTCTTTGAGAGGCAATGAAGAACTGGTAAACTCCACATTTCAAAGTGTTTGGTCCATGTTCTCCTGCTGAATGTAAACAGGTGAGGCTCTGATCCACTGGCATGGTTCCAAAAGCAATCCAGCTGATTTTTTTCACTCATCTTTTGCAGACAAATTGTGCTGTATCCCTTTTGTGGTATTGTGAAGTTTTAGAAGAATGGATTATTGAAACTCCTGAAACTGTTTTTTAAAAACATCTTATTCTGTCAGCAGATTGCCTATTTCAGTAGGCTTCTGCACATTTCAGTTCCATCATTGTTCCCAGAGCTCAAGTGGAAAAAAGCCAGGGATGGCTGAGAAACATAAAAGGAAAATATGAGCAAAATAATCATCCTAAGCCAAGTGTTGGTGGGAGGTACTATGCATAATGGGGTAAGCCCACATTCCTACAATAAAACAATCACATGATAGAGGATAAAGAGGAGTCACAAATAATGGTGGGAAAGCCTTCTGTAAAGAACTTCAAGAACAAAAGTAATTACCAAAGGAGTTGTTAATTGTGTGGAAAAGCACTTTGACCAGCCTTTCCTATGGTTTAGAATGTTTACCAATGGTGCACTCATAACTTGTCTGGCCACTGGGAACCAAAGGCTATAAAAATGTCAGCAGAGGGAGGGAGGAGCCTCTGTGTGTGCCTCCAAGGGCATCTTGGTAGTGCTGAACCATCCTCTTAATTCACCCAAGCCTGATTCATTTTGTTCCTGGAGCAGTGTGTGATGTGATCTTGCCAGGCTGAGTTGCCAGCCATTACCATATATATAAAATATACCCATAAAAATACCTCTTTTGTGTCTGAAGCTGCCTCTCTACAGTGCCATGGTTCTAGCTGGTGTTTCCTTCCTGTTCCCAGCAGCATAATCCATGTGGTCTAGTGTAAGGTGGCAGGGGGTGGAGCAAGAGGATATTTAGGGTTGCTTCCAACCTATTCTATTCTATTCTATTCTATTCTATTCTATTCTATTCTATTCTATTCTATTCTATTCTATTCTATTCTATTCTATTCTATTCTATTCTATTCTATTCTATTCTATTCTATCCTATCCTATCCTATCCTATCCTATCCTATCCCATCCCATCCCATCCCATCCCATCCCATCCCATCCCATCCCATCCCATCCCATCCCATCCCATCCCACCCCATCCCACCCCATCCCATCCCATCCCATCCCATCCCCTTCTGAAACCTGCCTGGCAAAAATCACAGCACTCTTTTACATTGATTTTGCAAATCCCTGCACCATTCCATCACACCAAGACCCATGTTGATATGGTCTGGGCTAAGTTAGTTGTTACTAGCTAGAAACTATATTTTTATATATGTCACAGTGTCACAAGGATGTATGACCATCTTTGCAAGTCTCAAGATAAATCACAAAATTTCTTATTTTTGTTTTTAGCCATAACAGTCTGAAATATTCCCTGTAAACTGGTGAAAAAGGAAGTAAAGTCACAAAAGATTGTAAGCCAAATGAAATGAAATCTGGGGAAGATCTCTTTGAAGAAATATACACTAATTGGGCAGAAAAATACTGTTCCTGGTCCCAGTGACTAGAAATCTGGAAAATTTATCCCGCATAGAACTCCAGCTTCTTTCAAAAGTGGTATGTAATCCTGATTTAAATATACAGATTCTGTGTAATATTTAAATGGAAAAGGTCAGCATTTTCATGGGTGAATTGTACCATAGAGCCTGGGGCCTACTTCTGTGCAAAACTTCATATCCTTTTACAGTCCTAT
The DNA here is from genome assembly GCA_027886175.1 of Phylloscopus collybita. Classification (NCBI taxonomy): domain Eukaryota; kingdom Metazoa; phylum Chordata; class Aves; order Passeriformes; family Phylloscopidae; genus Phylloscopus; species Phylloscopus collybita. The sequence continues at coordinate 2,169,334 of JAJNNQ010000043.1, forward strand.
CATAGGACTGACTGTACAGACAGATCATTGTTTGCAAGCTGCAAAGAGAAGCCCACTCCTTCATGAAACAAAACATCTTTTAACTCTGTGGCACATCCCTCAGCAGAAGCATGTCCACAGCATGGCAATTCATCACTGAAAGATGGCAAGTGGACCTGGGGACTTGACAGCAGTGTCCTCTGGAAAGACCTGGTTTCAAAAATCGCTGCTTCCTCAGCCAAAAGAAAGTTGAAAAAGCCCCTTGTGGCTCCTTGCAAGGGACCCTGCCCTCTGCAGTGAGCTTCCAGACAGCTGCCAGTATTTATCTCACTGAGTCCTTCATTTCATCTTTCTGTGCAGACAAGAAGGGAGAAAAAGACACACACATAACTTTACGAGCACTGAGCCCACACCAGGGACATTTGATATTTTGGCAGCGAGCTTTCTATTTTCCAGCTGTGCCAAGTCAAGAAACATGCTAGGAAAAGAAACTAGTGCATAATTAAGTCTTCCTATTTTTTTTTCCCCTTGGAGACTTCTCAGTTGACTTTTATTCTTCTTCTTCTCTCTCTTTTTGTCTCCTGTCTTGAGAATTCGCTTTGTTTTTAATTTTTTTTCAAGGGAGCTTTCCTGCCAAACAGGTTTAAGTTCCCACCATTCTCCTGATTACTAACAAAACAACTCAGCTTTCAAATACCAAGCCAGAAGAAGAGTTATATTGTGGGGAAAGGAAATGGGGATGCAGCACTTATTTTTATTTCATTACTATTGATTGTCACACATTGTCAGTGTTGTTACACGACTCCTGCTGTTGGTACCATTTCAGTCATGGGTCCTCCCCCTTTGCTTCCTGCTCCTGGTTATGGTCTGTGTCATTTTCTCTGTCCCTTAGGCAAGATTTTCGTCCTGTCATCTTAACACCTATCTTCTTTATAATGTGATTGGTTTGACTCCTTGGGCAGATAAGATGAGTTACTGTAGGAAAAGACAAAAAAGATGTTAAAACCAGAAGTTTTTGGGCTGTGCCCTTCCTTGATTGTGGAATCTTTCCTTTCAAACAGTGCTGAATCCAGGTCGGGGGCATTCTGAAATATAATTATTAATAAAGGAACTCCTGGAGCATGATTGCAAACCTCTCAGTTGAAGGTCAAATATAATTGTGATCTTGAGGGCCTTAGAGCAGAATACATACACACCTACATTATTTTCCTTCCTTGTCTGCCATACTGCAGATTTGTTGTGTTCCCACTCATTGAAAGGAAAAATACCAATTTTCACTACCTGAGTGTGAATTCTCATGGAATAGTTCCTTACTGGTAAAACCTAGGATATTGAGTGCCAGGTTTGTGGTGTTGGGAACACACTGCAGCTGTTTTTGGGGTTGTGCTGGTTTTGGCTGGATAGAGTTCCTCTTCCTCCCAGTGGCTGCTGTGGGGCCGTGTTTGGGTTTGTGCTGAGCACGGGGTTGATCATTCAGAGATGTTTTTGTTATTGCTGAGCTCACCCAGAGGCCTTTCTCTGCCCCTCGTGTGGCCACGCTGGGAGGGGCTGGGGGTGTGTGGGAGGCTGGAGGGGACACAGCCAGGACAGGTGACCAGAACTGACCACAGGGATGCTCCAGACCATTTGGCATTGTGCTCAGAGTGGAAAGTGGAGGGAAGAGGGAGGAAGGGGGATGCTGGCAGTGGTGATGTTTGTCTTCCCAAGTTGATGTTACAGGTGAAGGGGCCCTGCTCTCTGGGAGGTGCTGAAGGGGAAGCAGGGAATGAATTCCTTCTCTTGCTTTGCTTGCATGCATGGCTTTTGAACTGTTGAACTGTCTTAATCTCAACCCACGAGTTCTCTGTGTTTTACCCAACCAGTTCTGAAGAGGAAACCTCCAGCTACTGATATGAAGATGAAAATTAAAAAAAGGATTGTTTGTGATTCAGCTCTTTGCCCTTTTCCTACAATAGCATCAAGGACACTCTAGATCAATTAATGTGAATGCTGTTCATCACCAGGCTTGTCTTAGTTTAGGGTTGTATTGGGGAATCTCTGGTCCTCCTACTCATGGGAATAAAACCCATGTGTTCTATGTAATGTGTATATGTATGTAATCATACAAGTGCCAAAAGTTGGTTTTCACAAGATGGACTTGCAGACAAATCCAGTTGATAATTTAGCTAAGAAAAGGATTTTTTTTAAAATTTTGAAATATATTAAATGAGTTTTTTTAAAATTGTCAAAGCATATTTTCCTTTAAAAAGAAAACGTTTGGGGTTTTTGGTGGGGTTTTTTTGGTTAGTTTGTTTTTGGTTTTTTAAACTTTTTTTTCTAATTATGTAAGTTCAGAAGTTGAAAAGATCCTCTGAGCTAAATGAAAGAGGTATCTTGTCTCAAAATGCAAAGTTTTCAGAGCCATTTTAAAAAACAAAAACATGCCTGAAGATTTGTTTTTCAGCCTAAGCATATTTTCTTCTTCTTTTTAAAAAAGCTGTTCATCAAAAGACAAGAATTGTGTTTCCCCAGGTGTAATTAGGATCTCTTGTGCTGTCATCAGACACTAAAAGCTGGCTTTGTTGCATCTTTTCCTGAACACAAAGCCAAGAGATTAAAAGAGAATCTATGCAAAACAACTGCTTTGTTGGGCTAAACTTTCTAATGCTTATAAAAAATGTAGGGGAGGTATTTTGTACCCTATCCTAAAAATTGTTGAGGAGAACATTGAAGTTTCCTACTTTGCAAAATTTAGCTGTAAATGTTCAGCCAGTTGCTCTGTTACTGCCTTCTGACTCCTGCCCTCATACTCAGATAAGATTTTTCTTGGGATTCCAGGAAGAAAGAACTGCCAAGCGCTTGAATTTGAATTTTACAACCACATTTAAATTGAGGCAGATTTTTGCAGAGGTGCCTAGGGCATCCAGATGCTTCTTTTCAAGAAAAGCAACAATTAACTTGGAATTACCAGATAAAATGTTTTCACTCCATTCAAAAACCCCATCTTTTTACATATTTGAAGTATTAGGGAAGAGTCTGGTATTGATAATTTTGCTTTCTTCATTTGTTTTATATGTTTTGTACAAGGAAGAGGAATCTGGATCTCGCACCACAGACTGGAGAGGCGGCTCAATTTGACTCAGACAATGAACAACGGGGTGGAAGAATGCATCCACAAAACAAGTCAGGAGAGGCATTTCTGCCCACCAGAGGAGAATTCCTCTTGGCCAGCTGTGATATCATTTAACAATGACAGCTCTCTGGTTTGGGGAGTGCAGCATGTGTTTTCAATGCCTGATTTGCAACTGCTCCACCAGATAATGATTTAAAGTCACATCCTGCTCTCCCCGGCCCTGCCCGTGGTGGTTTCTGTGACAACTGCCACCATGGAGGTGAATGGCCTTGTGTCCTCACAGAGAGAATTCCCAAAACCTTGGACCCATCCCTAGCCAGCAAGAGCTGCGGATAAACTTCCTCCCTGGGTGGCCTGGAGAAGTGGACATCTCTCTTTGAAGTGGACCACATTTGGTGACAAGGTATCAGATGAGGCAGAAGTTCCCCAGGTCCCCCTGAGGTTTTGCCCTGGAAGCATCACAAATACCTTGCTAGCAACACTTTCCAGGGACTGGTTTGGGAATGGAAGGGCCTGGAGACGTTCCCATGAACTTTGTCACCCTTTCCTCTGCCCACCCCCCGGAAAGCTCAGCCTCAGAGCAGCCAGCATGTGTCTGATGAAAAGCCACTAATGTATGTGTTCATCTTGCACTGAGTGAGGCGTAGCTGGATATTTACATGGCTCGAGGAATGCTTGGTCTTTCTCAGGGCCAAGAAAAATAAAGTCACCAGCCACCCCCCATAATGAAAAATGAGGTGCTGCTCCCAGCCATCTGCAGCAAGCTTTGCTTGATTGTTTGTTTGTTTTATTTTTTTAAATAACCTTCTAAAGCTTGGTTCAGATTATTTTGCTTCCAATGCCTTTGCCCCAAAAGAAGCAAATAACCTTTTGTTTTTCTTTTCCAAAGAAATATATTTATGGAGGAACATCTCTGACTATTTTTTTGAAGAGCGTGGCACATAAGAAAGCAGGTTACTCTGGGACAGCTGAAACTACAGACTAGCAGCAGGAGGTGCAAAGTGGTGTATTGTCTTTGTCAAAAATAAATGAAAGCTGGAAGATACTTTATCCTTATACTGAAAACAGCATCATCCAAGGAGTTTGCAGCATTAATTAAACCACTTACCCATAAATACAATTTTTAAAATTTTGGGTCCCAGGCAAGATATATCAGCACAAGTCTGATTATTGCCCTGACCACGAGCAGGTGAGGATATATTTGAATAAAGGGTTGTCCTTTATGAAAGCCTTGGACAAGGGTGAGGGGGAAGGAAGGGAAAATATCATTCCATAATATTAATCACCACAAACCATGCTTTGCTGGTTGCCCAGTCCACAGGAGGGGAACCCCACCTGCCAAATACACAGGGATCTGCAAGCACCGGGATAAGCCACTGCTGGCTGTGCTCTCAGGGAGGCAGGTGTTTCTGGGTGAGATAAGGCCTTTTCTCTTCCAGCACAGAAACTCCTGTCTGATATTGGCAGGGCCAGATGATCCATGAATAGGTACAAAAATCCCTGTTGCAAACAACAGTGGAAGAAAAGAAAATCACTGATCTGAGAGATTCTGATTTTCTCTTTTTAAATTCATGTTATATATATCTTGTGGCAGTACAAAACCTACTGAGGTGAATAGGGAAAGGCTCTGAAGAAATTAAAGCTTTAAAACCCTTTACTTTTCAAAAACTGGAGTGTTTTGCTTCAGGTTTAATCCACATCTGCACATGCAGCTGTGGTGTTTCAGTCCAGATGTGTTCTGCTTTAATGAGCAGCCCACTGCACCTCATAGCATTGAAGTTCCTTCATAACAGGAAGAAAAACTGTTGTGCTGTAGGAAATATGTACAAGCAAAGGAGCCCAGGACATGAGAGAGATAACTGCCACCATGACTCCATGGATGTTCACACTGTCTGCAAAGGAAGGAAAAATTCCTTACTAGTTAAATCACCTACCTATAGGTAATTCCTGGTCAACTCCAGTGACTGATGGGTGCTCTGGGATGTGAAGCTTGATGAGGTTCCCCAAAAAAGCAAATTCTCTATGAAACATAGATGATTTGCTGTGCAAAATCATAATGTGTAAATAAGCTTCTCCTAAAACAAGGCGTGATCATTTCTTGAGGGAGTCAAAAGAAAAAAATTACTGAATCAACTGAAACAGCCAAAACAACTACCCAAGAGTTGGTGGATTTGTCTTCACTCTGAGTGTTTAAGGAAAACCAGAGACAATTTTGTCCAACCTCCAGCAAAGGCTGGAATCATAGATAGCTGGAAGAAACAGAGGTATTATAATGGTCTATTTCTTCCTATTTCTTCCAGGCATGGAATGGTTTGCGTTGAGAGAAACATTAAAACTCAACTCATTCTACCCCTGCCTTGAGCAGGGACACCTTACACTAGACCAGGTTGCTCCAACCCTGTCCAAGCCAGCCTTGGACACTTCCAGGGATGGGGCAGGATGTTTGTACTAAAATCTCCATATTTTTTTCCCCATCAGTTGTGTGCTCCCCTCTGTCGGAGTCAATCTAAGAAAGGGAATTAAGTAGAACTGAATTGTTCATCGCAAGTCTTTTGACTGGAACAGGCAGAAAATTCCCTCCCAGAGACCCTTCTGATTTTCTATTGTATTTTTGATATTGATACTGATATTCATGAAAATACTTGACCTGACTTGTAACTCTGATACAAGAGCTGCATGAGACAGCTGTCCATGCATGAAATCTTCTATCGTGATCCCTGCATCATGGAAACTCAAAAACATCTCTTGGGTGCATCTCCTCTTTTCCTATGATCCCTTTAGAAGTGTTTTTAATTGATTTTGGGAGTCTGTGCTCTGGGCTCCATCAGTCAAACAGTTATAAGGATTTTAATTGTAATATTTTACTGTAAGGGTCTTCCATAATTTGCTATAAATTTGGTGACTTCTCCCAATCTTAAGTCAAATGAGGGTTAAGTTTTAAATGCCCTTCTCTTTGCAAACGTAAGTTTGCTAGGTTGGTGTAAAGTATATGCATAAGGTAGCATTTTTTGGTTCATGAGCAGAGCATATACATATTAAAAAGTACATTCAGATACTAAATATATTGCATTATTTTAATAAATTGATGTAGAAGGGGTGGTAATGTGTTGCCAGACTTAGAACAGATGAACCCATCCTTCTGCTTTGCTGAGGGCTCCTCTGTGCTGGGAGGGGAGGAGGAAAGGCAGGAGGCAGAGCATGAAGTCTGCAAAAGGCATTACAAAGTTAGTATTTCCTCTGTCATGGGTCTGCTCAATAATATTTAGCCACATTTCTTCTTATTATCACAAAGGGGAAATTATGGAAATAAAGGAAAATTAGAGGTACCAGGTTTCTAAATTACTAATTGGTAATACATGAAATTAAGTTCATGTATTACTGATGAGTCAGGCTGTGTGAAATAAGGGTATAATTCCTGATGGAGACATCAGAGAATATGTTCAGAGACATAAGAACAGACTGCTTGATTTAATTGTTGTTAACATGGCTTGTAAGTGGTAAATCCCTCTTTTCACTGTTCTTAATAACCTGGTGGATTGTCCAGGAGACAGAGAATCGCAGAAAGCTTTGGGCTGGGAGGGACGTTGAAGATCATCCAGTTCCAACCCAACATACATGCAAGACTAAGAGTTCTCGTCCATCTATGTGATATCCTGGCCCTGGAGGGGTTTTTACTCAACCCAGGGGTGGTGTGGGGTGGTTGGCCAAGGGCTGAGACCCCATGAATGCACAGGGCTGCCAGTGCTGCTGTGCACAATAAACAGTGACAAATCAGGGCACTGATTTACCAGCCACAGGAGCAGCTGTTTGTGTCTGCTGGATTGCAGTGAAAATATCCCTGGTCTTTGTTCAAACAGTTAACATCAAGATTTCACCTTTGACTCATCCTTACTAATTAGGAGAATTCACCTTATACCACTGGACAATTCCAAAGAAAATTCTCTGACGAGAGTCTAAGTGGACTTCTGGTTGCACTCAATATGGTGTTTTCCCTCTCCTCACATGCTTTTTCCAAGCACAGCACAGCTCTTCCAGCAATTTATGGAGAGAAATACTCCTGACTGTGGGTTGTTGTGTCTCCAAGACCCAGCAACCCGGACCCATCCCACACCTTTTGCCACACCCAGATTCTGCCATAGAACCTGCCAGCTCTCAAACAAAATGAGACATTTCTTTTCTTTCCTGTGACTTCTTCACCCAGAATTTCCCAGGTCTGCCTCTCTTCCCTAAATATGAGTGTTTCATAATAGCATCTGGTGTATGAAATGAGATAAATCTCCATTTGTGTGAGACAAGAACAATAAACGGATGTCACCGTTCTGTGTAATACTTAAGGCTTTAATTGCATCCCTTTTCTTAAAAAGGGAGGGGAGCTGGTTGTGATAACACGCTGTTTATCTCACATTTGTCAGCAATTAGCCTGAGAAGGTGCTTGTCCTGACAATTTTCTGACCGGGAGCAAGGGTGCAAGGAAAAGTGTTTTGTCACGGTGCATTTTCCCACTGCTGTTAATCCCCTCCCTTTGATTGATTATTGGCCACATGGATTGTTACCAGGGGGGGATTATCCGCGGCACTGATAACAAAAGGCAGAGGGGATCTGGTTTATTTCTTGCTTGATTTACAGAGGAGGGTGAAGCTGGGAGGGAAGGAGGAGTGTGTGGATGTGCTTCTTTGGGAGTGTTCGCTGCAACCTCAGCTGCTCTGTCTGTGATTAATCCAAGCAGGGCCCACTCGGCATCCAGAGCTGTCCTTGCTAAAGCCACATGCAACCACAGAAGAAAAGACTACTCCAAATATTTAAAAAAAAAAAAAAAAAAAAAAAAAAAAAAAAAAAAAGGTTAAAATAGTTTTTTTCTTATATTTCTTATTTGTTGTGTTGACTTTGCTGAGTGGGAAGCTGACAGACTGTAGAAGGCTCTCAAAAGCAAGGAAGGCTGGAGGGAGACAGGTGATGTTTTGAAGATGAAGTGTTTTGAGCTCTCTCACACTACTAAGTCATAAGGACAGGGTATCGAGTCTCCTTTCTCTCCTAAGTTTTACCCTGAAAGAACCTCACTGATGGGCAGCACTGGGTGTTTTCCACTTGGTCTAAAAGTCACTTGTCTGACACAGCTGAAAATATTTACAAATGTTAGGACACTGTGTCTTAAGTCAACTGATGAGGTATTACAGGTGACATCAGTGTAAGTTTGCTTGACCATGGAGGGAGAAAAAAAGAATCAATGTGAAATTGTGTTGTACTAAACCTTTAAATGAGTCAAGGTTCCAAAGTTTCAAGTGCTTTCATTTTTTCCAAAGGCAACTCTGAAAGGAAGCTCACCCCTCCTAAGGTTTAGGTGAATTATTTTAAAGAAAATAAAAAATAATCTTAATTAATGCTAATGAAAAAAAAAAAAAAAGAGGAAATGCACTAAATAATAATATCAGAACAGGTGAATAAGTTTATTTATTATTTATTTAAGGTGACAGAAAGTGTACAGTTGACAAAAATAGACAATTTTTCTGAAGTCCTTTTGCTAACACCTGTTTATCAGTTGTTTTCTAAAACACTTAATTTTGAAAGGGCAGATTTAAAGAGTTCAGATTAAGAACTGGGATCAGATTTAGAAATTAGGGTTATAAAAGAATGGGAATCACCCTTTTGACAATTCATTTACAGATCATAATCATTCAGGCTTAGCACCTGGCTTATAAATTCTGGTTTATGAATTCGGTTTATAAATTAGTATTTTGTTCTCATATGCACCAGAATCAAAGTTGCCACTTTGAGAAGTTTTAGTGAAACCTTCTGTCACAGGTGAGTGAGAAGCTGAGACATAAACAGAAAGTGTTTAAGGGAGTCCAGACTGAAAGCTGTGTGGACAGATCAGCTGATAAAAGCTTCCTACTTGAGGTTCGTTTTACGTAGGGAATACTGGGATTTGTTGATTGAATTTGTGCCAGTAGCAGAGGTGAAGAAACCTGTTTTTTTTTCCTCATGTAAATACTCTCTTGTGTGAAATTTGACAGAGTAACAATGCTGAAGCTCTCAGAAATTGCTGTTCAATTGAATGAATCAGTAACTGAATTAAACCAGTCTGCAAGTAGTTTCTAAGTAGATTGCTTGTGCAATTTATATAACTGCAAACTCCAAAGACTTCTTATTTTCACCTTGATTCTGTTTGCAGTTACTGCTGCAGGCCTTTTGCTTTGTTAGAGATGAAGCCATTTTTATATTCCCTTATTCCTGTAATACAACTAGAATCAAGCTGTGGGTTAAAAGTATTTTCCAGAAGAAGGGGGAAAAAAAAAGCTAATTGAATATGATACTCTTTATGAAACTGGTATCTGAAACACAGGGATTTGAGATGCATTTGGGGAACAAAAATTTGCTTGTGTAAGGGGATAAGTGGGCATAATGGAGTGGAAATAAGAAATAGAGGGTTTGGGATGTTTGTCAAGGAAAAAAGAAGTTTCCTAATGAGGTAGAATAGACTGAAAATAATCATTCACAGGAGGCATTGCCCAAGACAATTTAAGTTGATGGGACAAAAAAAAAGCCAAGAAACAACAGAGGGGACTCAACTGATCTTTTCTGTCTCTTTACATAAATCATTGAAAGGAAGGAAAGGAGGGAAATAAGGAGTGAGAATTTTTGAATGAGGACACCATAATCAGTATCTGTGCCTGCATGGAGACCAAGATACACCTACCAAAAAAAAAAAAAAAAAAAAAAAAAAAAAAAAAAAAAAAAGGCAGGCAGGCATGCGGACACCAGCATTGGTGTGAAATGGTCATTTTTACACCCTGAAGACTGTATGAAGACTGTACATTTTGGCATCAACCTGCTGGACTTCCTCCAAGGGTGCAGGTTGGACTTGCATCCCCCTCCACCAACACAGTGGCTGAGGGGAGACTTCTCCCTGCATACTTGCCTGTCCCAGGAATGTTGAGCTCCTCATTACCCTCAGCAGTGCAGCAGGGGTTGCTATGGGCACCCCAGATTTTGGTGTAGGCTCCTGACAGGACCAGCAGGGGAATCTCCTGGTGAATCCTTCAGCTCCAGATAGATGACTGCACTCTGATTTAGACTTGTCACTTCTGACTCAGGCATGGCATGTGTTCAGTAGGAATGACAGTGTGGCCAGACCTGAGTGCAGAGGGAATGAGTGGAGGAGAAGCTGCAGCTGGGTCCAGAACAGAACAGAATCACCAGGTTGGAAGAGACCTTTAAGATCATGGAGTCCAAGCCATGTCCTAACACCACCTCAACTAAACCATGGCACTCAGCCACATCCAGTCTCTTTTCAAACACATCCAGGGATGGTGACTCCACCACCTCCCTGGGCAGACCATTCCAGTACTTTATCACTCTTTAAGTAAAAATTTTGTTCGTAGTATCTAGACTATATTTCCATGGGTGCAGCTTAGGACCGTGTCCTCTCGTTCTGTCAGTTGCTGCCTGGAGAGAGACCAACCCCCACCTGACCACAACCACCTTTCAGAGAGTTACAGAGTGATAAGGTCACCCCTGAGTGTCCTTTTCCTGTGTGCACAGGGACAGGACTCAGTATAGGCTGAGGAGCATACAATGAGCTTGGCTGCTCCAGGCCCCCATGGCAGCCAGGTTTGGGAGGGTTCTCTTGGCTGGGTGCTCTTTAATTTACCAGCAAAGCTGTGTTGGGGGTTGTTGTTGTTTCTCCGCAGAAGGAGCAGGGGAAATGAGAAAGGCCTGTCCCACTGCATGGGCTCTGAGATCTGTCCACACTGAACAAACCCACAGGGTTTTGGGTTTCAGAGGGAGTTTATCTGAAAGTTTGATTGACTGTGTGAAATGACCCGTGTAATCCCTGCTGAACTTTTCTTTTTCCTCAGGCCAGAAAGGAAGTGAAGCTTCTGCTGTGCCTTTTTATGTATTAACATGCAACTATCTGTATTTCCTGACTGACACACCTGCATCAATTCCAGCATTTCTTCTGTCTTGGTCCAGAAGTCCCTGTGGATGTCAGACACTGAATACAAAAGGATTTGGCCATGTTACATCCTCCTTCCTTCACAGATTTGAAACAATTTGCTAAATCAACCAACAGAAAAAAAACAATCATACACAAATTTCTCCCTCATTCCCCTCATCTCTCCTCAAGGATCCTTGATTAGGCTTTCATGGATCACGTTCCACTTCCTCACAAAGACTGCAACCATAATTTTGCCTCTCATGTTTGGAACAAATGGGACTTGATACAGCCACACACAATGTGCTGGAAGGCTGAGTGCCCAAAGCTCCAGCTGCATCACAATGGGTTTGTTAGAACAAAGAAGGAGAGACACAGCTAAAGTCTGAGCCCTGGAGACTTCCAGAGCTGCACAGCTCCTTCCATCCATTGCCAGGATTTTCAGTATGGAAATGCCAGGGGTGAGCAAGGTGCAGGTGTTGAACTCTTCTCTTGGGTGCTTCGTTCCTCAGGCACTGAAATGTGAGATTAGAAAAGGAACTAATTAGAAAACAACAACAGCAAAACAATCCAAAACCTTATCATTTCCAGTGACACATCTGGAAAAGACTACAGCATTGTCCAGCATTGTCACTTTCTCGTTCTCATCACTTTCTTCAAGAAAAAGCAATTTCTTCTTATAAATTTAATATTCACTGAAAAAGATTCTGAAGAGCTGGCAAGAAATGTCCTATCACAAAGTTTTAGAAGAAATATTAATAATTTTATTACATTCAGTTTTCAATACACATATCAGTATGAAATGAAGTAGAACGGAACACATTTATTTCTACGTTGACTTCTGGGTGCATATATGAATTTCCAGTTTTGAGTGTTTTGGTTCTTTATTTGAATTGTGGGGGGAGGCAATGTGTTCAAAATTCTGCCTCCCTCTTTACTTTTTTTTTTTTTTTGCGGTGGCATAGACCTTGTTGAAGGTATTTCATCAGGATATCCATAACTATTTTCTATTTTCCTTCACTTGTGATCATCACCTTCTGGGTGTCATCCCTTTCAGACCTGTATTTGCTGTTTTTTAAAGGAATTGAGAAATTATTCATTTAATCACAGACTGATCTATCTCAGTGAGGCTCCTTTTTAGCAGTACTACTGGGATAATATAAAATCAGGGCCTTGGAAGAACCTGTTCATCCATCCTTGGATGGCCACTTTTGACGGGAAATGTGGAAGGTTTAACCAACCCCCTCACAGGGTAGAGTTTGTCTGTTTATTCATTTTGTTGAACACACAGAAAGTGAGACAGAACTTTCAGTTTCACTGGGTTTTTTCTGACAAATCTGGATTGAATGGGGAGCAGAGACTGAACTGAAAGGTCAGAGGTAACTTCTATGACCATCTGCAAATGGCAAAGAATAAAATTAAATAGTTATTCAATAGCATTAAGTAAAATTTTAAAAATGCTAATAAAAGAAAAAATAGGATTTATAAACACTATAATAATAATAATAATAATAAAGAAACAAACACAATGTTTCTCTCTCCCAAAAGACAATCGTGTTTTTATAGGAGGTGAGGTGTTCTATATCTTTTCATGGGAAGAGAAAATGCTCAAACAGCTCATGCATTTTGATCCAAAAAAGCTACTTCAAGCACATTTTCCAAAAGTTTTATTTTTTGCCTCTCTGCCTCTAGTAAAGATCACACAACAGGCCATACTTCACCTATACTGGGAGGACCCATCTGTCTTTTTTGTCTGGAAATACTGAGAGAGAGATTACTGCAACATCTGTCACCTACAGCGTTCTCAGATTGGGCTGGAACAGGAAATAAGGTAAGTTTTTTGGGATGCATAGCTATTTTTCTCACTTTGGAGGGGGGAGAACAAACCTCAGGACTTATTGTGCCAGCCCAAGAATAATAATGTTCTTTTACCTCTTCCAGAGGAGGCTCACAAGTTTCCAAGTTCTTTAGTCATTCTGTAAGAGCTTGTAAAGTTCTGGAAGAACCAGAGGAAAAAAAGAAAACAAACCAGGAAGGGCCAGCTTGATGAAACCTTGTTCTGGCCACAGTGGTAGGTGGATATAACAAAAATAAAGAATCTGTTTACAAAGCAGATGCCACAGCCACAGGGCTTGTGGCTGCAGCATTTATCTGGGGCTAGACTGGGAAAAAAAAAAAAAAAAAAGTAGAGAGGGCTTTGACAAGACCAGGGCATATTACTCTGGGGAGGATGTGAGAATGTGTTGTCCCTCCTGGTTCTCCTCTGAAGCATCGATCCCTGCGCAGGTTCCATGTCAAAGGGAGGAAAACTTACACTGTTTACCATCCCAGGTGAGATATCCCTCACCTTAGGAAGAGTGGAATTTTCACACTGGCATAGATGGGATCTTCAACCACCCAGGTGCCATGGGCTTGTCTGCAGCAGAACTGGTGCATCTGACTCATTCCATCCCCACTGGATCTTTGAAATGTAGTTGAGTTTGTTTGGCATTTTTCAAAAGCAAACCTTACTCAAATTCTGCCTTTTCACTTAAAGATTTAAGCAAATGAAAAAAAACCCCAAACTCTTACTATAATGGATTTAGTATGTTGGAAATTTCACACAGGCATGTATTTCAAATTTCTGTCAAAAAACCCACACTAGATTATTTGATTTATCAAGGCTTCACATAAGCCATTCACCTTGGGGTTGGTCCCCAGCACAGCTTTCAGTTTGGGTGCAGGCAAATGCACAGCAGAGCTCCTTCAAAGTTGCTCAGTTTGGTATATGTTTTTTTGCTGACACCATGGAAAAATGTAAATATTGTATGAGTTTTCTACAGCTCTGCAGCTGAGCCCAGGAACTCCAGACATTTGTCTTGAGTGCCTCCAAAGGTTTTTGACCCATAGCCAGCCTTTGCCTCAGCTGCTCTGAGGGTCAAGTTTGCAAGAAAGGTTAAAGAGTGACAAATTTTGTCCAGTAAATGTCTAAAGAATTACTATGGCCACTACCAGATTAAAAAAAAAAAATCCTCTCTTTGAAGGATAAATATTCATTTACCTCAAATAAATTAAGCATCTATCAGATAAATAACTGGAAATTCCTTGTAAGATACATCTGGAGCTTAGAAGTACATCTTCTGTTCCACTATATTTGCTATGCTTATAGAGGGGGTTCAGACACCGGGGATCTGCTTCCAATTACCAAATCAAAATGCAATTAACCAGTTTAAGTGAACAAACAATGATTTCTTTTAAATCTGTTTTTTAAGAAATATAAGTATGTTTGTGGGAATCAGATTTCCATGGTTAGGATGTTTTCACTTAAGGAAATCCTGAGCTTTACGGCATGAAACAGCTCTCCTCTCCTCTTCTTTCCTTTATTTAAGTGGTGCTATGTAGCAGATTCTCAGTTAAATGAAATGACCACAAAACCCAGTCTTTGTGTAGACACAAAATGGGAAGGACTACAATGGAAACAATTTGAAAAAATATGCACCTTAGTTGTAAATTTGAGGTAGAAGATGCATTTAACAGTGTTAAACTCCCACAATCAAACATTTCATGTTTGTCTTGGTTTGGAAAGACAGCTATCTGCCAGGGAAAGCTGGAGTTTCCCTTAGAATGGAGAATGTAAACCCCTCACCCCCACCAAATTATAATTTTGCAAATAAGGGCTTTCAGGCAAAGATTTGAGAATAGGAATAACAGTTCTTTACTGGGAATATTTACAATACAAATGTAGTAGAAAACAAAATCACCCAACCAAAACAGCAAACAAACAATAATTTTGGAGAACTCTGACAGAGTCAGAGTTACAACCTGACACCCTGTTGGTCAGGGTGTTGGAGGCAGTCCCAAAGTGAGTCCTCCTGAAGTGGCAGATGTGGTTCTGTTGGAGTAGAGATAATCCTGTAGAAAACGGGTCCAGGGATAGTGAGAAGGGTCCAGTGATGGTGAGAAGGGTCCAGTCTTCCTCCCAGAAATCCAGTGAAGCTGGATACCTTCCTGTTCCTGTGTCTCTGTTTTTATCCAGGTAGGAACAGTTGACTCCCCCCACTGGGTGGAGCATCTCACAATGGGATGATGGAATGTGGATGTACTGCTTTGGGGAGGATATAGTTTGGGGATGTGTTAGTTTGGGGAGGTGTTAATGGCCCATTAGCAGCCATTAGATATCCCCCTGGAGGGAGAACCAGCTGTGAAAGAGATAAGAAATACTGCCCCACCGGGTTTTAACAGTTGGCCCATTATCAGAAGGCCTTGGCCCCTCTCCCCCCAGAGTTACAAGAGATAAAGAAAAACATCTCCCCAACTGCTTTCAACAGATGAAACAGAATACACACCCCTGGCTCCACAACCCAAGACAATGTTTGAGAAGTCTGAAAGTAAAGGCAATGCACAGATTAAAATTTGTCTCTAGTTACAAAGCAGACTGCAGTGAGTTCTTTTAAATAAGAGAAATTTTCAGCATTGCTACATGCATTCAGGCCCAGCTCTTACTTGTGGACCAGTTTTTCACCATAAAGGCCATCAAAATTCACAGAACATGGTCAGGCAGCCCTTTAGAGATCCCTGTGCCTTGCCAGAAATGTTCCAGCATTGAGGGGAGTCAGTCTTGTGCCTGCCTGAGGTTCCAGCCCTCCAGCTGTTCCTGACTCTACCCCAGTGGTGCTGGACTGATGGGTGCAGCAGGATTCACTGCTGAGAGCTGAAGCTTTGACAACGCCTCCTGAGACTCAAGCCCACTTTGCTGCCTGGGAAAGTCATGGATTTTCCTTTATTGCAATTATTTAAGCTCAGCCTGGGTGACTCTCACACATGCTCTGAGCCTGATTATGGCCTCAGCTCCTGACTACTCTTCTGTGGCTTGTGTTATGTGAAAGAAAGCAGAAACAGGCAGAAAAAAAAAAAGAAAAAAAAGAAAAAGAAAAAAAAGAAAAAAAAAAAAAAAAAAAAAAAAGGATAGAGGTGTAAGAAATGCTCATGTGCAGTCCGTGTAGCTGAACTGAGCCCCTCACAGGTTTCAGCCCATCTGCCTCTCCATCCCCCATTGTTGGCCTCTGCTCCTTCCATCCCAATGTCACAGGAGGCTGTGGTCCCCTCTTCTGCTCCTTGTGACCAGCTCAAGATCCTTTAGGGTGCTCTCCTTCCCTTTTGAAACGTCTTGCCTGTGCTCTTTCAGCTTTAATATTCAATTATTCTCCCCTTGTAGCAGTAACTGGTACTCACCATGTGCTAATGAGTTGTTTCACTGCAGGCTTAAACAGACATTTCCATCCTGTGTGTACCCCATGTGGGCATTTCTGTGCATATAACTTTGACAAATGGGCAGTCAAAAACCCCCCGAGTACCAGCATCACTGATCTCTTCTTCCTTCCCTGCCCTGCTCAACATGGGTTTTTTTTGAGAACTCGTGTTTTCAGCCACTATCAGGACTCAGCACTGCACGAGAACCTTAAATTGATCTAAAATACAGGATGGGCTGACAGGCCTGAGACCATATTAAGTAGTTCACAGGTATCTGCACTCTGAGGCTGTTGGCCCTTCTGAGTAGCACACAATTAGCACTGGAATTATTATTAACCTGTCTCATATCCTGGTTTTTATAGGCTGTGATGACAAACTGGAAAGCAGACAAATAACTGGGATTTGATTCCTGGTTAAATGTTAAGGTAAATAACAATTAAAAAAAAGATTTTGCAAGCCTGAATGAGACTGCTCAAGTTCAGGCTGCTGTCAGACATTTCAGAGTGCCAATCCACTGCAAAAGGACAGGTTTTATCAAACTGCCCTGTGTTTCCACCCTGACATGAAGGAGAGGGTGGGGACATCATTGTGTCTCTGCTCATATGTTCTGTGATCCTCTGGAATTACACTCATGCTGCACCCAGGGTGACACTTCCAGACCCTAGAATTGTACCTGTATGAAGGAAGTTGGCATCATCTCTTGTAATTTCTTATAGCATTTTTTGCTGCCTTGACCCAGAAGACCAGGCCAGGGAGCAGCAGGACTGGAGAGGGAGATGCAGCAGGAATTCCCAAATGCATTCCTGTGCACTCCTTACCCCAGAGCACCCCAGACCTGACTGGGGACGGGAACCACCACCAGACTGGGTCAATTTTATTTGAAGAGCCAAGGATGCTTTACAGACACGGAGGGACACATTTGCAAGCACTTGGTGGGGTTTTAGTTGTTCGAATGCCATCAACATCAATGGGACTCAAGCAGCCAAATCCACATGAGCTGTGGTGAAAATGTACCCCTGAGGGCCAAGTTCACAGCAGCAGAAACAACACAAGCCGTTTTTACCCCCAGGACTTTTGATCCCGTGATCCATGAAGAGAGCAAAACACACTTTGTGGCTCATTAAACCCTTTCACAGCACACGAGTGAGGAGAGCAGCTGGGTAATGGTTGTTGCTCCCCAGCCCCTGCATGAGGATCCAGGGCAGCACGCTGTGGTGAACACTCCTCCTGCATTTAAATATTGTTCTGAGATTTTTTTTTTTCCTATAAAAAGGACACATTAATTATCATGAAGCCCTGGTGATTTTAAAACATTTGCACCTTTCTCTGGAGAAATGTGTTTAATGAGCCTTTTAGCCTCATGTCTGACTGTTCCAGGGATTGGCAAATCTATCATTTTCTTGTCTTCTTTCCTCAATCTGATCATTATTTGGTGGGCTGTGTAAAAGTCTCAATCCTGATTTCTACTGACACAGAAAAACCTCAATTAAGCATGAAGTTTCCTTATAAAACATGTGTCTCCTTCTCTTTTCTGGATATTTATTGCCTTGAACATATGTATTATCCTGCAGGGAGTACGAATCCTAAACTAGCACATGAAGCCAACCAAAGAGGTAGACAAGGTCTCCAAAATAAAAAAGAAAAAAAAAAACTACTTTTCCCCTGTTTTCCAGTTGCTGCTATTCCTACTTACTACAGCTGGAAACAGAAACATTCAAGCAAGGAGTTAACATTTACTCTTGTTCCATGTCAGACCTTTCACATGGAACAGCATCTGCCTGTTTGCTGCTCTATGTCAATTCTCATTGGGATAACTTGAAACCAGGTAATTCTGGAGTGTAATTGCTGTGTTTAGCTTGCATAGCAAAGCAGAGAATTGGGTTTAAAAGTCCGTCCACTCACAAATGAACTACTACCCAGTGTAGCATTCTTGGTTATCTCTGCCTATTGTGCATTGTCACTAGTGAAAAAAAAATGTTATTTGGGCTGCTATCCACAGGTCTGGGGGTGTGAGTGAGCGATCTGAGTTTTCTAAACAGCTGGGATTTATAAAACTGTTGTAAGCCATTCTTTTTCTTTGGAAACCTGCTGGTAAGAGAGTATATACTGGGACCTAAAGCTCAGGTTTGGAACAAGTCCATGAGGGGGAAAAAACCCCCCCCACAAACAGTATTTCCATCTTTATCTGCCTGGTCCTGGTCCAGATTTTAATGAATAGCCATCCATATAAAAACCCCCATTGCCAGAGCTGGCAGGCACAGTGGAATTGTCTCATAGTACCTCTGCTTCCAGTGCTGAGTCAGTCTGGGGACATCCCTTTCCCTCCTGTGTCCCAGAGTGATGGACAGGTGTCAGAGCAGAGTTGTGCCTTAGGACAGGTCACCAGCAGCAGCTCAGCGGGCACCTGCCAACACCTGGATGGGGAGGAGCTTCCTATGTGATAATGGAAGCCCTTGAAGGTTGGAGTCGTGAATTGGGAGATTTCACTCGTTATTTCTTTATGCATTCGGTGAGATGGAAATTTTTTTTGGTGAAAAACAACCTCAAATGGCTTCTTTTACGACTTACCTTCCCTGGCCTGGACAGAGCCCATGGGCAGGATGTGTGACTGTCAGCGCAGCCAGACCCAGAGGCAGTGAAACCACCTTGCTCTCATCACTTCTCTGCTCTTGTTCCCCAGTGGCTGAGGCACAATTAGTGCTGCCCTTCCCAGCTTTTTGTTGCATTGTTTTGGATTCTTGTGTCAGGCTGTCAACCCCAAGAGATTAAAATCACGGGGAGTGGCAGGGATGGCTGGGAGCTGGGACTCTGCCAGAGTGGTTTGTGGCAGCTGCTGGGGCGGGAGGGCCTGTGGGTGACTCTGGCTGTGTCACATGTCCCTTGTGGTCTGGGGTGGGTGGCCGGCCCTGGAGCACTCAAACGACTCAGAAGACACAGCTCAGCACTGGGCTGCTCCTCAAAGCAGGTCTGCTCTGAATGCTGCCTGGCAAAACCTGCTTCCTGCACAGCAGCCAAAACCCCCAAGTGTTTGCCCAAATTGGAGGGAGTTGGCTGTGTCTCATCAGTTCATGCCCTGCAGGAGCCATCGCCACATCCACATTTTATTCCTTGAGGGACACATTTCTTGGTGCTCCCTGCACACCTGGCCTTCACCAGACACCAAGGGCACAGTGGCTGTAGGTGTGTTTTGATGGCATCTCTGATATGTAGTTTGTGCTGTAAACCAGAGATTTGCCTGCAGTCAAAATATCCCAGGATCTCAAGAAACCACAGTAAATAAAAAGGGAGGACAAACATCAGTGTTCAATTAAGAGATGCTATGCTATTGTTGTTTGGGATTTTTTTTTCTGCTGGGAGAAAAAAAAAATAAATCATCCCCCTATTCATTTATATTTATCTTATGTGTTTTGTTTGAGACTCCTGCTTTAGCTTTCAAGACAAAACTTTGAATTAATTTTGGGCTTTTTCTCAGTAACCTCTCCACTCCATTTACCAAGAAAGAGAGAATTGTCACTCTCTTTTGCGAAACGGGAACAATTTGCTTAAAAGCAAGCTTCCCTGCATGATAGTTTTTATATTCACCACTTCCTGTTCTTTAGGTGCTCATTGTCAACTGTATGCATGAAGCTGGGGATGTCTCCATGTGTGCTGGAGGTTCCCTGCAGGCATTAATATGAAGAAACACTCCAAAAGAGAGTAAAGCAAATTCCTGCACCAAAGTAGGAAGCAGAAATTAAGGAAAATAAGCCCCAGAGCTAGAGAAGAATGTCATTCCCTATTTCTGAGGGTCAGAAGAGCACATCTCTCAGGCAGCTGCAAGCATTTGTGAGTGGAAATTTTGTGGGGTTTATTATCCTGTTTTTCTAAAGCTGCAGGGGACACCTAAAACTGAGTGTTCATCCTGAGAGCATCAAAGCTGGAATACCTTTACAGCATCAACGCTTTGTGACATGGACTTGTTTTTGCTTAATTTCCTCCTGTCCTGCAGGCAGGCTGGGGTGAAATTTTAGTTGGTGCAAGCTGAATTACCCCACTGCTGTCTCAGTCACAGGATAGCGTGGGCTGTGACGATTCTGTGACTCTCCTCTGGTGTCATTGATACAATTCTGCTGTGATTTCAGTTAGAAAATGTGTCATCACTCACCTTGGCTGGGCAACTGGTCCCCAAAGTGTCCTCATCTACCTACCCTCCTTATGCAACATGTAACTTCGCTATGCAGCTTTTACCTTTGGCATGAGATGTTGAAAATATTTTGACATTTTCCATATCCAGACAGTATTTCTGCAGTTTCAGGCATTGGAGTCATGAGCCTTGTTATTGGTGTAGTTAGGGGATCTAGGCCTACGTAAATAATCAGCTTAAGCAATTTGTCAGGGCTGTTCTAATGGGTTCTATGACTCTGAGTATGATAAAAAAATATATGCTTAGTATCATATTTTCTCCACAGCATGTACAGCTCCATCTTGGTGTCAGGTTTTTATGTCTCCTCAGGCAGCAGCAAGGTCTCTGTGCTCAGCCACAGCACAATGGCTCTTTTCAGAGAGGGTCACCTTCTGAGTCAGCTCCAACATCCATATGCTGATCTTGTCTTTCCTGGGGTTCAGCCTCTCTTGATAAGAAACCATTAAACGTGGCACTTCAAAGGACTGAGAAATACATTCTGAGTGTTTCTGGCAAGTCTGCTTTGGCCTTGCAAGTTCTTTGTTGACAAAAGAGCTACTCTTGCTCTTCTACAATTTGTAGTATCTATAATTTAATTTTTTCCTCACACTGATTCAACCCTTAGCAAAACTGCTGTCTCCTTTCCAGTTCAGGAGTCTGCCCCCTTTCATAACTATCTAGTCTAGGGACTAGAATTTGCTTTATGTGGTTTATGTTATGCTCTCATTATCATACTGTTGTCTTAATTTGTCTCTTGGGGTAGAATGACTTGAGATTCTGGAAACTCATGTTTTCACAAGCCAAATTCTTTGCTACATTTTGAGGTGTGGAATTACTGTGTGCTGTGCAGAGATGAGACAGTGCAACATCAGGGGCTTTGTTTCTTCATCCCAATAGAAGATGAAGATGGATGGATGGATGGATGGATGGATGGATGGATGGATGGATGGATGGATGGAGAAACACTAGACACTTTTTGAAGGTTAAACAATTTTAATATCTAATTTTACATCAGTGCTGTTTGTGAGTGGTTCTGAAGGTGAATCCTTGGCAGAACTTGCTCCAGTCTTGGGCAGGGACCAGGAAAAACAAAGGCAATGCCAGTGTGCAGAGTGGGGCTGCAGCAGTGCCCCAGTGACCCCGGCTTACAATGCAGATTGCCAGCTGAAATCTGAGAGGACAAAAAGCGGGCAGAGGTGATGTGCAGGGTACAGTCAGGGCCCACACCTGGGACAGGTCAGCCCTGCCTCATCTGAACTTCAACAGCAAAAATGTGCAAACTGATTCAGAGCTCAAGAGCTCCTCTTGTCCCATGTCTCTCCTGTTGTGCTCTGCTCCACTTCTTTGACAAACCAATGTTAATGGTGTCCATACTTCATCTTTTATCACAAAAGGAAAGGCAGATGTCCATTTTGCAGGGAATAGCATTTGGTGTGGGCCAGCACTGAGTGAGAAGAGTGGTAATACACGTATTTACTGCCCTGCTGGCCATCTGTGTGTGGCGTACAGGTAGAAACTCCCATGAAAACATAGGTGGAGGGGGCTTGGATCTGTCTGTAGCCTGTCAGCACAACCTAGTGCATGTGGCACAGGGGAGACAGAAGCCTGGGATTTGTATTGCTGTGCTAATATAGCTCAGGAGTTCTTTCCTCTCCCAAAACTCAGAGTAATGATGAGAACAATTGCTAGTCTGCTTCTGGGGGCCTGGAAAGGTCTGGGGCAAACCCTCCTGAAACAGGTGTTTATATTATAAGTGCAAGAAAAGCCTGGGTTTTTTTCTCTCCTTATGGCAGTACCTCTGTCTCCCTCCTTTCCTGAGATGGTATCCTCATTTTAATTTATTTTTTAGTAATTTTAAGTATTATTAAATAAGAAAGAATTGTTTTATTGAGTTGAGTGTGATAAGAGTACACACATCACTGCAACACAATTGCAGCCCAGGATTACTGGACTGTGGAACAAGAGAGGAAGCTACAGGATGAGGTAATTTTCAATTTAAAACAGTCAAATACAATATGTTTTGAATTCTTTCCCTGGCAGAGATAAACTCTTCAAATGGGAAAACATCTAAAGGGTTTTCAGTTTAAGCTGATGTTCAGAAACCAGAGACAGCTGAAGGCTCTGGCTATTAGCACAGCAAAGAGATGACAGGGTGAAATGATATGAGAAAGGATCGATCAGTGAGGGGCTGTGAGAGGAGATGGCTGCACTCCTGTTGCCATTGTTTTCCCTTGGTGCTTCACCTACTGTATTTGTAATGTGAGTGTAAAGACGCAGGAAACTCCTGTTTATACTGTTTCATTGACAGACTTTTGCTTTTCACTTATTTGAGCCACAGTTTTAATCAGGTTAAATAAAGGGTGGGGGCGGGTGGGTAATAATTGCTACTGTTAATTGGAATCCATTTTGGATCAGCTGTAGGACTCTGTCCCTTTATGGTGTCGTGAGATGATCTGTGGCTTGATAGGTCTGCTTAGAGCATTCCCTTTTACTGAGTTCCCTTAAAAAAGGCTTTTAAGAACAAAAAGTCTGGATTTATTTGAATTTAAAAAGAAAAGAAAATAGTGCAAGGTGTCTTTTTAAGCAGTATAAGCTCGGAACAGCTAGGGAAGAGACTGTAGGAATAAAAGGGTTTGTAAACACGGCTGCCATCAGCCTCTCAGCCTTTTTGTGAGCCTGGCTCCGGGCCAGTTCCGTGACTTTCTGCTCAGCAGTGAGTGCTGTGGTTTCACTCCGGTCCCTGGGACATCCCTGCCACCCGTGGTGCCCCCATCCTGCCTTTACCTCCCACCCTCTCTGAGCTGTGCCTCTCTCATTTTGCAGCCTGGGGAAGCCTGGAGGAGCCCCCTGGAAGGAGCCACCTCCCACTGACTGTGGAGCACATCACAAACCGGGTGCAGGTGCCGTGTCCATCCTGGGAGTCACCTCTGGAGAGGGACCCAAGAGCCCCCTGTGGACATGTTTTCATGGGTCTAAGCTTTCAGGCCAACCCGCTCAGATTTGCCTCATGTTTTCAAAGCTGTTTTAGTTCTTTGTTGTCCTCCAGCTGTGCATGTGAAAGGATCCCCAACCCAACGCCTGACACTCAAAGTATTGCTGTGGGATGGGAATGAGAGCATGGCATCCACCCAACAACCCTTCCCACACCAGAGGCCATCCCACCCTGCCAGATGTGCCAGCCCTTCCTGGAGCAGCACAAAGGAGAGGTTTTTACGTGAAATCCCAGTAAAGAATGATAACCCAGGCACACCCATCTTTGGTGGACCAAAGGATGTGGTCAGATGTGCTCAGCTCCAAGGGCATCTCCCTGTGCTGCCATAGCCACAGGCTTTGTGCTGTGGCCCTGGTCAGGAATCCTTCAAGTGCTCTTTCATTACAAGAAGCTGAGAGGTCAAACCTCAAGGATTTATTTCCCCCCTCTCCAGGCACAATAGACCCAGGGCAATTTAATACTGTGGCTCCTGTGCAGAGTTACACAAGTTACTTGATAACCATGTGTGGTTAATGCCTCAGGTTTACCTACCATGTGAAAGATGAAACTTTCAATTATGTATGTCCCTTCCTGCAAGTAGATTTTATAGTTCAAAGCAAATGCAAAGAAAAAAAATACACTTCTGTTACCTCTCCTTACAGCACCAACATCTTCTTGGCTCGCCCTCCTGAATAAGGTAAATCTCCAAACACAATTACTTTGAGTACTTAAAAGCGACAAGGCAACATGAGCAAATGCCAAATATAGAAACATAAAGGCTTAAAAATTATTCCTACCAAGAAGGATAATTATTTCTCCTTAAAAGTTCTCATCACTTTTGCCTTCCAATTTATAACAGATAATCACACAATCTGGCATCCAAAAAGTCTCTCAGAGTGGTGTGGACACTGAGGTACCAGAAGAATCTTAAGTTGTTTTAAAGAACTCCATGGGGCTATTTTTCAATTTCTGTTCTGCTTGCATAACTGGTTGGAAAATTTATCTGCTATTTTTTCAATGGTCCTGTCACTGTTATCTTCAGTGATATTCTATCTCCCTGGGGAGCTAAAGAAAACATTTAATGATTTAGATCATTCACCTTAATCGGTGATAGGATTTATGCTTTGCACCTTGCACTAGTTCTAGTATGATACAGCACCTCTGTGTATCTTAAATTATTTGTTTGCAGGCAAGTACATTCAGTGCTGGGAGTTCCAGGTTTAATTTTGCTCTTAAACTTTTGTGCAAGGAACCCTCCTGGTGCTTCTTGGAAGTGATTTCCTTGTGTCTGGAAAAAAAAGCTATTTAATAAATGTGATTTTTTTCCTGTCTTAGAGGGGATGTTCTGTGAGAAGAGAGGGGAAAAGGCAAATGTCAGTAAAATTATAAGGTTGATAACAAGTAGATGGTGAATCTGTCAGAAAAACAAGCAGCATTCTCTTCACCCATGTATGGTGTTAGAATACTTATTTCACTATAGCCATTTTTTTTTGCCACCATCCTTAAAGAATGCTGCAGTATGTACACACTAACCTTAAAATGAAATAACTATTGAAATTGAGTCCTGTTCTGAGGCTTGATAGACCTTCCAGGGTTATCAATGAGGACCCTTGAAAAACCAAGAAAGAAGTGATTCAGCATAAACTCCCCCTAAAACAGGAGCTTCAATCCAGAGAGTCACCATCCCGGGAACCTCCCATGAGCTGACTGGGAGCCTGCACACCCTCCAGATGCTGATCCTGGAGGTTTTGTCCCAGCCTACTGAGAGCCATGCATCTGACTGGCGTGTTCTTCCTTACCCGTTCTTCTAATTCCTACAAATTCCATTTCCTAAATGGAAATTCAGGACATTTTAAAAAATTGCTGTAACGGAGATGGTTGCAGTGCCTTGAATGGAACTGCCTTTTTAATTATGGAGGGAAAAAACACTGAGTGATTCCAAAAAGTCAGCACTTTCCTTCCACTCCCCCTCCAGGGAACTCCCTTCTTCCAGGCTCCCCAGGAGAGTGGTCATGGCACCAAGGCTGTTGGAATTCAATGAACATCTGGATGACACTCTGAGCCACATGCTTTAGTTTTGGGTAGTTCTGAGAGGAGAAGGAAGTTGGACTCAATGATCTGCAGGGGTGGCTTCCAAACTGAAGCAGTCTGTGATTATGTAAGAGGCATGTGGGAAGAGATGAGCATTCGTATCAGCACGGGAGGTAAGAGGATGGTTAACACAAGTCATCTAGGGGAACTTGCCCAGTGAACACCAAGACATATCAGCCCTTATGAATGCCTGTGGCTAATTCAGGAAACAAGCCTGACTTCTGGTTTTCCTGGGCCCAGATGTTGAGAAGATGCCATTTTGATTAAAATGACCATTCTTTAAATTGAAAGAAGACATTGACTCTTCAATCTTTTGGGAGATGAAATTGTGAATGTAAAAAAAAACATAGGAGAGTGTGATTGTCTTGACATGAGGGAAAAAATCATCTCCAAAGTCTTCAGAAAGTCAGTAATTTGATTATTTTGGGGCCTGTAACTGTTGCTTTGGGCCTTGGAATAGCAGTTAACAGCTCTTGAACCAGATGCTTCATGGATACAAAATCAATTAATGGTCTGAAATCATGTGAAGATATGACTTGTCATTTAAAAGGAGGATGTGCCATGCCAGCTGTACTTCTGCATTTCTCTTTTGTCTATTCAAACAGCTGGAACAGTCTGGGAGAGTCAGGGTTTTCTTCAGGAATTCCAGCAGGCAGTGGGAAGGTTCAGGGAGCTAGTTTGTACTTTTAAAATTTCCACTTTAAATTCTGCAGTATTTCAGAACTCTGATCTCAAGCACATTTACATAAAGCTGTGGTCTTACAGAATTCTGCTTGCAGCTGGCTCAGGACAAGAAATATGGCACTGTGCTTTTATTTATTTATTTACTTACTTGCTTATTTACTTATTTACTTATTTTTGTCAGGATAATATACTTCTATGATGTTCCCTGAAGAGTAGCTTAACCTCACTGTGTGTCTGGATATTGGGTATGACAGATAAACATCTACACCCATGATGTTATCAACTAGCTCCAGCTGCTGACTGATGGATAGAGATCCTGAAAACCCCATCCT
This sequence comes from Phylloscopus collybita, assembly GCA_027886175.1. Classification (NCBI taxonomy): domain Eukaryota; kingdom Metazoa; phylum Chordata; class Aves; order Passeriformes; family Phylloscopidae; genus Phylloscopus; species Phylloscopus collybita. The sequence continues at coordinate 2,195,827 of JAJNNQ010000043.1, forward strand.
CAATGACATCTATTTTTCTGACTAAATTCTGCAGATTCTGGTGCCTTCTGGTGACTCATTAGCATGGCTGATGTGATCAGAGGATCACTGAAACCTAACAAATGAATGAAATAAAATGAATATTTTGTTTCATTTAGAGATTAGTTCATTTCAGTCTTGGGAATCTCACCCTTCTCTTTCCATAGCAGCTCTTTATAAGAGTTATGGTCAGGAGAAGACCTGAATAGATTAATATTCCAGTATAATTTCTTTACCAGCCTCGCACCTCATTTTACCATAAATCATCACTTCTGTTCCTTCTCTACATCCCTCCCTTCCTTACTCTCTGCTTTTGTCCTTTTTTTTCATGGGCATATGATATTGGGTAAAATAATTAACATTTACCAGCAAAGTGCATCTGTCAGTTGCTAAACTGCCCCAAAGTTATTAGTACCTGTGTCTGTTAAAATGTGGAAATTATCAAAAGAGTGTGGAAATTAAAAACATTGGAGGAATTCCATGACATGCATCTCCCTGAGGCTGCAAACTGGCACTAACTGGAATTCACAAAATGCCCATTTAAATGTGCCATTTTAAAATATGATTCTGTTAATAACAACTCAAATCAAATTTAAGTGGAATTTTCCAGCTAATGACAGCTATAAAATCAGTTCAACAAATACTTGTCACTACATTTAACAGCTAATGTTTTATTCCCAAAAGCCATTCTTGAATATGGAGCTCTTAAAGTGCTTTGTACAAAAGAAGTTTTAATAATGCAAGATTAAGTGAGTTAAATTGAATTACTAGCAACACAGTTGTGTTTTCTTTAATCAGGTTGCAAGCATCATTTGGAACAATAATAATTTGGTTCAGATTTGCTGTGGTTCACTCTGTAAGAGGGATTTTATCTTCACATGGTGGATATTTTCTTGGTCTGATCTTTAAAGTTTTCTGTGCCTCATTTCAAAAAGCCTAGCTTGGGATTGTATGCAGTTCTTCGAGCTGAAATCACCCCTTGCTCTCACCAAGTATGTTTTTGATTAAACCCCAGTTTTATTGTTATGTGTATTTCCTGTTTTCCACCTATCTCAATTCCCACACATCACATCAGGACCCCCAGAACATGATGGATTTACAGAGAGACCTGTTAACGTAGCAATAACCACAGCTTCCCTCACAGCTACTGCCTGTCAGCACACCCCAAATGGGTTCAGGATGATTCCAGTTCAAGGATGTCTCCTCCTCCTCCTCCTTGCTTTTCATGCCTCCAGGCTTTTCCACATGAATGGTTGTGATGCTGTTTTGGGTTTTAGCCTCTTTTTCTTTTATATATTCTCTGTATCCTTTACAGATATACTTGTAGATTTGTAGCTTCATATTGTATTTAGTTTCAACACTTTCCTAGGCAGAAAGACAAAACAATTTCCAGGATCCCTGTGCTATCTTGGTTCTCCTTAGACACCAAGGCTGAAACCAGTTTCCGAGACAGACTTGTAAACAGAGCCTGGATCTCATCCTAAGGGAGGAGAATCCAGACGGTACCAAAACTGGGGGAAATACTTCACCAGGGGGGTTCCTAACAGGGGGGTTCTTGTCACATATACTGATTTGCAGAATCTATAAAATTTGTACATGTGTTTTGCAGGGTGTGCATCTTCGGCCTTTTCTACCTGATGAATTTGTGCACCTGAGTATCCTCACGTAAAGGTACCCTTTTAATCGCCCTCACTCTGTCTGACTCATATTTTTAGGACCAGAGAGAAAGGCATCAGTTGAGATCAATCAATCTGCTGAGCTGGGAGCCCACCCCTGCTCTTTGCTCCAGAGAGGGTAGGATGTACAGGCATTGGAGGGTGATATAGACACAGCAAAGAACTTTGGATGGAGATTTTCTCCTGTCCCAAGGATTCCTGGTTAGGAACACAGGACTCCTAACAAATCCTGCAAAAAGCCCTGCAAAAATCTCACCCACTGAGCTGCAGTTTTCAACAGCAACACTGAGGATAATAAAAATCAGTTACTGGTTGACAGAAGTCTGTGATTTTTGTGCTGGTTTTAAAAAAAGGAAGTTTTATATATTTAATTGTTTTGTAGTATATTTTCTAGTATCAAATCAAGTGGATTAGATATCAGAAAATATTTCTTGACTGAAGGAGTTAATCATTGGAACAGGCTGCCCAGGGCAATGCTTGAGTTGCCATCCTAGGAAGAGTTCAGACAGGACATGGCACTTTTTGACATGTTTAGTGACATGGTGGTGTTCAGCCTAGGGTTGGACCTGATGGTCTTGAAGGACTTTTCCAACCTTAGTGATTCTGTGAATCTGTGAGTCATGAGCACATCCCGAATGCCAGCCTTCCTGAGTTCAGATTCCACTGCAGAAGAGAAGGAGGAAAATATTGAGACAGGACCAAAATAAAGCCATTCAATGTGAATCACAGGTATAGGTGATATGGAAAGAAGTAGAAAGGGACAAGAGGAAAATCAGTCAGACTGTGTAATGCAGACCCCTTGATTTAAACAAACCTGTGCCTGTTTAATTTTATAGGAATTTGTTTTCTTTTACCATGTACTGAACACATGACTGTGCCAGGTTTTGGGACACTTGTCTTTTGATGAAAATTAGAAATTCCTGTTATGTGTTAGGCTCCTTTGAGTATGATTCCTTGGTGGCAGCTGGGACAGGTCAGTGCATTCCCATATAGTGCTCTCACCTGCCATCACTCGGCACTATATAATCTGGGTATGTGCTTCTGACATCCTTCCACTACAGCAGGAGGAAACACTTCCAGAAAAAGGCGTGTCAGATCCTGAAAATGTGTTATGAGCTCCTGCAGTCCACCTCTTTTTGCACATTCAAACCAGCATCTTGAGAGCAAACACCAGTCTCCTTTGAGGTCAGTGGGTGGGTCATTAATAATTCCTCTGTATCAGTATTGTTAAAAAGTCTATAATGCCCATGTCACATCACTTTTCCTTACATTGATTTTGACCTGGAAAAATAGATGAGTAATGCATCTGTCTGGTGCCTGATGTTCCCTAGCACATAATAAGCAGCATTATTCATTTTGTGAGGAATGTGTAATCATCTCTCTGGAAGAGAGGTGCTACCTGAAAAGCTGTCTTTCTCATCACTGCATTCCCCCCCACACTTACACTTGTGTTATTAATCATTAGATCAGCACTGGAGGAAAGCTGCTGGAGGCACAGGTATGCCTGGTTAAGAGGATAAACGGGATGAGAGTTCTGAGGTTTTTTTATACTCCTTTCCTGCTCTGACTCCATCCAGATGTGGGTTTCAGGGATAGTGTTTGGGAAAGCCTTTTGTTTCTGATCCTCTGTGCTGCAGCAGCCTGGAACAAATCAGACTAACCTGGGGTAGCTGGGTGAGGCGCAGTGCAATTTATCTCTGGGTGGCTGAGAGGCACAGACCAGATGAAGGATTTCATCACCACATTACTCCAGAGGTAGTCTGAGCTCATTCATCTGCAAAAGAAACAAAGTGAATGAACAACTTGATAATGCTTCACAGTTTGAAGATTGCTTCTGGATGAATGACCCACTTGTCTGCAAGTAGGAGTACAGGGCTGCTGCTGAAACACATGATCAGAATAGAGAATTAATTTCTTCAAAAAGGATTTTTCATCTGATGGTATCTGATATGTGCACACAGATTCAGAAAATATTCTCTCTTACATCTCTGTTTCACCATTAATTAGAATTGAATCAAATGGTACGATTTACATTCAGCAAATCTAGTTTTGCTTTCTGTCTTGTTTTACAATCAAACTTTATATTTCTATTTGAATGTGTTGTTAATATTATATTTCAACTAATTCAGCAAATTATTAATGTGGGCATGTAATAGCCAGTGTCTCCTCAGTCTATTTGCTAACTTCGTTTATTTTCGTTCATTTTCAGTTCGTAATTTTTTAATAGTTCTCAGTAATTATCACTAATTTACCTGCTGCTTTTTTATACCCTGCATCAATATTTTCCCAGACCAGATCAGGCCTGTGAAATCTGCATAAACATTTCTATAACATCCCTTTTAAGGTCAGTATTGGACTGGTATTCTTATGGGTGCTTATGCAAAAGATTTAAGGGAGTTACCCTGCTAGTTAACTGCTGCATCACAGCACTCCTGCATGAGAAATTTTATTTAGTGGAAACAACCACAATAACAACAAAACAACAACAACACACAAAAAGAGAAAGCTGCTGATTTTGTGGCTGGGTGGAGGGAGCTTTGGACACACACACACATTGTCTTACCTGGAGGGGAGTAAAGCTATCAGATACAGGATGAATCCATTTTCCTGCTGCCAGAGGAGCACTTTACATCACATAATGTTAATATTACTTTTTAACAAAATTTTTAACAAAATTGTTTATTATCACTTTTTACCTTCTACCACTACCTGTGGTAGAAGGTAAAAAGTGACTGGTAGAGGGGATATGCTCTTTAGCTGGTGGGTGCCAACCTGTCTGAGTCTACTGGGATCATCCAAAATCTTGAGCTAAGATGCTCTGCAAGGGAGGTAAGAGTCAGACCCCTGCATATTGTCTGCTGCCTCAGAGATTGGATTTTCTGGGATGCAAACTTAAGGGAACAGTGGCTCACTGTTCAGAGTGATAATAGAGATAGGGATAATAGGGATAATAGGGATAATAGAGGTGGACACCTGAATGAGGTTCCCTTGGAGGTTTCCTGGTACCTCAGGCAGAGGTTCACTTTTGCTCCTCAGGATGCTTTACTGTGTATATTTTCCCCATTTTCCATTTCATTTTGTGGACTTATTTTTAAAACAGGCACATTTGAAAGTGCCTTAAAATTATTGCATATGCCTTGATCCAGTTTTTATCATACTGGCACGAATATATAATATCTAATGAAGCTACAGCTAATTGAGGAAATATTAGGCACACTGACCAACCTGTCCTCCACCAGTAGCTCTACTTGCAGGGCTGAACCTCTCTGTAAAGCTTACCAGCTAATTAGAATGCATTAAAAATGACAGTGGCTGTTGACTGTGGGGCTGGAAACCAGAGATTATGGTGTCACACAACACCACGCAATATGTGAGTCAGTCGGCACCCTTTGAACACTCCTCACATCTGGCTGGTGCTGAATGGAGCCACTGTCTGAGGGGCTGCTGCTGCAGTACCTGGTTCCTTATGCACTAATTACAAGCTCTGAACGCAGGAGTTAGCGGAGTCTGGGGACTTGTGGCTGGAGTTCACACGGGCTGATGAAACAAAGGATGCCCTGTTCCTCATTACGCTCATACACCTAATTAGGAAGTGAGTTTGTTGATCACTGGCTGCGTTAAGAATCACTCATTTATGGCAGGGCACTTTGTGATTTTTTTTTTTAATGTATTTTTTTAATTTATTTTTTTTTTTTTTTTTGTGAAAGTTTATTTAAATGACATTTTACACTTTGGCCACAAGGGACGTGCCTTTATTTTATCTGAGTTTAAATATGTCTGTTGTAGTCTCCTGGTCTGACAGAAAGAGACACAGGGGTGTTTTGTTTCGAGGGGTGAGTGGGAAGGGGAGGGAGTGGGCCAGGGGAAGTGTTTGATTGCAGAGCTGGGGCGATTGTTTGGGATTGGCAAAGCCATTTGGAGATCTGTGCAGTGAATTTAGAGAGGACTGAGGGTGGCGGCGGTGCCACTCTTCTGTCTACTGCTGGAGGGGGTCAAGATGATGCCTCGGGATTTTAACTTTTATATTTTTCATGCGTTTGTAATCCTGCAATCTTTTGGTGTATAACACTAAACTTGACATACAGTATCAGCAACTGCTTTCTCATTGTGGTCAGACAGAACAATTCCCCTCTTGGCCTGGGAATCAAGGACACCTCACTGTCTCAGGCCTTGAGAAATGCAAACAAAAGTGGGTTGGGGGGAGCAAACTTGGGCTAAATGACTTTATTACCTGAAGCTGTAATTGGAACATTAACCCCCAATATGCAAATGGACCAAACTTATGAAAGTGTGAAAACCCGTGACCGGCATCCGTTTTTAGGTGTAGGCCCTAGGGGGCTTTGTCTGCCTGAAATGTACCTGAAGGCCCTTCAATAAATATAACCATTTTTTATTCTCTTGACTTTATCTGGTGTCTGTTTTTAGGTAACCCCAAAAAGGCATCAAAGGTCAAAACATTTTATGGGTCTGCCAGCCTGTCATGCTGGGCCCTGGAACTGATCCAGGCCTTTGTCCAGAGGCTGCAGGGACAGGGGTGGAGGCCAAGGGGGGACATGTGATGCCTTGGAGTGGCCACCTAGATCAGAAGCTGGACAAGATTGAGAGAATAAAGTGGGTATTCATTAAAGGCCTTCAATAGATACACCTTGGGCAGTCAAAAGCCTCCCAGGGGCTACACCCAAGATGGACAGTGCTCGTGAGTTTTTCAGACAATTCTAAGTTTGGTCCATTTACATATTGGGGGTTATTCCTCCAATTACAGCTTCAGGTAATGAAGTAATTTTCTCCAAGTTTACCCTCCTCAATTCACTGTTGCTTACATCTTTCAATGACAGTGAGGTGTCCTGGTGTTTCTGGCCTAGAGAGTAATTGTTTTGTCTGAATAAAATGGGAGAACAGTAGCTGACAGGGTATGGGAGTATGCACAAATACAGTAGAGGATCTGAAAAATATAAAACCTAAATCCTAAAGCACATGGACACCCTGAGATGCCCTGTCCTGCAGCAGCCTTCTCAAAGCAGCCTGTGTTGGGAGCCAGCTTCCCCTTCTCCATTACAGGGATGGCATTAATATCCAGTGCCACTGTAGGAGCTAGCAATTCCTCACTGCTACAGCCAGAGGGGATGAATGATGGACTGTTTTCCTCACCCAGAAACAGCATGCTGGGGCTCTGACAGGGGAATAACATGAAAGCAGAGTGCAGAAAAGCTCTAAGAGAGAAGCCAAGAGCGAGATATAATGGGAAAAACAGAGGCCCGTCTGATTTTTCTATAGTAGCTGTAACTGGGATTAATCAGCCTTTCATGGGAAGAAATTTACTGTCATCTTTGCTCAGATACCTATATCATTGCTATTTAATTATAGACCCCTACCTTACTGCTGCCTTCTATGCACTCTGGTTCCTCAAGCATAAAATGCCTCTAATGTCACAGCTATTATGAAAATTCTCTTCCTAACTGCATGCTTGCAGGAAAGCCAGTGAGCAGCAATGCAGGAGAGCTGGTGGGAGTTTGGAAGTCTCTTTGCAAAACATCTTAGGTTCAGTGTGCATGGAGTTGGTTCACTAGGCTGAACACACAGGTCAGAGACTGGAGGAAGGAAAAAAATCCCATATTGTTAAAATATTTTCCCTGAATTTAACTAAATTAAAACAGGTTTCTATGGTGGTTTGTAACTCGCCTTAGATTTTTACACTCACCTGGTTACAATGACCATTTGAACCTCTTTTTTTTGAATTGTGTGTGTTGCTTCCTTCCTCATGTGAAAGAATGAAAAAGTCAACTGAAACAGTTTCAGACTCGGCAGGTAACTGTTGACCTGAGCATTTGCTCACATATTTTCCGGATGAGAGACTGAAGGTTTTCCTGGCTTAGAGGAAGCCATTCATTCAATCCTCAAGGAGTGTTTGGACACTACCCAGAAATGTGAGTGGATTCCTTGTTGTTGCTGTTGTTGTTTTTAAACAGTATCTGACTGTGTGTGGAGGAAAATATAAGATTAAACCCCAAACCAATCATGTTAACTGTGAGAGGTTTGCATAAATGTTATTTGCAGGAATAAATAATGGTAGTGCTTATGAATGAGGAAGGTAATGGGGTGTCTCAGCTTCTTCAGATCCATGACTCATTTACAGATTATCACAAGGAATTATGCATAACTCACAATCCACCAAGAAAACATCGTGGGGCATATAATTATGTTGCAAAAGTCTTGCTTCCAAAAAAGCAATTGAGTTCAGCCTGGAGTCTATAAACATTTACATGTGCATTTAACTTCATTAAATGGCAAACAGCTGTAACTTCCTTTACAGTTATCAGCTGTTCTTCCTCTTGTAAGTGCTTTTTTGATCTCTAAAGCTCATGGAGTTTAGACCTTCCTTGGGTCTGGTGCTGACCGGTAGAGAAGAGGAAATTCTCTCTTTTGATTAAAGCAGTGGATACCCCAAACATGAACTTAGGTGTGAGCTCCACTTGAGAATGTGTCCTGTTGGTTCTGCAGAAGCTATCTCCAGTGTTAAGTGAACATAAAAAGCAAAAAGAAATTGAAGAAAAAGAAGAGTTAAAAAAAAATAATTACAGAGGGGTGGGAGGCCAAATCTCCTCCCTGTACAATTTCACGTGGTGTTTGAATACGCAGACGTATTATTATTTTATGATGACTGTGCAGTCAAGCTTTTAAAGTGAGATTGGGACCAATCCCCACCTTGCCACCCCAGCCCAGAGCAATGAGTGCCATGTCCAGTCCTTCCGTGGACACCTCATGGGGTGGTGGCAAATCAAGATCCTGACTTCAGCCTTCAGGTCCTCAGACTTCAGCATGCGTGGTATTGAGAAGGTCAGCTCGTATTGCTGTTGGTTTCTACTTGCTCTCTGGACTAAAGAAAATGATTAGTCTTTCTTGCTGCTTCTAGTTTTAAGATGACCAACTCAAGAATCGGCCATTTAAAACAAGTCTCTGCATCAAGTGTGTTAAAAATGCCCTTAAATTGGTACTATTGCCAAGGAAACCATGTCTAGAAACAATGTTTTTATCACAAACCCATTGCATTTCAGATTTTTTTTGGATGCTCTATAAAACTGTGTCTTTCAAATACTTACGGGAGTGCCCTTAAACCAGTTGTTGTTCTGGAGTTAATCTATCTGACTCAGTAAAAATGCACTCTTTTCATTCTTCTGTGAAGCAAAATCCAGCATTTGAAGCACCTGTGTTCCATCAGATCCATGCTCTTTAGGCAGAGCATAGCTACCAAAGACAGTGAAGTTCTGAAATGACAGCTCTCTACATAGTGTAGACCAATGATTCTCTATGATTCACATTTCTGGGGGAAAAACACTGCTGTGTATCATTTAGGAGCAACCAGGACCATTATTCTAATTTCTCTCAGCTGCCCATTAGGTCTAAACTTTCCCTGGTCCCACCTTTTTTGTTGCTTTGCATTTTCAGTCCTGGATTTGGCAGAAAGCTGTGATAAAAGGCTGTGGGTAAAATCCGGTGTCAAAGCAGCAGAGGTTCTGTTGTGCCAGGCCCTTGGCTGATCTCTTGGAGATATTTTTGGGCAATGGCTTCACATGCTCATCTTGCACATGTGCTCCAGTCAGCCTTCCTGATGCGTTTGCCATGCTGCCCGTGGATGCTGCCATCACAGGGTCAATCTTGACATCATCCAAGGAATACTCTGTCTTTTCCACAGGAGAACAGTCTAATCCTGTGTTTCCTCACACATGGAACTGAAAGGAGCAGCATATCCAAGCTGCTGTGGAGGATAAACTGAGGGTGACTTGGAATGGGTGGCTGCTCCACATGAAGCTGAGAGCTAAGCCTCCAATGAAAAGTGGTTTCACCAGAGAAGCTATGCCTTTCCATCTGTTCCTCGGATTTAGATTCCTCATGTTTTATTGTGTTCGTATTATCATACAGCTCTATGTCTGGCATAGGTATTAAAATGTCTGGGTGTGCAGGTTCCATAATCCCGCCGCTGGCTTCATCTTTCTTGGGCTGCAGGACTTGGTTTGCTGCATTTTTATTGTTACCACTGTAATTGTATTGTGAGGGCTCTTGCTCCAGCTCCAACTTGTTAAATAAACAGAACATATCCTTGTGTCTCATGCCTCCGCGTCTGGAAGGGATTTAAACCTCTTCTTTTGTCTGCGTGTTTTGGCTGAACTAAGATTTTCTCTTGAAAGACCCTGTGAGTTTCAGGGTCTGTGTGTATTATACAGAGTTTGCTTTCATTAAGTTGTGAGTTATTACAGCTTTGTTTGTGCTTGGGGTGTTGAGAATCATGGAGGCAGTTCCTTTTAAACACTGAGGAGTACAAATAACCCAGGAATAAGGGTCTTGATTGATGTAGCTGCTGCTGCGGCTCACATGTGGAGTAGCTCTACATTGTTGTGTTTCCTAAACAGTGGATTTCATAAACTGTATCATTCCATGGTGGCACCTGGTAAAAAGTCAAGAAGTAGAAAAAAGAGTCATTCAAACACAGCAGAATAATAAAAAAATATTTTTCTAAGGCCTCACCCCCCCAATCATTATTCAGTCATGTTCTGACCTGCTTATTTTCCACCACTCAGTCAGAAATCACCTCAAAAGGTATGCTATTTATGTGAATATATTGGAAGGATTAATTCTTCCCATAAATGATGATATTTAACATACAGAAGGCAATTTTTTTTTGTAGAACCTGGTTTTGGAAGATGCATCTACCAAAAGACCTTTAACTTCTCTCTCCAGCTTCAGCCAGAGGAAGCAGAAATATGTGAAATTTCTTCATAAAATCTCAATGGGAAAAATTAGTTTAACACACAATATTTAAACTCTTTCCAGTAATATTAGTCTAAACTCATTTTAACATCCTTGTGAATTGAAGATTAAACAACATCCTTAGTCAATATATGTTAGGGCTTGGCAAAACTACTTTTCCCCCCTCTGCCTTAGCCTACCTTTTCTCAGACTGGATATATTTCTTACATGTAAGGGGAAATGGTAGATATTTGCACCATTGAAATAATTTATTTTCTGTCATCTTTTCAATGCATCTTTCTGTCATCTTCTCAGTTATTTCAGCCTTTGAGATTTATCTGTGGTCTAGGACAATCCCCAGTTCCTGAATTCACAACTGGTCTCCAGTCAGTCACTCCCTATCTCCTATTTACACAGTCAGTTTGGGTTTTTATCTACATTTGGTACTCCTACCATGTATTTACTATTTACCTCTACCACTGTTTTGTCTTATACGTATTTCAGGCAAACATCATAGTTGTAGAAATCTTGCAAAATAACAGTACTTTCTTAAAACATGGCCCAGTTGCAGTCTGATATAATCTGTAAAAGTAACTGAGATGCCTTTTTTTCCACTGGTTAACGTAAACCATAATGCCAAATTTTGCCAAATGCAACCCAGACTCATCTGCAGCTGATGGTGTTCAGGTTTGCTCGTGAGCTGTGAAGCCTTTGTAGTACTTGGGATAAAAGACACATGTGGCATATCATGATTTACTACAGGGTTTGCATAATATATCTATGCCTAATTTATCAATATAACTTATTCAACAAACTGGTCCCTCTCCAAAACATCCACATATGTTTTTTCTTTCCTTTAATTGATTTCTCTTTCCCTCTCCCAATGTGGAGCAGCATTTTTTTATTTCCTCTGCATGTTTTGTACCACAGTGAAGACAATAGGTTTTTTTTCCTTTAGCTTTATGGACTGAGCGCGTTATAGAGCAGCAGGAAAGTTTCCAGCCTCTTAAAATGAACAGGAGCTGCACAGACTACAGACAGGTCATTTTTCAGCACAGGAAAAATTGTGTGCTGGAATAGGTGATTGCTTATTGAGTTTCATTCCTTCCCAGACTCCCAGCTAGGGCTGTAAACCCAGCAGCTCCTCTTTCTCCCCCAGCCTGTCTTCCATGGGTGAAGCAGCACCTTGCAGGACCCACGTTGTGGAGCATATGCCCAGGAGAGCAGAGCCACTGGAGCTCTCTGGAGAACAGCTGCAGGAGCAGCACCATCTGCACTTGGATCCACGCTGAGACAGTTCAAGGCTCCTCTGCACCACAGGCAAAAAGGAACTTTCCTGACCTGAGGCTGGGGGGCTGGCAGAGGCTGGGGGGGCACAGAGTGAGCTGCAGCAGGGACAAGCCTCTTGCTTTTGCAGCTGCAGAGCCCCGGCTGGCTGCATCTAGGTGGGCTTTCCTTCCCTCCTATACAGCCCCTTGTCACCTCCTGCCTTGGTGACACTGCCCTGAAAGACAGTGGGGCCACAAATGTTTTGCATCCCCACAGCATCTGCTGAGCTGAGCTTGTTTTGCTGATACATCAAAGCTGGACCTGAACATACACGGAGGAACCTGGTGTGAAATGCATCATTCTTCAGATCCATGTTTAAGATTAGATCATTGGAGAGATTTTGTTATTCTGCCTGGTTACTGTGTAGAGGTTGGTTGGAACTGTTCAGAGTGCTTCCTTATAACCTGAGTTTCACATTTCTCCATTTGTGTTGTTCTTCTGGATATATCTCCTGTCAGAGTGATCTGTGCTGTTAAAAGAGTATTGACTTTGTCTGAGTTGCCCATGGTTTTATTGGCTTAGCTGAAATCAGAGAACCATGAAATTATTTGGGTTGGAAGGGACCTTACAGCCTATCCAGTCCCACCCCCTGCCATGGGCAGGGACATCTTCCATTATCCCAGGCTGCTCCAAGCCCCATCCAGCCTGGCCTTGGACACTGTCAGGGATTCAGGGGCAGCCACAGCTTCTCTGGGCACCCTGTGCCAGGGCCTGCCCACCCTCCCAGGGAACAATTCCTTCCTGATATCCAATAAGAATCTGCTCTCCTTCAGCTTAAAGCCAAAGGAGCCTCTCTGGATTTGGCTGAAATAATTTTCTCATATATATTTCTTTATAGGATTAACCCTGTGGCAACTCCTTTGGGAACACATGGACTACTGAAGGCATCTTTTAGGGTATTCCCCTGCAGAATCATGACAAAAATTTAATGAGGGCCACTGCCTCCTGCAAAACATCTGGTGTTTTTCAGATAGGAAGAGCTCCAGTGATCTGTTGGGGTGTTACCTTTCTATTTGTTCCACAGGGTTTTAACAGATACTTGAATTTCAATAAGAGCACCAATAATTTCTAAGTATGATTTATTTAATTCTCATGACGCAAAAAGGACCAGGCTATAGTCATGCTCATATTACATTAGAAAATACAGTAATTTTAGGCCTTCATGGTCTAAATGTGGTTTTGGAGTGTAGGTGGTGATCATTACGTTTCATTACATAGAGAGCCAGCCTGAGGAGTAAATATTCATAGAGTCTGAAATACTCTATGAAAAAGCTCCTACCTTACAAAAACCCATGCATCACATTAATATGGTGACTGGGCAAATACACAGCAATATGCGTGCTTTTTGGAATCTTTATTTAATGACTCTGGTGATTTCCTTCTCAGACAGAATATGCCTTAATGATGAAGCTGAAATCTGTTCTCAGTTACCAGAATATCTCCAGATTTAACATGTGTGAGAGAGACTAGCTTGGAACCAATCTTTTTAAGGCAACTTCCATCATTTCCCCTGTTGATTTTGCAGCCTTATCATCAGACATGTAATTGAAAACACTCTAGAGATGGGATAAGTGAAGTGAATTTTAGTATGGATCTGTAGTCATTTAGCTATCTCCTGAAGACTAGCACTGCTCAGCAGACAGCAGTCTCAAAATGTCCTAATTTGGTTACTGAATTACATATTTGTCTCATTGCTTTCTGTTGTTTCCTCTTTTGTATGATGTTTTTTCCCCCCCAAAGTATCTCAAAACTTCCAGATGTTGAGTGGTAGGAGGGTCTCTCCTCATATCCCCTTCTTGCAGAATTTAAGCCTAGCAAAAATGACCCATGCAGACACTAAATAGACAAATGACGTGAGTCTGAAAACTCCAAAGCTGTTTCACTTTGTCAAAGATGCTTTCACCTGTCAGTGAAAAAAAAAAAAAAAAAAAAAAAAAGGTTAGGTATTTTAGAATACGTTTTACTTCATTGGGAAAGAAAATCTTATATTTTAACTTCTGCTCCTTGACTGGAGTCTCCTGGTGAAGTGGGCCTGCAATGATATAAAAATATTAATCTTCTCCAGGAATAAGAATATGGGAAAAAAGAGGAGTAGATGATAACTTTTCACAAAGTCTCTCAATGTCTGTGCTGGGATCCAGGCTTTTCAACTTATTCATGAATGCTATGGAAAAGGAACAATAAATGAAATAATGAAGTTTGCTGATATCAGGACAGCTGAATTTATGCCTGTTTGCAGTGGTTTGTGGAAAGATTTTTCAAGATTGGCTAGTAGGAAGCCTGATGATATTCAGCATATAGGAAAATCCCTCACTATACCTACACTAAAGACAAACTCTTAATTTAGTTATTATTAATCAGAAAAAAAAGTGTTGGCAATTTTTTTGGGTGTCTCCTCAAAAATTGAGCACATCGCTGCAGGACATTATGGAAGACAGATGTAGAAATGAATTCTCAAAGGTTTGAAATATATTAATGGGAAATATATCATATGAAGGCTGTTTAAAACTATTGCACCTAGGAAAGCATTATCTCAGTCCCTAAAATGCTGATTACAGGAGACAAGAGAGGACTAGCCAGACAAAAGTGTTCAGTGAGTGATAATTGTTTTTTAGTTCTTTATTCTTCTTTATTCTATATTGTTTTCCTTCATATTTCTTATATGTTTGTGCATGTTCCTGAGATGTGCACAGCCCACCATCCTGACAAGATCTTCTTCAAAGGGAAGACGGCCATTTTCTGCCTTTGTGGGCACTATCTGGGATATTTTTTGTCACATGTTCCCAGATTGCAGTGTCCCTGCCAAGCAGTTGCAGCCACAGCTGGAACAGTTCTAGCAGCATTGTGCAATCTGATCATTTCCATTTTGGGGCCCCCTCAGGAAATGTGACCCAAAGTGGAAGTCTGTCAAGTTTCAGACCCACTTGAATGAGAATCATCATAAAATGGACAAATTCTGCAGTGACTTTGAAAGCTGTCTGAGATAATACATAAATATCCTGCTTTGTCTTCCTTTCCAGATCAGTTGTGTAGTGGCAATCTGGGGAAACAAAATTTGGTGCAAATTCAAACCCTTCTGACTTTGGCTGGTTTCTTTTTTTTTTGTTGCTGATGATCAAGAAAATTCTGGATTTACTCACTTTGCAAACACTGCACCCTTTGAGCTACTTTGAATGGCTTCTGCTTCCAGTGTGTTTGAAACTGACCTGGATTATCTGTGGTGTAAAAATGTGAACAAAACGGAAGCCCTCCCCACCTGAAAATGAATGATAAATTTTACCACAATAATGCTGAATTGCTTAGTGTGGAAACAATATTTCTTCAGTTATGGGTAATCAAACCTTTTCTTTCTGCCAAATATAATAGAACGTATTACAAGATGACTGTTACTGAGAAGCGACACATTATTATTCAAAAATTGATTCGGTGTCACAAAATCTGTTTTGTTATTGAAATTGAGGAATCCTAAAAATTAGCAACGAAGGAAGGAAGGAAGGAAGGAAGGAAGGAAGGAAGGAAGGAAGGAAGGAAGGAAGGAAGGAAGGAAGGAAGGAAGGAAGGAAGGAAGGATGAGAGGATGAGAGAATGAGAGAGAGAATGAAAGAATGAGAGATGAGAGAAAGAGAGAAGGAGGGAGGTACAATTCTGGCACAACAATTGTTATTAATGGCAGTTTTGTTGAAGCTATTGTTCACCTTTGAAATGGAAATAGTTAAACAAACTGCAGATGGTTCAGTCTCCACATCCTTACTCAGTTCCAACTGCCCCTCAGAGAATTGCAAATGAAGCAGCTGTTTACACAGGATTTTTCCTCCTGCAAAGGAGCAGCAACTACACAGTCCTGCCAGGCTTTCCCAATCCTTCCTCACACAGGGCTCATCCAAGAGCAGTTTTGGGTGAACTGGGGGCCTGTGACTGGAAAAGGACAGAGTTACCAGGCTGTGGGGCTGCCTCTCATTTCAAATTACCCTGTTGAGCCCTTTGTTACCAGAAACCCAGCTTTGTGTACACTCGTCAGTGAGATCCTCCTTCCTTGTTGGATAACCTGGTGGCATGGTTAAATTCTGTGGTGGGTTTTTCTTAGTAGATTGATTCAGGAAGAAAAATGTTATTGAATAAACTCTACAAATGTTCCTCACCTTGGAGGGGACAAAAAAATGGTGCCTTGGATTTTTTCAAGTCTTAGACAAGAAAATATTCTGTGAACATTCTGGAGAGGAACCTCAGAAGAAACAGGACATTTAGTCATCTCTGCAGCAGTGGCACAAAGCCCTGGAGGGTGTGTTGTCAGCCAACAGTGTGTGTGTGCAGGCACAGGGATCCAGTTTTCCTGCCCTTGGCTGAGTTACAGGATTGTTCCCAGAGACAGCTGCTGGGTAGAGGCTGGAAAGCATTGGTTCCTCCCCTGTGATACCTTTGTAGCCCACCAACACAATGTGTTCCACAAGCAATGTGTTTTCCATGGGGAAAAATCCATGAAAGCTCCCAGATGGACTTTTTCATTGAGTTAGAGTTTATCTTTACAGCAGTTCAACATAATGGACTCTTTTTTTGGAGTAGTAATTTCTTAACAAACTCAAATAAAACCTTTAGCTTCACTATGTAGCTGTAGACCTTTCAGGTAAAATGAAATGCAGCCTTTTTTTTTTTTTTTTAAATGTGCTCTGAAATTAATTCCCATTAGTGTATGTGAGAGCAACCTCTAGCTTTGGTTTGCATCCAACATCTTGTGAAGATACAGCTGCTTTTGGTCACTTTTATGAGTGAAAAATCTAAATAATGTTTTACATCTATTAGACTAAATAGAAAAGAAATTTGGAAGCAGTTCAGTGATGCCAAAAAATAGAAGGACATCTGCAGGAATATAAATTATATACAGAGATGCTGTGCTTGTAAGATTAAGTGAGAGCAGCTGTTAAAGAACTGGGAAATTGGTGCTGGGCTTGATGTGAAGACTTAGTCCAGGTTTCCCTAGGTGTGACTGAACCACATCTGAGTGGTGGTGACACAGAGCTCTGTGGTCCCACTGGAGGGTCCTGGTAGCACTATCAGGTTTGCAGCCTGGCAGGGCTTTAAACAGGGCTCAGAGACTGAGCACTCTGCAAAAATGGGCTCAGGGTCAGCACTCTGCAGAAATGGCTGTCCCCTTCTGGAGCTCCAGCTGCTGTTCTTGAACCCACCACAGAGCCATGTAAGGAGAAAATGCCTTCTCCTGATCCATGTAGAAGCCATGAGCCCGCCTGTGTCTTTGGGATCTGGAGTCCCCAGGGACCAGGAAATCACCCAGATTTCCTGTTGGGAGCAGTGGAGAAGAGAGGGCTTTTGCCCAAGGGTGAGAGCTCATTGTGCTGGCTGTGCCCACCAGCTGTTACCATTGCACAAGCAGTTTGCAGGGTGGCTTGGCCTCTCTTCCTCCTTACCCCTTATCTCCTCATCCATTATCTCCTGTTCATTATCTCTGGGACATGCAGAGGAGTTGGAGGCGAAGTGGTCCTGGGTATGGCAGTAGCTCATGGCAGAATCTTGCTTGTGTCAGGTAGACCCTTCAGTTTCCATCCTGAAAGTGAGAACAGGATTTATTACAGTAACCTCTCAGAAAGACAACAAATGTGAAATAAAGTAGTCTAAAACCTTCCCATGTCTAGCTCCTCTGTGACAACCAGAGCTTTTTCTGGGAGGTGTTATGTGATTTTAACTGACTTACCCAGTTTTTAGCCTCTGGTAGAATTATTTGGGAGGGAGGGGAATATGTACTCTCACTTATTAAATAACAGTTCATTGGATGAAGCCTTTTTTATTTTAATGGACAAAAAAAATTCCTGTTTGAAGACTGCATGTCAAACACAAGTACTGCTTCAGCCAAAATTCTGTCTTGACTGCATTTCTTATGGCAAACCATGATGTATAAAATACTTTACAAGGAATTGAGATTTCCTGGAGGAAGAGCCCTGGTTTTCAGTCTCATTGTTGCAAGTCTGATCTTCCTTGCATTTTGCTGTTGCAAAATTATCTTAATTTGACTGTGAGCAAGGGACCTGAAGAACTGTGGCTCTAGCAGAAATGGTAAGAATATCCATCTCTGACTGAAATGATCACTCAATTAATTTCATTGTTTAGGACACTTTTATTGCTGGTGCTGATTAACCATCGATACTTGGGAGGGAACAGGCAGAGAGCTTACTGCTCATTTAATTGAACATCACCAAATCAGTCGAACCAGTTCTAGCAGCAGCCCCCTACCCCCTGCATGAAAGAATACCAGATCTAAGGATCTATTTCTTCCTTTTTAGCCACATGTGCTACTCCCAGTAACCCAATTATACGGCTTTCTTCACACTTTATCCATAAAATACTACTAACACATCAAAAACAAGTGAATCCTTACATCCTGCCGTTTTATAGCTCATAAAGCCAACTTCACCCATTTTACCCAAAGGAGTGTGCAGCCAAAAACAGGACAAAGCCAGCGGAAAAAAAGAAATGTGTGTGTATGTGTGTGTCTGTGTGGTTGGCTCTGTATATGAATTATGACTATTCAAAGGGAAAAAAAAAGAAAATTGAATGATTGCCAAGAAGCCAAGTGTGTAAAGGGACAGCTGGAGTTTTATGCTGGAGTTTACAATGCATTACTGTTCAATTAAAAAAAAGAAGCCCTTTACGACAGCAGCTCATGCATTGCATGAGACATAAGCTACCTCTGAATACAGAGCACCTTCCTCAAAGGAAATGCCACTCCATTCTGAATGCTCTTTTAGAGGAACAGTAGGTGACCTAGCTGGAGATGTGTGGAAAAGATCTGATTTCAACATTTATAATGGTTTGGTCGTAGACCTACCCACCGCACCGATACTTCCCATCATTCTGCTCATGTCTCAGCACTCAGCCTTTCTCCCCTTTCAAGGGCAACAGGCTTTAAAACCCAGGCCAAAGTCCTCAGGTTTGGCAAGAGGAAAGAGCTGATTGGGTGCTCACAATGAGGGAAGACAGAGAACAGAAGAAAAGATGGGAGGAAAGCTGAATCTTTGTCCACAAGGAAAGCTGGCACTGGTTGTGTCCAAATTGTCTGAGGGCTTTGAATTTTCAGAGAAAGTTTCCTCCCTAACCAGCTTTTCTTTGTAAAGGCCCATCAAGCTCTGAAGCTTGTAAGTTATTCTCTCTTGTGATATTAAAAGTATTCATTTCTTTCTTGTATTATTCATGATACTTAATTTTCTTCTGTTTCATGAGTCCTTGAGCAATCTGATTAAACGTAGGGCTCAGCTTTGGTTCTTGCAAAAATACTGAATGGTAGTGAAATTCTGAACATGTGGGCTCAGAATTAAGGAATGGAAAATCCCCAGGATGATAAAGGTCATCAAAACATGATGGGCAAACCAAGGAGCAAAATGCAGCAGCTTCTTGAAACCAGACAGACAGGTGAGAATCTCTGAGGTTGGAAAAACCCCAAGACTGAATTTATTATGTTTTGTTGGGTGTTTTATTTTTGATTTTTGGAGGGTGTTTTTTTGTTTGTTTGTTTGTTTGTTTTCAAGGAAGAACATAGTCGTGTCAACTAAAATAAAAAATGGGGAATAAAAGGGAAAGAAGTATCCAAGAGATAAATAAAATACTTGTAGGTGATACTAAGTTTTTTTTTTTAGAGAGGCCCAATGCAACATGCCACTAAAATTTAAAAAAAAAAAAAAAAAAAAAAAAAAACCAAAAAACAAAACAATTTTGGAAGAAAAAACCCAACTCAATAATGGTGTAAATGAAGCAGTTTGGGTAAGGGAGTCTATCATGAGCAAAAAGAAATTTATTTAAGTAGCAGACAAACAGGAAAACCAGAATTATAAGTAACAAAGGCTATCTGGAAACCTCCATCAAAAAGAAAGAGAAAAGGGACCAGAAAGGTCTCGAGGAAGAGCTTCTAAAGGCAAAAATACTAATAACCTCTTTTTATAAACACATATATCTTCCCAACTGTTTGCATGGCCAGTGGAAGATGAAAGGATAATGGAAGTGCTTGGGGAAGATAAGAACTGGCAGAAAGATAAATTAATTGTTTGTATCAGTGTTCACAGAGGAAATGCTCAGGGAGTATCTTGCAGTGAATGAGTCACAGCAGCTTACTTCAGTTGTGGTGTTGTCTGTCTTAAAGGGTTCTAAATCCACTCTGCTTCAAGTGGTGACAGTCCTGTTCTGTTCCTCCCTCACTGACCCTGGCCATGCCATCCCACTCCCTCTCTTGTGCCAGAATTAGATTCCTTGCAGCCAGATCAAGAAACTAATTCCTTCAGTTATCAGACCCAGACTTTAAGACAAAACAAATGAATATTTTTTTTCTTTTCTTTCCCTGTAGTGTGTAGTTAAGTAGTCCTATGGGATATTATGGGTAACTGAAGGACAAGTTTCTGAAGGCAGCTGGTAAATTTGTGTAAATTTGTATAAATGTCCATCCAGGGAGAACAGAATTTCCCATCAAGGAACAACAAGGTCAGTGACCCTCACTGTGGTGAGCAGCTACAAGGGAGATGTCCTGCTCTGATTTTATACCCTTCCCAAACATTTCCTAGTGGACTGTGTCTCAGCAGCAGGCTGAATTCACTTCTGGCCTGCGGACATGCCATTGTATTCTTTATG
The DNA here is from genome assembly GCA_027886175.1 of Phylloscopus collybita. NCBI lineage: Eukaryota > Metazoa > Chordata > Aves > Passeriformes > Phylloscopidae > Phylloscopus > Phylloscopus collybita. The sequence goes on from JAJNNQ010000043.1 coordinate 2,216,214, forward strand.
GCAACAGAAGGAAACTGGCAGTGGCCAAAGGGCACCTCTCTTTAAATTTTATGGATTCATGCCAGTCTCAGGAGAGTTTGAGATGCAGCACTTTCTCTGGTAACATGTACTTGAATGTTTCCTGCACACAAAGTAAATATGGTGTTGATTACAGCTGACTTCTCCAATATAAATTGTTAACAATAGCATGTTTTGCTAGCATTTTCAGGGAGTAAGGAAGAAAGAAGCAAGTCTTTATTAATCCATTGTCCTCTTCCAGTGCAAGAAGAAATTAAAAAACATGTGTCCTTTACTCTGTGCAAGAAGACAGAAGGGTATCACTGCTTTCTCTCTCAGGGGCCATGATTGGCAAAACCTGTCCCTTTCCCCTGCAAAATAAATCTTTTGATCACACTGAGACTAAACAAAGATTTCTGTGTTTAGTTTTGGAAGCACTGAACATCAAGACACTAACACTAGGGGATAATCTCTTGAAGAAGTTCTCTTTGTGCTAAAGTCCAGACTTTGTAGAAGACTTTGTCAACAAACCATATGAAAATATTGATATGTTACTGTAGTTTTCTTGTGGCAAAAAAAGCACTTGCAAATGTTGACTGGTGCCTAATTGTCTTTAAAGCAAAGGAGTAAGGAGGGAGCATCTTAGACCATTTTAGTTTTTATCAGCAGCTCACTCAGAGTCAAAGACTTCACGTTTCTGAATCTCTCACGCTTCATTACTCAATGTTGCAAACATCACAGGGCACAAACACCCCAAGAGTGAGTAGGGTTTTTTTCATGACTCACAGCTTCCACAACCAATGAAGATTTACTGTTAAGCTAAAAAATTAAGCCTACCACATGCTTCCAGACCTGAGGCTGCAGAAAGTATCAGCTGCAGCCATCAGGCTAAATAGTGGCATAGAACACAATTGATTTCTACTACTGGATCTCTGCAAGAGACTGAAACTTCTTAGAGGGCAGAAGAATGAAAGCAGATGGGACATTTAAACCGTGCCAAGTGGTTTAAAGATATGTGGATAGCCCTTTTATTACATGGCATGATTGATGATCCACTAGCAACTAATGCTGGCCACACTGGTAAGAATTAATTTGAAAACCCAATTAGAGATGAACTGTTACTTAGTTCCAGGCTGTGAAAGAGAATTCAGCCATTTGTCCAGGGATATCTGAAGGTTTGGGATTGTTATCCAGAGAAGGAAATATGGTTATGCCTGGCTTTATTGTGTTGTTTTTAGTGTGCCTGCCTCCCATTTGATCTAACATCTACATTTCTTCCTCTTAAATGTAAACTGCACCACCTGCACTGGCTTGAGAGTCAGCATGCAAGGCTCAGAAAGAGCCTGCTCCAACATTGACTGCAACTGTAATACTCAACCATTTTATGAATATTATCTGGCTGGGTTGTAACCTGCCTTTATATGGACAACATAGCAGTGCTTTGGTGCTCTGTGTTCCTGTTATTGTCAGCATCTGTGACAAATATACTTTATTTCCCTTTGAGCCTGCACCAACAAGCCAGGAGCTTCCAGCAGGGCCTGCAGTGAGGTCTTCCACTCTTATCTGCACCAAGACCTGAAGGCAAGAAATTTACTACATGTAAATGTGTTGCCTTGCTGTGATTAAGCATGCTGTGGAAAATCCAAAATCAACACCTATGCAGCCACAGGGAAATGGCAACAGTATTTCCACCATGAGTAGTGCAATTTGATGAAGGCCTTCCTTAACCATGTGTGTGCCTGTTGTGGGTGAAAATTGAGTGCAATGCTCGTGCATTGACTAAAAATGTTGCCAAGGCTGGTTTTGGTTCACAGCCTGCGCTTGTGTCAAGGATCTAGTGCTCTGCTAGAGAATGCTGGCTTTTTCCCGCCCTTCACTGTGTCAGAGTGTTGAGCTGGGATTTCTGAACTCCCATGAAACTGTAGTTAAATCTGTCATCCAGTGAATCTGACAATTATGTCCTCAGAGATTGCTCCAAACATTTTGGTCTGAGTTTTCCTTCTGCTTTGCCTCTGAAAACTCATAACTATTTACCACAGCAACTGGGTGATGGCTAGGGACACATTTTTGGTACCAAGTCCTGATGAAGAGGTCCAGGAAAGTGCTCTCAAGTTTTTGTGAGGCTTCAGTGAGCAGGGATCATCTCCTTCACCTCTTACAATGAATAATTTGGGTTTGCACTAGTGATGCTGTTGATCTCCCTCAGGATGCTCACAGCTCAGGCTGCCTTGCTTCATGATTCAGTCTCAAATTTGTTCCAAATGTGTGACAGCCAAGTGATGGTGATGTTTAATTTGTTATTGTGGTTGTTCTAAGGGCTGTGGCTGGAGCAGCCACCCTGCACATATGCCTCTGCAATGTTTCACAGACCAAAGCTCCCTGTCATCCAAAAACCATGGGATTCATGCCATCCCCCGAGGCACACTGAAAAATCACCCTTGGAAGTGAGCTAAGGGTTTTGGAGATGCATGTGGTCCCTGACAGTCAGCAAAACAAACACAGAGAGAGAGGCAGAGGACAGCAGCATGGGGGATAAATCCTCCAAGCACTGATTTGGGCAAACCATAATTGCTGTTGCTCCACATATGCCAGTCAAGCAGCTTTGCATCCAGGCATTCCTGTCTCCCACTTCAATCTCTCATCTTGAACTGTGCTCTGGGTTGGTGCCACTGGTAGCAAACAGGTACAGGTTTTTCTGTGTCGTTCTAAGATCAGCACTTCACATCTTCATGGAATAGTATTAAGGAAAATGAAAGTTTAGGAGGGCAAAGGACAAGACAGATAAATATTTTCTTGTGCCAGGTCTCTACTGATGTCTGAAAGATGCCACTCTACTAATACAGGGTCCTAAATGCAGGTCTAGGGCACCATCTGGGCAGCCTACTATAAGCAGCTTCTGGGTGCTTCCCCCACAGCCCCTTCATCTCTCCTGACCTCTTGGATGGATGAGTCAACTGAGCCAAGACTGCTTCACCAATCAATGGAGACCAAGGTTCACATGAAACTCACTCTTGCTTTCTGTCAGCCTGTTTAATGGCAGACTGATAAATCGGGATTTGCTTCCCTTTTTCTCTTTTTTTTTTTTTTTTTTTCTTTCCTTTTCCAGAGAGTCTGCCCCACAAGGGCTTGGAATTGACTCAACAGAGTGTTTAGTTGCAGGGGAGTTAATATACTTTATGGCCAAGATGAAGACACTTGAACTCATAAACAGTGACAGTGCACCATAAATTCTAAAAACCCTAAAGATGTTTAGGGACCATGTAACCAGTGTTAAATAAGGAGGTACATTTTTTGGATGTCTCCAGGTGGATACGTCTAATAGCAGTAGAGATTCATTGTGAGGTGCCTTCTCCTTCCACCAAGTTTGTTTTTAGAGCAATACAATGAGGTACATGCAAAAATGTTTAAAAAAAAAAAATAAAAATCTTGGGAGACTTTGTATAATACAACTGCCCTTATCAGAAATCTTGTAAACTGTCTCTGTTTACCAAAAACATTTCCTGGCATGAAACAACTGTGTATTTTGTTTCCACAGAACCAGAACTGGAAAACACTCTTCTCTCCAAGCTGCTTTTGCTCTTCAGAATATTTTCCTGCAAACTAAATCTCCATGCCCCTTACATGCTTAAGGACACCAGTGAATGGTGAGAAACATGAAGAAAAGTGGGAGTCATATAAGATTCCTTATAAGGAAACCAGCATTTAAATATTGGCAAATATTTAAACCAACATTTAATGGCTTAAATATTTACCTATCATTGCCTATAAATTTGGTAGAATTGAGAACAGCTGCTTAGTGCCCCATCCCAGGTGGGTGTCCTGACTGCTCCAGGCATTGCCTGTGCTGAGGTTTCATTTTTCCATTGTACATTTTGCTGCAAACCTCAGAGGTTTCTTCTCATCCCCACTTTCCTCATCTCCTCTTGGTCATTGTTACCCTTTCCCTGAGCCTGGGCCATATTCAGTTCTGGACAGTAACAATTTCTTAGCTCCCTTCCTGCCCAAATAGACAAAAATAGTTTCATTTACCACTTTAGCATCTGAGAATGCTGAGCCTGATGTGAGATGATCAGTGGACATATATGAAAACTCTTAATCTCATTTCATTTAATTGCTCTTGTGAATATTTCACTCATACCAGCATTGGGGGACAGAATCCATTCTTTCTTTCTAAATAAGACTTGTAGAAATTCACTAAACCTATTTTTCTGTCAAGAGACCTGAGCCTAAACAATGGCGCTTGCCACATTTGCACTCCACCTTCGTTTCCAGGCTGAATTTCAAACTCAAAAGAACGAGTTTGCTCTAACGTTATGGCAAAATTGTTTTTCAGCTCAGACAGGAGGCACCAAGCACTGCTGTTGCTGTCTTTGGAGGAAGTTCAGGCCATTGCATTCGTCATGCTGCTCAGATGAACTTGCTGCCACACACAGATGCAACAGAGCAGATGATGAAAAGCACTCACAGTTGCTGAAGAAGCTTGTTATGTACCAGGACCAGCATGAACCTGAAAGTGGATATGGAGATTTATTTATTCTTCTTTCTTTTCTTGGATGGCAGGGGGGAAGATATTTCTTCTCTTTTGTTTTCTCTTTCTTTTTTTTTTAAAGCCGTAAACAAAACAAGATATTCCTATTCACCTTAGCAAATGGACGGATGTTTCCCTCATTGTAAAAACAAGCAGCAGTCAGTGGCTGAATGTGTGGCCGTAATAAGATATATCTACATAACACATGTGTTTTCAGACAGAAGAGGAGAGAATAAAGGCCTGGGACAAATCACAAGTTCTCAGAACATCCTTCTGCTTTCTGCCACCAGCACCTCATGCTTACATGGGGCTCCCCTTGCCAGGAGACCGCCATTTCTCCACTGTGACATGCCAAAATCTAAACAATGACTATGTTCTCATGTGCTGTGCCTGATTTCTGTCATGGAAAAACTTTGTCATTGTTTCCTTGCCTCTTCCCCTCTGGCACCTCTTTTGGGGCAGATTGTGGGCAATCTGAGCATGTGTTCTCTGATGCTGCTGCCATAGGACAGAAACCCTCTATGTCAAGTCTCACATCAGATCAGAATCCAAGGGCTGTTCTGCCAGCCCTTGCAGGGAAACACATGGGCACAGAGGAGGGATGAACTGGCTTTTCCTGTGATTTTTCTTCATGAGAAGAGAGTTACATTACATACATGCACAAGCTAGGGTCGTCTTTGATGCTTTTCATGGTATTCATCATAATGAGCTTCGTTTGTCCCAAAGGTAAGTATCAAACGAAAACTAAATTTATTGAGGTCTCATAGGGTTGTTGGAGAGTGTCAGGCTTTTAAGGAAGTGTTTCAACCTATGTATCTTAAAATGGAACATTTAATCCATCTTTCCCTCTGGTTACTTCTGACTATTGAATCTAGGTAACTAGTTTAGACTAGAAACTGAACTTGTAAGTAGCAAAAAAAATGGACTAAAAAATCTCAGTCCAAGACCCTAGTAATTGTGTTGCTTGGATCTTTATCAGACTGGGGGATTTTGTTGTCTGGGACACAAAAAATAAGTCTGAAATAAGGGTTAATATGGGTATTTGGGTTAATATGTGATGTAAATGCAAGACAGCTTATCTTAAGATTATTATTTTATAACCAGGTGGAAAAGAAGCTGGAGTTAGGGCATTCCAAGCATCATTTATAACATCCAGTAAAAAATCCCAAGATTGTGTGGGTTTTTTTGGGTGGTGGTGTTTGTTTTTTTTTGTGGTGGTTTTTTTTTTTTTTTTTTGGTTCCCTACTGTGAGGAATTATATCACTGAGGAAACCAGGAAGAAAGCAAATGATGTATTATTTTATATCCAGGATAGAGTTGCCCCATGTCCTTCTGGTAAAATCTGACAATTACACTTCCTCATCTGAAATTTACTGAAACTTTGCCTCAACGCTTGCAGGATGAACAGCCCCAGTCCCAGTAGTGTGCTGTGTCCAGGGAGAAATGCAAACTCCTCCTGGTTTCCACAGACAATCTCCAGAGCACCTTGTGGAGTCTCTCCTTTGACAGCTGAGGTGTTGGTCCCACCACAACACCTGGCTGTGACCAGCAGTGCTTCCAGACCAGTCTTTTTTTTTTCTTTAATTGTTTTATTTTGTCTAAATGCAGTGTTGTTAATTTCTGAGACTTTCTCAGGTTCTTTGGTCCATCCACAAAAGAACAAAAGATCCTCTTTGAATCCCAGGATGCACATGTCTGTCCCCCACACTGTCCTCATAGTACCTCTGCTGTAGGCAACACTCTTTTCTGTAAGAAATAATATTATATGACATTTAATCAGCCTGGATGTCTAATTACATTTATTGATCTAATTAATTGTTGTCTTTAGAATATTGACTTCATCCAAGGTCACATTTAGAGAGTCTTCTGTAGCTTTTCCTACAGCGTGTGACAACTTTCTATATTTCATAATTTTCAACGTCCCTGAGGTACTCCTTGTTCAGAAGATTCTATAAGCATATTTTATTTACCAGAGAAACAGATTATGAAGGAGGCTAAGCAGCTAATTTATTGCTTGGGGGAAAGTCTTGACAAGAGAAACTCAGTCTGAGGAAAGAGGAGAGGGGTTATTAATCTCCCAGGTGTGTTTTGTGCAAGGAAACGTTTGACAAAAACACTCCTCAGAGAGTTTCTGTCTCCAGCAGTGATAAACTGTATTTTCTAATTGAGAAGCTTTATGTTTAGTACCCTGTGAAGAAAGAACCTTCTTTTGCCAATAGTGATCATGTCTAGAAAATTATTATTCCTGGTGGATGTGGACAGAAAGATCTCTGTAGTAGTAGCTATCAAAATATTCTCAGTAGTACTTTCAGATAGCTGCTTTGCCTTCTGGTGCTTCTCTTAAAAAGGTTTGCTGAGGCCAAAGTGAGGAAAAAAAGGCAATTTTGTTCCTGTTGTGCTCCAAATTACAATTTGTACAAATGTAGAAGAGTCACAGGCTTCCAGTTACCTCTTGTAACTGTGAAATTCTAGTGCCAGAGACAGCTTGGTGATGCAGAAAATATCTCAACTCCTCAGGAAAAGAGGCAAAAGGAAAAAAAACCACCAACCACTTGCAGAAAGATGTTTCATTAGTGAGACAAACAGGAGGGGAAAATGCTCTTCATCTTATCAATCTGACACATTAGTCTAACAATTTGAATATAAATAATATGAGGCATTTTCATATGTAAGTCAATAACATGATAATAGATATAACTTCTTCTGTGAGGCATGAAGTGCAGACTTCCTGTATAAAACTGAGCTATGCAAAGTCTCCCTTTTAATTTCTCCATTTTTGGGGAATTTTCTAAAGAAGAGAAGAGAGGCTGTAAGCAACAGACCCCTCAACAAAATCCCAAAGTTTTTTGCCTTTGCTTTTATTTTTCAGCCAATACTGAGGTCTTGAACAATGCATTTTCAGGACTTTAGGCTGTTGAATCTCCAACCCTAGGATTGTTGGTATATTTTGGATTCTGTGGACTTTGTCGTGGTGTGATACTGCCACCTTCTTTGTCCACAATTTCAGGTATTTGCTGTGTGGCCACCATTGTGACTACGGCTGAAAATAACATTTCTGATGCTGCCTGTGGGCTCCCTGAGCTAGCTGCTCTTCTTGATGGATTGAGTAATGGGAATTCCCCCATTGCTTACTGTTTCAAAGCAAGAATATGCTTAAATATCATCATCAAAATAACATAAATAGCATCTTTATATATGTTTTGCAAGATTTCTAGGCTTTAATATTTTGTTTTTGATCAACGCTGGCTAATTGAGGCCTGTGACTTTTATATATATTATATATATAAAATATATATATATAATATATATATTATATAAATATATATATATATATATATATAATGTCCAATATATTGGACATTTCCCATAGCCTGTGTTTGGGTGTTTGGATCATCAAATGAGCAACATATTTTGAAGCTGGATTAATTGTCCTTTTCCCTCCATGATCCCAGGAAAGACCATGTGCCATGAAATGCTATTTTGAAGCAAACACGGCAGTGTGCAAAAAGACCTGGAAGAAAAGACAGTGGATGTGGGTCCTGTGTTTGTGCAGAGAGTAGGAGAGAGGAAAGACTTTGATGAGTGAAAGCATTCATAAGACTTGTAAGCAACATAAAATTGTGTTAATGAGATATGTAGCTGTGGTTCTGAGGAGTTTGTTGAGTAGGCTGCTTGTTCATGTGCTTTTTTATACACCTTTCTGGGTGTGAGCCCCTCGAGGAAGGATTCTGTCTATACCTGGGCAGCTTTTTTTGTGGTTGGGAAGCCTGTGGCCAAAGTTTCCCTGAACATGAAGGCAAAAACTGGGGCAGAATTAGGGAAATTGAATTTAGTGCTCTAACCCTACATTGTGTCAGACATGATAGCTGAGCATTCCCCAGCCTGAGCCCTATGCACACCATAATGAGTGCAACCCTCAAAAAGAGAAAAGTTACGTTTGATCAGGTCTTTTTTTTTCCTTTGGAACAATAAGATACCGAAAGATATTATTTTCTTTGTTTTGTGTTCTCAGAGGATAACTTTTGCCACACCAGGTTGAAGGTATTAAATATTTCCTGTTCTTCCTGCTACCTCTGTGACTACATCCAAATGCCCAGGAAAATTTATCAAGCAGGAAGCATTTTGCTGTCAGTTTCACATCCTAAAAAACGAGTTGAGAGCAGACTAAATCCAGCTGTTTTCTGGGTACTTCGCTATGTAGTCTGATGGTGGTAGAACAGTTGCAGATGCGCAGTGTAATTATATCTGTATGATCCTAGTTATTTTACCAGCTGCCATTACTTTAGATTTTTTCCAAGAATGAGCAGTTTGTGAGCAAGCTGTGGAATGAGCTATTTTGCCTTTGTGAGATGGTGAATTTATAACCAAACTGGGGACTGCTTTGGATTCTTATCAAATCTTTCAAGATTTATGGCATATTATTTCCTCTGCAAATGGATTTCTAACATACAATTTGTTTATGTTGTAATCCCACCAGTTTTTTTGAAAGGAACCTTTAAAATGAAAAACTGCCTTTGAAGTAGAAACTGAAAGCAGTCAGTTCAGCAGTTTAAGGGGGCAGAACCGATGAAAGTTTCTGTAAATTATTATTTGAAGGGATCCATGCTCATATCTGTGGTCTGTAGGTGTCTGTGTTGGTGAGGTCACCTAATGGAACTCAGAAGGGAGAAAGCACTTTATCCCCATGAAAGAAAGGACATTATCTACAGATCCAGACAGAGAAGTTCCAAAATGCTGAGGGAGCAAAAGTAGCCACAGATGCTCCTGGGAGATGAGCCTTAATAAGTGAAAATTGTTGGTTAATAAGTGTAAAATCAAGGATTCGGGTAATGCAGTGCCTGGTGCTCATCCTGTGTGCTGTGGCTGCTCCTCTGTTCATTACTCATTGTGACTGCTCACACTGCTGGATGCTCACTCAGGGTGGGGAGGAGAGGCATGTGGCTTGTAATGTCAGAGGATTTGTGTGGGGACAAATGTTTATGAGGTATGGGTCAGTGTAGTCCAGTGAGTTCAGCTGAGTTAAGGTATTTGCCTAAAACACTAAAACACATCCTGTTTCAGGAAAGCCTGAAGACTGGAGTTTAAATCCATCCTTATTCATAGGAGTGGCTATGTTTAGGCATCGTTGATTTCAAAATAAATGAGCTCACTTGAGAGCCTTGTAATCTTTATAGGACTGTAACTGTGAAAAAAAAAACCCCAAAAAACACCATTATAGGAGTTCACCACACACAAACATCCAAAGAACATCTGTCAAGCCCCAAACAGTCATAAAATAGGAAAAAAAACCCTGAAATTCAAAGCAAGTGGATGAGTGCCAATGCCATGGACCAAGACTTTTGTTTGTTTGTTTGTTTGTTTGTTTGTTGGTTTTGGTTTTGTTTTGTTTTGTCCTTTCCTCCGGTGTAAGAGTGTATCTTTTTTAGTCTACAGGATTGTGATACAATGGTAAGAAATGTTGCCAGAACGCATGCAAGATGTGACATTCAAAGACTGAGAGGATGGAAAAATGAAGACAAAATTAATTTAAATCTGGTGAGATGCATGCACAGTCTAATTCCTGTCCCTGTCCAATTTGAGAGGACAGAGAGGACAATGTTTCCTGTCTCATCTTCCTCACCTTAGAGCCACTGATCCCAGGGGAAATATCTGAGCTTCCAGTTAAAGCTTTTTCTGGGACATGCCAACCACTCAGTGCTTTTGTAAGTTTGTTATTTGTATGATTAATATTCTTAACAGTGTTCAGCTTTCTGTTGGAAGAATAGAAAGAGTATCACTCAAAAAATATAGAAGATTATAGAGAAATGTCAAAAGGCCATCAAAAAGGGTTCTAGAATTTTGAAATGTAACACAGTAGAACTGCATACTTCAAGGAACTAGTAAAAGGTGTTGTCTGGCAGCACTGCGTCAGGTGGGAACCTAATGTTAGCAAAATTTTTCCAACTAGAAAAAACCAAAATCACAACAAGAAGAAATAAGAATTTTGTGCTAGAAAATAAGATTTTGGAGAGATGGAGAAAGAAACCAACAAGGTCAATTAATATTTACTGTTTCATGGGAGCTTCCTGTCATCTCCCTTCAAAATATTATGAGACAGTGATCTGAAGAGGGGAGAAATGCTGGGCTGGTATCTGTTTGCCAATCACACTCAGCTCTTCCTTTAGTTTTCTGAGAAAAAGTAAACTACATGAATCATTTTCAAGTGGGGAGCTGTCAAAAGTGCTTTCCTTGTGTGCAAACCATGGCTCAAACCAACCTGGTACTGCAAAGCTGACATTTTGGTTTCAGATGGTCAGCAACAGCACTGACATATTCGACAACAAAATGCTGTCAAAACCACAAATCCCAGAAAATAAGGACAGTGTGTGTGCTGTGTGCCCTGTTTCCCTGGACAGTGAATGTGATGAAAACAACCTGGAGGTGCACAGGATCCATGACCAAGAAAGAGCTGTATGCAGGATGGTACCTCACAGCCTTTAGTTTTTCACATATATCACGTTGAAACCGCTTCTCAGAGCTCATTGCTGTTCCCCAAAATGCATTTTACTGAGAAGAAAACCCAGGTCCCAAGATGGGGGAATAAAGCCCGGGTTGTATCTGTCTGCTCCAGTGGCTGCTGCTCCTCCTTTTCATTTCCCCTCCGCTCTCCCCCACTCCCATTGCTCCTGTTGTTTCAGCTGTTGCTCCCTCCCCCTTTCATCTCATTGCTCCCTGCCAGGGAGACGGTCCAGGTTCACTTTCTCCTGGGATGGGGGCAGCTTTCCCGTGCTTTCCTGGCACTGCTGAGAGGAAAAGGCCATTGCTCTGTTTCATCTCCCGTGATTCCTCTTCCTTCCCAGTGCAGAGCCCACCTCTCTCCTCCTGGGAACAACTCCTGGCCTTGGGGATGTTCCTCCATGTCCTGCTGAGGAGCTCCTGTCCAGGGAGGCTGATCTGGAGTCTCTCACCTACCTGGAGCTGGAGCCAGGTGTGTCCAGAGGGAGAAGAGGAACAGGGATGAGAGTGATGGATAATAAGGATGCTATTGCAGGGGAGCTCACCCGCGGCTGGACATGTTTTTCTGCGTCCAGCTCAAACCTGTGCCTCTTCATCCCTGGCCAAGCTGTCCTCCAGCATCCCTTTGACCAAATTTATAGGACTGTAACCGTGAAAAAAAAACCACACATAAACCCCCCGCCCCCATGTTAAAACCCCCCACACTGAGTTCATGGTTCACATGTGTCCTTTTGCACACAATTCCACAGGCTTTCCAGCCAACTTTTCAGCCAACAGCAGCAACCAATATTGTCAGGTTGCTGCCAGCAATGTACTTTGCTCAGAGGGCCTTGTGGGACAGCAGAAGGTGGAAAGAGTTTTCTTTTCAGAAGGACTCCCCAGAGCAGAGTCAAGGAATGCCAGTCATGCAGATGATTTTCACACAGAGGGGGAAAACTAAAATATGTATTGGTGCATGTATATTATTGCTCACTATTAACAAGTGATGGAATGCATTGTCTCTGATTCTCTTAATTTATTTTATTAATTTCAATGTCATGAAACTGACAAAATAATCTGTGGTATTTGATCAAAACTTTCCTTTGCTTCACTCTGTTACTGTCTCTTTCTTCTCTTTTCTTCTTCTCTTTCTCTTCTCTTCTTACCAATAGGCTTATTAACACATTTTTATTATATTATCAAACAGGTAAGCACAGAAATATCAGCTAATCAATTCAGAGGGTTTTTTTTTTTTTTTCAATAAAGCTGAGGGCTATGAGTTCTGAAGAAAGTTTTCAGTGGAAATCAAAGATGCACAGAGCCTGTGCTCTACTGTCATAGATGATCTCTATGGTTAGGAGAGTTGGAGGCTTATTTCATAGCAGAGAAACTGTGCAGAAACTTGTTAGAAAAATGACACAAATAAGTGTCAAGGTGCACAGTATTTTTTCCAGAAGGACTCAGACAAACATGAGTAAATCCAAGTGTTTTTCATTGGTATATTTGCTACATGAGTAAAAATATAAAGCAGTACTAAAAAAAACACTGACAACATAGTGAGTGCATTAGTGGAAATTATGACAATGAAAAACAAGGTTAAAATCAAACCCACAAATTCCCCTTTTGCTCAAGGTAGTTAACAAATACAGACACAACTATGGGCCTTGGTGTTGTTTAAACATAAATGGAAAAAGAACACTTCTGGTTTAGGCTTTTTGGCAGAAGTATGAGAGATGTCTGTGTGGGAAACCAAATAAAGAAATTGACCAAATTGAAGGTAAGGAGAAATAAATATTAGTAGAAAAATAAAAGGAAAGGCCAAGTAAAAGCTGACTGCGAATACAAAACAGCACCTTGAATGAAGTTCCAGTTCTCATCTGTGATTTATTGATACAGTCCCTGGGCACTTGTGGTTTATTTAAACAGGAAAAGTAGTTGCTATGTACAACTGCCATTGCTACTCAGCAGCCTGTGGCATTTCTTGGCACTATGATGACTTCTGAAAGCAGATTTACCACTCTGCAATTAGTGGCTTCTAGTTGTGGCAATATCCACTGTTGACAATTCCTGCCTCTGATTCCCTTCCTGATACACTTCATTGCTATAAATCAAGTTGTGCTGTTTGCTGAAGGACCTGGAGGGATGATTGGTGGCAGGAGGGCGAAAGGTTTCTTTGCTGATCTCTCTTGGGGATCAGATGTGCAGGGCTTGAATGGCTGAGTAACCTGACCTGCAATTTTAGGGGACATTCTGGAAGAACTTGTGCACTCTTAAAATCAACAGCTATTATTCAGCCAAGATAATGAAGCATGGGAATTAATTCAGTGGCTGTCAGCTGGGAAGACTAAGAACTGAACAGCAGATATTTACAACCCATCCTTCAAAGAATTAGAGGATGCTTGTGTGTCCTTGAGAGTGTAGCAATGAGACTGGGGGTCCCAGCTTTGTGTGTACCTTTGTGAGGGCTTGCCAACGCTACAACATTAAGGAATTTAACATTAAGATAGATTGTAGATGTTCAATGAGTGTTTGGATGTCTCTGTAACCTAAAACTCCTGCAGAGAAAGGAAAACTCAATGAAGCGAGGCCTTTTGAATCCAGCATCCATAAGGATCAAGGGAGGGAGAGCACTGAGGTGGCATCAAGGGAAGATGTGGATTGCTCCAAAGGCATCTTCATTGCCAGTGCTTGGGTAATAATCACTTTAACCTCTTTCTTTGGACTTAGGTATGTGCATGGCCTTTCTAAAATCATTAAACCATGGATTATGTTGTTGACTTCAGTCAACAAAAGTTTTTTACTGCCCTTTCCTCCCTGGGGTAAATGGTGCCCTGTGGTGATTTCTCATGATGCTCCTACTGGGGTAGAGCAGCCCCCAGCTTTGTGCACCTCCATTGGTTCTCCCGGGCCAGCTCACCAAGTAACAAGTGACATTCAGTGTCCAGTGGTGTCCCTCAGGGGCCTGTGCTGGCACCAGTGTGATTTAATATCTGCATCAGTGACACAGATGGAGGCACCCAGGGCACCCCCAGCAGGTGACACCAAGCTGTGGGTGCAGTGACACCCCTGGGGGACAGGATGGCATCCAGAGGGACCTGGACATCCCCAGGAGTGGCCCATGGGGATCTCAGGAGGTATAACCAGGCCTGGCCCTGGTGCTGGCTCTGGGTCAGGGCAGCCCCAGGCTGGATCCAGGCTGGGGCTGAGCAGATGGAGCAGCCCTGGAGGAGCCCTGGGGGTGCTGTGGGGCAGAGCTGGGACCCCAAACCCCTGTGCTGGGCTGAGCCCCAGCGTGGGCAGCAGGGGAGGGGGGATTCTGCCCCTCTGCCCCCTCAGCTGAGACCCCACCTGCAGAGCTGCCCCAGCCCTGGGCCCAGCACAGCAAGGAGCTGCAGCTGCTGCAGCCAGGCCAGAGGAGGCTCCAGGATGAGCAGAGGGATGGAGCAGCTCTGCTGGGAGCAAAGGCTGCCAGAGCTGGGATTGTTCAGCCTGCACAGGAGAAGCTGGGGGGTGACCTCAGTGTGGCCCTGCAGTGCCTGAAGGAGCTGCAGAAAAGATGGAGAAAGACAATTGTCAAGGGCTGGAGGGACAGGACACAGGGAATGGCTTCCCAGTGCCAGAGGGCAGGGATGGATGGGATCTTGGGCAGGAATTGTTCCCTGTGAGGGTGGGCAGGCCCTGGCACAGGGTGCCCAGAGAAGCTGTGGCTGGCCCTGGATCCCTGGCAGTGTCCAAGACCAGGCTGGACATGGGGCTTGGAGCAGCCTGGGACAGGGGAAGGTGTCCCTGCACATGGCAGGGGTGGAATGGGATGAGCTTTAACATCCCTTCCAATAAAACGCTTTCCATGATTTGTGATCTATTTACACAACCTTGTCCTGTGCCACCAAAATGTTGCAGAACTGAGGAGTGTTAAAGGTGTTAATTGTGGATTTGTCTGTGCTGTTGTGCTACCTTTATTACAAAGGACAATGTCAATAACCGAGATTTCAGTAAATGATTGCGGCTTTTTTTTTTTTTTTCTTAATCAGATGCAAATTAAATTAACATACTTAAATTAAACTCTTCCTCAGCTAAAAATATGTTATCAACCAGGATGATTCAGGTGACTAATTCTGTCTTTCCAATTTTGTTTTAGATGCCTGTGAGTATCAAGAGACATCTGTTTGAGGCTCTCAGACATGTAAGAGAACCCACGAGGCACATACCCTCCTGACATCTTTTGGAGGATAGCTGGGATATTTGTGGATGTACTTTGAACATCTTCAGATGTTAGAGGTCTATTCTCATTCATTCCTTGATAATGAATTGTGAGAATGTGTTAATGTCCATTGATTAATAAATATGCTCCCTTTATTAAAAAAAAATGTAAAGTGAAATAATTGTCTCTGCAATAATTACAATTCAGAGTGGTAGGCATGTGATGATGTGAAAAACTCTGAGAAGCTACAGACATTCAGTAGCTGAAAGACATTAGTGCATTAAAAAAAAGACATTTTCAATTGCATGAAAGCGTTCAGTGTGTAAGTACAATAAAAAATACACAGATTCTCCTTGGGATGAAACACCATGTGGAGATTGTAATCAGGACCTTTCATTTCTTCGGTGAAGAGCTCAAAAGGAAATTCATGGTGTTTTGTCTCCAGGCCTTCCTGAGCCTTGGCCTGTCCCAAGATATTATGTCTAGGAAACATTTCAAAGAAATTATGCAGAATTTCAGTCATTCCTTTCAAGTTCTGTTTTTTTTATTTTAGAACTTTTTTCTTTTTCCTCTCCCTTCTTGAAGTTCTGCACAAAACTTCAGTGGACATCATCCAGTAGAGCAGCAGGATAATTTCACTTGTTTTTCTGAACATTTTTAGATGTCTCATGATAGTATTATCTCCTTTTTGTTACAAAATGTTAAATTTGTGAGCCACCATTCAACCCCAGGCTCCTTTATCTCCAACCACAAACCCCACCCCTCTATTTCTGAAGCTTGTTCTGTCCTGCCAAAGAGAAGTGTATCTCTCATCCCTACTGTTTTTCTTTCAAAAAGCAAAAATAACTTTCAGTTTGCTTTTTTTAACCAACAGTTATTTGAGGATTATTTTCTGCAGATTTAATATGCATGCTTCATACCTTCATCCATTTCCTTTAAGAAAATACTTGCAACCAAGTGAAAATAATTACAATCAAATTACTAAAATGTTGAAAAACATATGTAAAACCTTTATTGACAGATTCTTTCAGTTTAAGAGGAGACCCAAATAAATACCCAATAGGATCCCTATCTCTGGAAGTTTATGAGAAATTCACAGTATTTTCTTCTAGAGTTCATTTGGAACATTATATGAAGTGGCGTTACATACTACAATTAAGCCATTGTATGTTCTAAGTGTAACAAACTTCATGGAATAATGAAAAAAGCTGGTTTATTTGATTTTTCTTGGTTTCTCTAGACAAATCCGTTTCTTGTTTATCAATGTAGTTGAGTGGTTTTTTTAATTATAATTTTTAATTTTTTTTTATTTCTTTTTTCTGACATCTAGTTGGTACCAGTAGTAGGATTATTTAATCTGGCAGCTAGTTTTTCCTGTCCCACTCTTCCATTTTCATCAGTCACGTTTGCTCTTTCACCTCTTCTGGTTCTTCACAAACAGACTGGATTTTCTGAGAAGTAAAAATTTAGGAGGTTCCTCATCCAATTCTCTCCGTTCCCTCCATGAGCAGTCATCAGACTCAAACTGCTTGAAATAATTAAGTCTCCTGTATGCTCTGTTACCTTAAGGTGATGTCTTACCTCCTTGTCCTATGTATTCATCTGCCTCTATGATGTTGATTGATCCCAGTTTAGGTTTTTAAAGTACATTCAAATGAGAGTTCTTCAACATTGCAAACAAATCTACTTTGGGTTGGAGTGCAAATACTGAAGCACAAATAACTGTGTTGGAATGAGAAACGCTTAATTCCTTCGTAGAGTTTTGTTCTTGAAAAAAGACAGATTTAAAGGTGTTCACAACAGGTTCATTAAGCCCTGCTTTGATCAATGTAGTTGAGGGAACTCAAAAGGAGAAAGTTTAACCCAAAGATTTCGGCCTCTGTCACCAGGCCAACTATTGGAACAACAACATCGACAGTAAACATAAAAAAGAGATGACAATGACAGACAAGCCAAGACATGCAGAGTCTCATTTTGCCATGAAAAGCAGTTTTTATCTGCAGATGAAGAAATTGATGAAGTAAATAAGCAGTGGTATATTCCTCACCAGCGCTGATAGCAGGATGGGGCAGCAGAAGCTGGAGGTGTGGAACAGGACCCTGCTGAAATCTCTTTTACAGGAGTCGCAGGACAAGGAGAGGTGGCATTTTAGGAGGAGATAAATTTGAAGAAGTCCAAAAACCTGCAAAAGGAACAAAGATCACTGCAAAGACAGCACCATATCTCTCTAACAGTAAATGACATAATTCCTACACTGAATGGTTCCATTGTGTTCCTGAAGCTTGATCTCATCAAAGGATATCACCAACTACAAGCTCCTGCTTTCTATCTGCCAAATGTTTCAGCACATACTGGTCTGAGATGGTATGAAAAGCTAACATCTGGCGTTTATTCAGCCACAGAACTTTTTAAAGATATGCTTTCAATATTTTAGCACACCTCCAGTAACTTCAATGGGTCTGACGAATTCACAGAACATGACATAATCCATAAAGTCATGCTTCACTGTCCTGTACAAAAAATTCCCCTCAGAGTAAACAGAAAAGCTTCTTGAACAAAGCCATCCTTTAATTTTTGGTCATATTTCTTCACCCAAGTGATTGCTTTTTAACCTGAGGAAGGTAACAGCAACTGACACAGCAGTGCCTCCCAGAGGGGCAAGACAAGGTCAGATTTTTCTCATGGCTGATCTGCAGACACCAAAATATTTCATCATAAATACCTCTTTCAAGGCAACTTTATATTCATCCCCCACTGGTTCTGTAAGGCTGAGAGACACCTCTAAGATAATTGAATACAACCATTAAACTAGCCTTGCCATGTTTGCCACTACACCATGTCTTCAGGTGCCACAGCCACACTCTTTTTAACACTTCCAGGGATTGTGATTCCATCACTTCTCTGGGCAGCCCCTGACAGGGCCCAACCACCCTTTCCATGGAGAAATTCCTGCTGATGTCTAACCTGAGCCTAGAGCAGCAGAAGGTTGGTGTGATTGAAGGCAGGACCTGGCACTCGGCCTTGTACCTCCCACCACTGGTCACACTCCATCCCTGAAACAGTGCTGTGCTACCCCCACAGCCAAATACAGCAACAACTGCTCTGAAAGATGGATGCTGCTGAGAGGAAAAAAAAAATATAAAATTCTGTAACTCAGTGTCCTGGGTTGTGGAGCCAGGGGTTGTATATTCTATTTTCATCTTGTTAAAAAGCAGTTGGGGAGATGCTTTTCTTTATCTCTGGTAACTCAAGGGGGAAGAGGCGTGACGCCTTTGAATAATGGGCCATTAACACCCCCCTAGGCTACACCCAGAGCGGTGCATCTGCATTTCCATCATCTTATTGTGAGATGCATCACATCCCCCCCTGGCAGTGGGGGAGGGGGGCAGGCAGTTTCTACCTAGATAAAATACTCAGACACAAGACAGGAAAGTCTCTAACTTCACCCGATTCTCTGTGAGGAAGACTAGACCCCTTCTCGTCCACTGGATTCCTTTTTCACCACTGAACCCCTTTTACCACCACTGGACCCTTCCCATCACCACTGGACCCCTGTCACCATCACCAGACCCGTTTTTCTACAAGATCATCTTTACCTCACCAGAACCACATCTGCCACTGAAGAAAGACTCACTTTGGGACTGCTTCCAACACCCTGACCCACAGGGTGTCAGGTTGTAGTCCTGAGTCTCTCAGGGTTCTCCAAAATTGTTGTTTGTTTGTTTGCTTGTTTTGGTTAGGTAGTTTTGTTTTCTGCTACATTTGTATTGTTAATATTCCCAGTAAAGAACTGTTATTCCTATTCCCACACTCTTTGCCTGAAAGCCCTTGATTACAAATTTATAATTTGGCAGAGAGGAGGGAGTGAGGGGTTTACATTCTCCATTCTAGGAAAACCCCAGTTTCCCTGGCAAATACCTGTCTTTCCAAACCAAGACACTCAGCATTTGCTACTAAAGATCTGCTTGCTTTTTACAAGAGGTGTACCCAAGCAAGCTTTAATGAATTTGTTTACTGCTTGGGGAGTGGCTATGCAAGCACAGACTATCAAGCAAAGAATTTGCTAGGCATCTCAGGAACATTTTGCAACCTGTGTTAACTGAGAACTATCCTAATAAATTTAAAACTAAGGTTATGTCATTATGCTATTAGCTACAGTCAAAGTAAAAGTAGAGTAATACAAACTTTGTCTGATCTCTTCAGTGTGGTCAGATAATAGGATCTTTATCCCTGAAACTGGCCACTGTCAATGCAAGTGAAGGAAGGAACTTCCACAAGAAAGTTTAGCTCAGCAGAAGAAGAGAAATGATACTCTGGAGAAGGTGAGATATTCAGAACCTGTGCAAGATGAGGGAATAAAATAATTTCTTTTAAAAAATCGAGTATTTACCAGAAAAGGAGTGACGGTAAGGCCATAATAATCACAATGATTTAAGTTCTGTTAAAAAATTTTATTCTGACAAATCTAAGGAATTCACACATTTATCTCATCAAAGAGAAATTCAGAAGGCAGATTGCCTTTGGCATATAATTAAGGTCTTTAAGTTCTTTTGTATGTATTCAAGTGCATAATAATATCCCATAGTCAAAAAAAAGGAAGATAGAGATAAATTAAACAAAGAGAGTACTTAGCTAGTCTTTTTGCAGAGATTTTTGTGTGACTGTTTTTCACTACTGAAGTGCCTTGCCCGTGGCTTTTGGAAGATTCCCTGTCATTTGGGATGATCAGCTTTGGGGGGAGGTGTTCCAAGAGGTATTTTTTTAGTCCAACCACACATCATGTACTCTGTGTCTAAATCACTCAGGTTACTCTTCATCTGTAAGGGCTTTGTTTGTGTGCCTCGATGGCTGCACGAGAGAGGAGTAACGCTGATGAAGTGCCTCCTGCTGAAGAGATTTTCATCTGGAAGCAGAAAATATGCAGGGTGGCACTGTGACCTTGAAAACTCAGAAAAATCATTATCCGCCTGTATGTGTGATAGTGAATGAGATAATGGATGAAATGCAGAAAAAGCTGGTGTTACAAGGGCTTCAGCTGAGCACGCCTAGGATTGCCAGGGGCTATTATCTGGACTATTTATCTTGTCACTTAATGTTCTTTTGATCATATCACCGTATTGAAGCTGGAAATGTCTGTGTTTTGCACAGGCATCAAGAGTCATTCAAGGACCATGAGCAGCCTGACACTGAAGATTTAGAGTTGTCAGATACAGCCACTTGATAGAGACAGAGATGGTGATGGGAGATTTAATTAATGGAAAGGTTTCCCAGAGATGATACACTCTCAGCTGCAGTACCATACAAGATAGCTGGGAAATTTTCTCTCAGGTTTCCTAACACTTCTCTGCATTCATGTGGCTGTCTGATCCTTCACCCTATTTCTTTTCAGCTCAGAGGGTCTGACCCAACAATGTGCCAAATATTCAAATTCTTTCCAAACTGAGAATTAACGAGAGGACACCATTGCTAGAACTAGCTGAAAGGCCTGTGATGCTCAAGATGATCAGTGTTTGTCAGGCCACTTCAGGATGGGGTCTGGCTGACGGCATGAGAAGGATAAAGAATGAGTTCATGAACACAATTTTTAGGTTCCTTCCTTCCTTCCTTCCTTCCTTCCTTCCTTCCTTCCTTCCTTCCTTCCTTCCTTCCTTCCTTCCTTCCTTCCTTCCTTCCTTCCTTCCTTCCTTCCTTCCTTCCTTCCTTCCTTCCTTCCCTCCCTCCCTCCCTCCCTCCCTCCCTCCCTCCCTCCCTCCCTCCCCCTCCCTCCCTCCCTCCCTCCCTCCTTTCTCCTTTCTCCTTTCTCCTTTCTCCTTTCTCCTTTCTCCTTTCTCCATTCTCCATTCTCCATTCTCCTTTCTTTCTCTCTTTTTCTCTCTCCTTCTATCTCTCTCCTTGTCTCTCAGTTTCTGTCTTGCTTTCTCATTTTTCTCTTTTTCTCTCCCCATCCTTTTCTATTTCCTTTCCCTCTTTTCTATCTTTTCTTGTCCTGTAAAGTGGGACTGCTCCTTGTTTAAAATACCCATTATCAATAAATGCTTTGCACCTAGAATTTGCTTTATTTGACTTCATTTCATCCTAGAATATCTATTTTTAAAAAAACTCTTCCCATTTCCCCCACAGTCAAACGAAACACCCCCCTTTCCCTCCCTCTCCCTCTCCCTCCCTCTTCCCTCTCCCTCTCCCTCTCCCTCTCCCTCTCCCTCTCCCTCTCCCTCTCCCCTCTCCCTCTCCCTCTCCCTCTCCCTCTCTCATTTCCTGTTATATAATACCCGGCCTTAAAACTGGAGTGACTTTGGGAGCAGCAAGCTGAGCCTTCCCCCTGCACAGGCATTTACAAGGGATAATGACCTCACAGGTGCGTGGCAAGAGGTTAAACCTTTACTCTTCAAACACCTTGCAAAAAGTTTTGGACAGGGGCTGCCCCACGAGTGAAAAAAGTCAGTGACACC